>JAMXBD010000495.1:0-600000 GCA_024138025.1 Combretum micranthum | reverse complement strand
AGCTTAATCTATATGCATATGCAACAATTAATAGGTTATTAGAAAGTCTTTAATTAATCAAACAACACTAGAGTATTCAAACGCTGGGCAACATGGACATTTTGGGGACCTGAGTAACGATCTCGACACTCAGGGGGGTTGATATAAGTTGTTCGAGGACTCATATCTCTTAGATGATACATCTGAAAATGAAAAAATAGTCTCATCTAAGGTTCTCAGTCGTTTATCATCTTCACTTATCTTAGTCCATAACATCACCCAATTCAAGTCTCAAAACATCGAATTAAATCATGTTACTTCATTCTAAGCTTAAGTAAATGTTATCCGATACTAAAAGCCCCATCGACTACCCGTCGTACCACTTATAAAAGTCATTGCATCATGTAAAGGTGGCCTAAGTGCCTAAAACTATCATGTCATTGCATCATAACAGGGTGCCGCTCCTCGAACCGGATTCAACGACATAATAGATAACCAATTCGTTTAAATTTTCATAAATTAGAGTAAATTTAATTATGGCTATCCTAAGCAAGAAACAAGCATGTTACTACGTACCTGAGATATTCTCAAACAAAGAAGGTGTAACTAGTCTTCAAGGTGACAGAGAATCTTATAAAAGAGATTAAATTAATAAAACTTTAACACTAATTCAAAATAAGAACTCGCACTTGCACAAAGTTCAATTCTAAACAAAGTTCACACAAAACATAACATGTATTCTCACGCATACGTAACTTAACATATACAATAAATTCATTTAAATCATGCTTGATTATATTAATTAATTAGCACAAGATATCACTTTGCACTTATCTATCTCAATTTGGCTCAAAAGATTCATTTCCTAAGAAATTACACATTTAACAAAGAAACATAAGTTTTTAACCTTGTTTGAAAATTGTATAAATGAAGTTGGGGTATGAATTGTGTTTGACAAGGATTGAAAGTGTGTAAGAGCAGCAATTGTCGAATGAAAATAGAGTAATCATGTTTCAAAAATTTTCCACTTGTACACTACCCTTACATGGGTCGTGTACATGTACTCATGACTCCACAAAATCAAATTTTTACATACACTATCCCTACACGGGTCATGTACATGTACTCGTGACTCCACATAATCAAATTTCTACATACACCATCCCTACACGGGTCGTGTATATTTACTAGTGACTCCACATAATCAAATTTCTATATACACTACCCCTACACGGGTCGTGCAGCCTTCCCCTATTTCGTAGCCTATCGTATTTTAATCGTAACTTTTTCATCCAACCTCCAATTAAGGTGAATCAAGTTGCGTTGGAAAGATTAAAAAAAGATATAAAACTTTTATGTTTTAAGTTTTTACCAATTTCAAAAAGTATCAATGCTTAAATTTTGTTTCTAATTCACAACATCACTATCCTATACTTCAATCATACGAACACTTCAAGTTACATATCTAACACATACTACAAGTTCTTTTAGCACGAAAATACTATTCCAACTACTAACAAGACATAGAAACCATCCTATCTCATTTTTAGCATACAAACCCTATTCTAATAAAAAGCACACTTTACATATGCTTAAAACAAATGAACACACATACCTTAAAAGTTTTGTGTCTTGATTTTGTAGTCTTGTTGCAAGCCTTTAATGCTTTTCTTTGTAAAAGTTGAAGGGCTTAGTATTACATATCCATGGGAGAGCTTTTAGAGAAGAGAAAATGAGTTTTTAGGCCTTGAAAGGAGTGTTTTTTATGTCTGAAATTTTTGGACAAAAATTGCACTTTATGATATGATATTTATCTTCTTAGTTGACTTTTGGGGCTGTCTTATTTAAGGCTTACATGGACTTGTTTTTAGTAAATAAATGGGCTTATTTTGGGCATTAAATGTGTTTTTGGGCTTAATTAATGTCAAAATAAAATTTTGCTATGTAGAAAAATATATATATATATATTGTATTTTGTATGTTTACTTGTTTTAAGCTATTTATCACACTCTTAACCACACTTACAAATTTATAAACTCAATATTTAGATATTCTAAGATATTTAGGTATTTTAACAATCAACATAACACATATATCATATATTAATATAAATCACATTCATCATATTTCAAAATCATGCATAATTGAATTAACACATTTATAAAACATGACTTGGGACATTATGGCTATTTTATTCCTCCTTCAAAATATTCCGTCCTCGAAACTTAGCTTACCTCTATCATTGTTCAAACAACTCTGGATACTTCTGTCTCATCTCATTCTCAGGTTCTCATGTTGCTTCTCTCTCTGTTTGTCCAATCCATGAGATTTTCACAAAAGGAATAACTTTTCTTTGGAGCACTTTGTCAATCCTATCCAACACTTTGATCGGTCTTTCAATGGTGCTCAAGTCTGGTTGAACTTCTGGTTGATGAGAAGAAATGATAGCATTCTAATCTGATATGTACTTTCACAGCTGAGATACATGAAAGACGTCATGTACTTCTGATAAGCTTGGGTGTAAAGCCCGACGATAAGCTAATGGTCCTACTCTTTCCAAAATTTCATAAGGACCAATGTATCTCAGATTTAGTTTGCCCTTAACTCCAAATCTAAAAACACCTTTTGTTGGAGAAATCCTGAGGAACACATGCACCCGTATCAAATTCTAGTGGTCTTCTTCTTGTGTCAACATAACTCTTGTACCTATCCTGAGCTATTTTCATCCGTTGCTTCACCACTTGTACTTTATCTATTGCTTGTTGAATTAATTATGGACCTAAAATAGCTCTCTCACCAACTTCTTCCCAATGTAAAGGCGATTTGTATTTTCTTCCATAAAGTGTCTCATAAGGTGCCATTTGGATTGTCACTTGAAAACTGTTGTTGTAAGCAAATTCAATAAGTAGCAGATAAGTGTCCCATCTATTGCCAAAATCCAAAACACATGCTTGAGCATGTCTTCTAGTATCTGAACAGTCCTCTCAGACTGCCCATCGGTTTGTGGATGAAACGCCATACTGAACTGAAGTTGAGTACCCAAAGCTGTGTGTAGACTTTTCGAAAACTTGCTGACAAAACGAGTATCTCTATCAAAAGTAATCATCTTCGGTACACCATGAAGTCTTACTATTTCCTTAATGTATGTATGTGCTATCCTTTCCAAAGAATCTCAACTCTCAAGGGTATAAAATGAGCTAACTTTGTCAATCTATCAACAATCACCCAAATGACTTCGTGTTTAGCAATAGTCCTTGGCAATGCAGATACAAAGTCCATAGTAATGTCTTCCCACTTCCACTTGGGAATAGATAAAGGCTGAAGTTCTCCTCTTGGTCTTTGATGTTCAATCTCTATCTGTTAGCAAATTAGACATTTTGATACATAATGTGCAACATCCTTCTTCAATTCTTCCCACCAATAATACTTTTTCAAATCTTTGTACATTTTAGTGCTTTCAGGGTGGATAGAATATGAAGAGAAATGAGCTTCCTTTATAATTTCTTCTCTCAAACTATGTATCGTAGGTACAAAAATCCGATTTCCTTGTCTAACAATGCCTTCTTCATCAATTCTCAACTCTTTTCTTCTTCCATTATTTATAGCAAACTTCATTTTCTCAGTTTCAACATCTTCTTTTTTAGCTTGTTTAATTCGCTCCAAGATTATAGATTGCAAAGATAATTGAGCTAACATAATATCAACTTTTTTCATTGTGATTTCAAGCTCTAATTTTCTGAATTCCATTTGAATCTCCTTCTAACTTATAAGTAGAGTTGCAACATTTACCTGCATCTTTCTGCTAAGAGCATCTGCTACCACATTCGCTTTACCAGGATGGTATAAATTTTCCACCTCATAATCCTTGATCAATTCCAACCACCTTCGTTGTCTCATATTGAGCTCTCTTTGTGTGAATATGTATTTCAAACTCTTGTGATCTGTGTATATCTTACACTTCTCTCCAAAAAGATAGTGCCTCCAGAGTTTCAATGCAAGGATCACAACTACCAACTCTAAATCGTGAACTAGATAATTTTTCTCATGTGGCTTCAGCTATCTTGAAGCATAGGCTATTACTCTCCCATCTTGCATAAGTACACAGCCAAGACCCTGGATAGAAGCATCATTGAAAACCACCAATTCCTTTCCACTAATAGATAATGCTAAAATAGGAGCAGATACCAATCTTTCGTTTAATTTTTCGAAACTCCTTTCACACTTATCATCCCATACAAACTTAACATTCTTTTTGTGTCAATCTTGTTAATGGAGATGCAATTTTTGAATACCCCTCAATAAATCTTCGATAATATCCAGCCAATCTAAGAAAACTTCTAATTTCACTCACATTTGTAGGTCTGGACCATTTCAATATAGCTACTGATATGCCTTCCTTTAATATAATGTGTCCTAAAAAGGATATCTCTTCAAGCTAGAATTGACTTTTGTTAAATTTAGCATAAAGCTTTTTCTCTCTGAGTCTTTGCAACACAAGCTTTAAATGCTCTTCGTTCTCCTCTATACTTCAGGAATAAATCAAAATATCATCAATAAACGTTATAACAAATGAATCCAAATAATCTTTGAAGATCATATTCATTAAATCCATAAATGCAACTGGAGCATTTGTTAACCCAAAAGGCATAACCAAAAACTCAAAGTTCCCATATTTAGTTTGAAAAGCCGTCTTCTGAATATCTTGAGATTTAATCTTGAGTTGATAATAACCCGATCTCAAGTCAATCTTAGAAAATACCGTGGCTCCTTTCAGCTGACCAAATAAGTCGTCAATACGGGACAAAGGATACTTGTTCTTGATAGTAACTTGATTTAATTCCCTATAGTCGATACATATTCGCAAACTGCTATCTTTCTTCTTTCAAATAAAATAGGTGCACCCCATGGAGATATACTTGGTCTGATGAAACCCATTTCTTGCAATTCCTGCAATTGCTGCTTTGACTCTTTTAATTACATAGGTGCCATTCTATATGGAGCCTTAGAGATTGGTATGGTTCCATGTGGTACATCAATCCCAAATTCTATTTCTCTATTGGGTGGCAACGCAGGCAACTTCTCAAGAAACATATCAACAAATTCATTCACAACAGGCACCACATTAATAAATATCTCCTCGACACTCATAAATGCTATAATAGATTTTTCCCACAACTCCATTGATTTCATACTCTTAGGCCTTTGCCTCTCTAACACATAAGTGAATCTTCCTTCCTTTAGATCAAAAACTCAACTCAGCCTTGCTACAATCAGTTGTAACCTTATAAAGATTTAGCCAGTTCATTCCCAAGATCACATTAAAGTCAGACAAAGTTAAGAGTATCATATCAATAGGCATACTCACATTAGAAATCATAACATTCACATTTCTACATACACATGGTTGCCTAGTCTCAATAACCAAAGGAGTATTCACACACATAACACGGTCAGTTAATGCTTTAGAGGCAAGTTCACACTCATTCATAAAATTTTCAGATATGCATGCATGAGTGGCTCCAGTATTTATCAACACATAAGCATTTTGATTTGATACACTCAAAGTACCTGCCAATGTATCAATTGAGGATGTCTCCTCAATCTGTTGCAATGTAAAAACTTTGGCATTTGTTTTTCCTTTATCTAAACTCACTCCACTCTTGTTATTAGGGTGCTCTTTACAATTTGCAATATGATGGCCTCGCTGCTTACAGTTCGCACAAAAGACTAGGGGTAAACTCGGGCTCTTACACTCAGTAGCTTTGTGGCCCACCTGTCCACAAGAAAAACAAGCTCTTGAGTCCATTTGCACTCAGATAGGTCATGTGGTCCAAAGCTTATACATTTCTTTTCAAACACAGGGGTTGAAGTTTAAATGTTGGCTTTGATCTCCTCTCTTTCCTATAAATGGCTTCTTACCCTTACTTTGATAACTTCCATAAGAAGATGCAGGTGCGAGTCTTTTCCATAGGAAAGCAGCTCTCTTCACCCTTCTTACCATACTATCAATTTGAATTTGTTCCACTAATAAAGCCTTTGCTACTGTATCAACTAAAGTGTGCAACTTAAATTTCTTCACTTCCCCTTGAATTTCTTCATTTAAACCATTTTGAAATTTCTGGACCTTCATTCTTTCATCTCTATAATCTCCTCCAGCAAAGCACAATAATTTGCAAAACTTAGCAAAGTACTCATAAATGGTTTTACTTCCTTGCCATAAATTGAGCCAATCCGCAATCATCCTCTCCCTAACTGAATTTGGAAAATACTTAGCAAAGAACGTGTCCTTGAATGTTACCCATTTAATAGTAGTTGTAAACTCCCATTTGTTAGTCTTCACCAATTATAAGCTTCTTTCTTCATCATATAAACAGCTAAGTCCACCTTCTTCTCTTTAAGAGTCTCACAAGCTGCAAAGGTTTTCTCTAGCTCTTCAATCCAACTTTCTGTTGTAGTCGAATCCTTGCTTGTTCCATTAAAGTCAGGAATCAACTTACTAAAATCTTATTACTTGATTTGGTTAGCTTGATCATTGATAGGTGGATTTTCATTCTGTCTTACTCCTTGTTGATTATGTTGTTTGCATAAAGTGTTGTTGTTGTTGAAACACCATCATCTGATACCGTTGCATCATAGCTACCATGTCTCTTAACATACCATTTGTGGATGCTGGGTCATTCATAAGGGCTTGTGGCATTTGTGGAAAAGGTGGCATGGGAGGAGGTGGTGGAAATTGAGTTGGTGGGGGAACTTGTGAAGCTGATGCCGTTATAGGAGATGGAGTAGTTTCAGCACTTGGAGTAGTAGAGGAAGTAGGAGCCGAAGTAGAAGAAGACTGAGGTAGCGGAGGCATATTCTCTCTATTAATTTGTTGTATAGTAGATCTCCATGACCTATCCATCTTAAACATACGCATACGCATACAATACATTTATGACACACACGTATGAAATTTAAACCATGCTCAAAGCTTATTAAATTCACATTCGCATTTATAGGCATTAGCAAACCATACAAGCAACCAAGCAAGCAACAAGCATAACAAACAAGTAAATACAATTATTCAAGCAAGCTTAACTCATCCCTATGCTACCTATTTGTGTCTAAGTCAAGTCTCAATTGAACTATTACATTTAGGCAAACAATTGTTCAAACTTGGCTCTAATACCATATGTAAGGACCCATGTACAACACCTATATAAAATAGATGAATTTGAGTCCCCAACCACATATAATCTGCAGTATTATATGTAAAGTTGTCCTAAAAGAAGGGTTTGAAGAATTGTTTGTATAAATTCTTTATAAGAATGAATGTGAGAACTATAGATTTTTTTTTTAACTTCTAAGAAAAACATACATCATTATCATCACATATCATAAGAGTAAAACTTAAATATACATAACTAAGTATATATATTACAAACAAAGGCTAATGACAAGCCTTAAACAAAAGATATAAAAGATAAACAAAGCTCCAACATTTACATATTCTTCCAAAAGATAGTTTATCCTAATCTATTACAAAAAGGAATCCATGTAGTCCATAGCCAACTTAATCTTCCAACTATCGAGAAAATCTTCAAAATCAGTTCCATAACCCATGCTAGCATAAAATTCATCATCTTGGGATCCTGTAAAGATAAAATAATAAGTCAAAGGTCCAGTACACAAGTAATGAAAAACAAAGGCTAGTGATACACACAAGCTTAATCTATATGCATATGCAACAATCAATAGGTTATTAGAAAGTCTTTAATTAATCAAACAACACTGGAGTATTCAAACTCTGAGCAACATGGACATTTTGGGGAACTGAGTAATGACCTCGACATTCAGGGGGTTGATATAAGTTGTTCGGGGATTTATATCTCTTAGATGATATATCTGAAAACGAAAAAATAGTCTCATCTAAGGTTCTCAGTCATTTATCATCTTCACTTATCTTAGTCCATAACATCACCCAATTCAAGTCTCGAAACATCGAATTAAATCATGTTACTTCATCCTAAGCTTAAGTAAATGTTATACTGGCACTAAAAACCCCATCGACTATCCACCGTACCACTTATAAAAGTCATTGCATCATGATAAAGGTGGCCTAAGCACCTAAAACTATCATGTCATTGCATCATGACAGGGTGCCACTCCTCGAACCGGATTCAACAACGTAATAGACAACCAATTCAAACATAGTTTAAGTTTTCATAAATTAGAGTAAATTTAATTATGCCTATCCTAAGCAAGAAACAAGCATGTTATTGCGTACTCGAGATATTCTCAAACAAAGAAGGTGTAACTAGTCTTGAATGTGACAAAGAATCTAATAAAAGAGATTAAATTAATAAAACTTTAACACTAATTCAAAATAAGAACTCGCACTTGCACAAAGTTTAATTCTAAACAAAGTTTACACAAAACATAACATGTATTCTCACACATACAT
Source organism: Combretum micranthum (assembly GCA_024138025.1). Lineage (NCBI taxonomy): Eukaryota > Viridiplantae > Streptophyta > Magnoliopsida > Myrtales > Combretaceae > Combretum > Combretum micranthum. The sequence continues at coordinate 591,578 of JAMXBD010000495.1, read as the reverse complement.
AACTTAACATATATAATAAGTTCATTTAAATCATGCTTGATTATATTAATTAATTAGCACAACACATCACTCTTCACTTATCTATCTCAATTTGGCTCAATAGATTCATTTCCTAAGCAATTACACATTTAACAAAGAAAAATGAGTTTTTAACCTTGTTTGAAAATTATATAAATGAAGTTAGGGTATGAATTGCGTTTGATGAGGATTGAAATTGTGTAAAAGCTGCAATTATCGAATGAAAACAAAGGAATCATGTTTCAAAAATTTTCCACTTGTACATTACCCCTACATGGGTCGTGTATATGTACTCATGACTCCACAAAATCAAATTTCTACATACACTATCCCTACACGGGTTGTGTACATGTACTCATGACTCCACATAATCAAATTTCTATATACACTATCCCTACACGGGTCGTGTATATTTACTAGTGACTCCACATAATCAAATTTCTATATACACTACCCCTACATGGGTCGTGTAGCCTTCCCCTATTTCACAACCTATTGTATTTTAATCGTAACTTTTTCATCCAATCTCCGTTTAAGGTGATTCAAGTTGCATTGGAAAGCTTAAAAAAAGATATACAACTTTTATGTTTTAAGTTTTTACCAATTTCAAAAAGTATCAATGCTTAAATTTTGTTTCTAATTCACAGCATCACTATCCTATACTCCAATCATACAAACACTTCAAGTTACATATCTAACACATACTACAAGTTCTTTTAGCACGAAAATACTATTCCAACTACCAACAAGACATAGAAACCATCCTATCTCATTTTTAGCATACAAACCCTATTCTAATAAAAAGCACACTTCACATATGCTTAAAACAAATGAACACACATACCTTAAAAGTTTTGTGTCTTGATTTTGTAGTCTTGTTGCAAGCCTTTAATGCTTTTTTTTGTAAAAGTTGAAGGGCTTAGTATTATATATCAATAGGAGAGCTTTTGGAGAAGAGAAAATGAGTTTTTAGGACTTGAAAAAGGAGTATTTTTTATGTCTGAATTTTTTGGACGAAAATTACACTTTATGAGATGATCTTTATCTTCTTAGTTGACTTTTGGGGCTTCCTTATTTAAGGCCTTACATGGGCTTGTTTTTAGTAAATAAATGGGCTTATTTTGGGCATTAAATGTGTTTTTGGGCTTAATTAATGTCAAAATAAAATTCTGCTATATAGAAAATATATATATATGTATGTATTTTGTATGTTTACTTGTTTCAAGCTATTTATCACACTCTTAACTACACTTACAAATTTATAAACTCAATATTTAGTTATTCTAAGACATTTAGGTATTTTAACACATCAAAATAACATATACATCATATATTAATATAAATCACATTTATCATATTTTAAAATCATGCATAATTGAATTAACACATTTATAAAACATGACTTAGGAAATTATGGCTATTTCAACCTCTCTGTGTGTGTGTGTGTGTGTATTACATTTCAAATAAATATACACATATATATATATATATATCAAATCTCACTATTTCTCAATCGAATATAATCATAATTACTTTCTAAGTATTTAACATTCATTAATCTCAAATCAACTCTTATATAACATAACTTAGTATTAATGATCATAATAGATTCATATAAGCTTTTTAATTAAGTACAAACTAAGAAACAATTAAGGAAAAACATATAAAGTAATAAAATTATTTCAAACAAAAATTATTATTATTATTTTTTAAAAGGGGATGGTACTATTCATGTCCATACAAGGTCGTTGAAAGGACTGTATGGACATATGGGGCCGTTTGGAGAGTTGTATAAATTTTAGAAAAAATCTGTAAACCAAACACCCCTCCAAAGGGGTTATATGCAAGGATGTTTCAACCAAGGAAATTTACTCAAAATGGTTAGAAAGAGCAATACCCTTCCAAATAGGCCTATATACAAGGCTGTTTGGACCTAAGAAACGATTGCAAAAACTCCAAAACATACAACACCCTTCATCACAGGCCGTTTCAAGGCCCGTTTGCGCCATAAACTCCCTAAACACCCCTTTAAACAACCTGTTCGATAGGATATTTGAACTTTTTCACATTTCTCCTATTTCAAACTCAAATTTTACACACTTTTTACTACTTTAACATTACTCTAAGCCTTATACAAACATCATACAACATGTCTCAAGCATTTAACAATACGAAACAAGTATAAACTTTACTTATCAATATCAAACAACTCTCAAACATCAATTAACATGAATAAACTCCTTCATCTCCAACTCATGCATACTCAAAACAACTCCAACACTCACCACAACTCCTCCATCACAACTTATCTATTTCCATACACTTCAACTCTTCCATAAACTCATATAACACTTTAAAAGCTCATATAACCCCACTGGTTAACATGAATCATAAAAACCACATTCAAACTACCATGAAACTATTAAAGAAATAAATCATTCTTATGATGGAAACAAAGAAAATAACAACTATAAAAGCATGCAAACTAACCTTAAGAAGCTTCAAATTGAGAATTGAGACTTGAAAAGGAATTTTTGGCAATTTGTGCAAGAGAAATTGAGAAGAAAAGATGGTATGATATGGAACAAAGGTACCGTAGAGGAGGGTCTGTTTTGGATGTCTATTTGGATTATTAACTTTGTTAAATAAGACTTGATATTATCTTTTTTTCATTTGACTTTTTGAGCAGCTATAAAAGAGAGAAAAAGGGTTGGGTTTTGGGCTAAAATTTGCTTGTTTTTGGGCTAAAAATCTTCTATGTTTGGTTTAGGTTGGGTTTTGTTTAAATGCAAGCTTTAATCCAACATAGACAATGTAATACAAATATCAAATTACACTAACACATTAAATTCTAACATGTATAAATTATCAACTAAGATATATTCATCAAATTTCATATTTTAAATCAAGTAGAACATATATGCCATATACTATTATTAAGTTATACCGATACTCCATATTTCATGCAAATATAACATATTCTCATTATTAAACACTTAACAAGTTTTATTGATCTAATTAAATCAATATATCTATAATAATTTAATTAGTCATTAAGGATTTGACTATTTCACTAGTCCTAATATAAAAGCATGGAATAAATAAATAAATTGCAAAGCATAAATAAATTAGTGCTTGTGTGCTATAAGAAATATATATGTATATATATACATATGTATATTTAATATCATATAAAAGTTAGATTAGAACAAAAATAACATGATAACAACAATAAAATAACATAATAACAAAATAAGATTTGTACATGAATAAGAACAAAATATGAACATAGTATTGCTTCCATAATTTTATAGGTTTAAGAAACATACAATGGTCATATTAAGTTACATGACATGGCAAAGAAATATGGTAGTAATTTTACCTAAGGTAATAATGCGATTGATAGTAAAAGAGAGAATGTGGTAATATGGGAATAATAGAAATATGGGAAGATGAGAAGAAATTTTGGAGAGAGGATTTGAGCAATGATTTTAGGAGAGTTTGTTATGGTAAATGAGTGTGTAAAAGAAATAAAGGGAGATGTGATATTTATAGAGTTTTGTAGAAGGAAAATTATGTAAATAAAAAAATAAAAAAATTGTGTGTGTGTGTAGATGGTGGCGCCGGTTTTGGGAAAGGTGGAGAGAGAGTGAGATTTGATTTGTTTTGTAATTTTGTTAATGAAAAGTAATAATGTGTAAGGTATGATGTGAATAAAGTTGTATGTGAAAGGTAAATTGTAAGAGATAGGTATGGTAGAGTATAAGAATAGATAGTAGAACAGTATAAATAGATTAATAGTAATGAATAATGTAGAATAGTACCATGAATAGTAGATAAGACAAATTAATACCAGTAGTGAAGAAAATACGCATAAATACGCTATATCTAATATTTTTAGATACCGAAAAATTATAAAACAGATATTTTTAAAATCCTTATATTTTTGCGAGTCTAATGGGTTATTGAATTTTTTATCGTTTGGTGTACTAGGGCATGGTTTTTGAAATATGATCCCATTTGGATCCGAAACGAACTAAATTTTGGCGAATATGATATTTTTAAGCTTCCCTATATTATTACAGACTATAGTCTACAATTACCTCAATTTTATTGTTTAGGAGTTAAGAGCGCAAGATTACCGGATCTAAATCGATTAGGGTTTGTTATAGGTTTGTTAACTTTAGAGTTTTCGGTTGACCTCCAATTTAGGGTTTAAGCATAAAACGTATCTAGGGGCTTGCACTTTCTCTCTCAACCCTAACCCTTTCCTATCATGGCATCACGGCCCCAAGGTGTACGTACCAAACACGCTAGGAATGACAGCTCTGGTGCCTCGTATAATTCCCATTTATTTCCATCTTGAGCACACTCAGAACGGTTCAGCCTAATTAACAGACTACCTATAGATCCTGGTTGCCTATTCGATCATGAGGTACTTGATTTCTTTAATCTTACCACCATTCTTAGCATTCAACTTAATCGGATCTTTGAAATTATGTGCTTTCCCGTTTCTGTCAGTGAGAATGTTGTCAAGTTATTTTATTGTAATCTCATTGATAAGAAAGATGAGCATGGGCATTTAGGCATTCAACTGAGTCTTGGTGATGACATTAGAGATAGATTGTGGACATATGTTTATGGGCAAGAAATCAAGATTATTCCTGCTGATATCTATAGTTTGATTAATGTACCAACTAGCGGGGTTAATCTCATGACTAATTTTCATGAAGGCGTCTTTTATGCCCATATTTTTTATGCTATTGATCTTGAGGGTGATGCATGGCGGAGTGATCACGCTTTAAGGGCCAAACAGATGCCTCATAATTACCGTGATCTTCACCTCTGTCTAGCTCATAATTATGTGCCTAGAGTGGGTTGCCATAGCGCCACTACCTTTATCGATCTGTGGATTATGTATCAACTTCTTAATGGCAAGTTGATAACTTTTGGGATGTAATGGCTCATAATTTCAAGAAAGTCAGTAATAGTCTCAATCGAGCTCTTCTAGGACACAGTTATCTAATCACTCTGCTACTCTAAAGGAAAGGGATTTGTTTTGAATTCTCATCTCACCTTATGTCCTCTGAGCTTACACCATGAATCATCTTACTAAAGGAGATTGGCGAAAGGTGTCTGAGGGTGTATATGTGCGAAACAAGCCTCTTTCTCTTATTTATGGCATTACCTTGCCTCCAGATTCTAATGCTAAGAGTGATGATGATGAAGATAATGATAGTGATGATGGTGGGGATGATGCTAGTGCTACAACTCATGCCCCTACTGATGATGAGCCTGCTACTGCCCATATGGACGTGCCTGCCCCAATGGATCTTAGTGGCCTCTTAGTCTAGGCACCCAAAGTGGTGCCTCAACTTCTCTTGCTGATTTAGCTCACTCTTTCGACCTCTTTAAAGTTGATATCAACAAGCGCTTTGATGATTTCAAAATAGGTGTTAGTGGCTGCTTGCAGTCTATAGTTGAGACTCGAAACAAGATGAGATCTGATCTTGACAGCTTTTTCTAGCACTTCTACAATATTCATCCTTATTGTCACAGTCCAACAGTCGAGGATCTTGTGGGAATGTTTAACTTAGGCAAATAGTGTTCTGAGTGGCATCAATAGAGGGTTTGTTCATGGATTGGGTTATCTTTGAAGGCGGGTCTAGCCTCCCATGAACAAACTGGTTGGGAGTTTATGCCACTCTCTTGATGAGGCCAAAGCAAACCGAAAACCAGTTGGAATAATTAAAGCTTCTAAACACATGGAGGATCATGGCACAGCCGAGATGATTCTCCTTATGAGAATATGGGGTTCGGAACAGACCTGGAAAATCAGAGAAGATAAGGTGGCTTGGTATCCAGGTTAACAACAAATGATGCTTGGAGGGATGATCGAGCGTCGCATGGGAACTCTTTAAGGGGTGCAATTCCCATCCCATGACAATTGATACCAGAGCGGAAGTTCCTAGTTCCGTCGATCTGTTTAGATTCTACTCAAAGTGCTATGTGAGTGGGTAGTTCTTGTTGTTGATGCAATTCACGTGGGTGAAGCTCAAGTAGAGCTACCGCTAAAGAGAGGACATCGTTGCCAGAGGGCAACTGTGTCGTGAGTCATGGAGATAAGAGTTTACCCTAATCTTGTTGTTAATTCAGCTCGTATGGATGAAGCTCAAGTGAAGCAACCACTAGAGAAGGATATCATTGCTAGAGGGAAGCTGTATCGTTAGTTGGGGTTGAAGTAAGATCTTATGCTCAAACCCAATTATTGGGCAACTCAACAAGAGGTGATCTCAGGGGATAGAGGAATGGGTGAGGGCGAAAGGAAGCCTGTGGAAGCCCAGAGTCCTAGAGATGATCTTAGGTGTGTTGACAACAGGTGTGGAGAAGGGGTTGAGAGCTTGAGTGGGTGGTGGCATCAACAAACTTGCCTCATGATGATGACGTCATGAATTTAAGTGGGGGAAGATGTCATGATCCGAGAGTTGAGGATCTTGTGGGAGTGTTTAACTTGGGCAAATAGTATTCTGAGTGGCATCAGTAGAGAGTTTATTCGTAGATTGGGTTATCTCTGAAGGTGGGTCTAGCCTCCTGTAAACAAACTGGTTGGGAGTTGATGCCATTCTCTTGATGAGGCCACGGTAAGCCGAAACCAGTTGGAATAGTTGAACCTCCTAAACATATGAGGAATCATGGCAAAGTTGAGATGGTGCTCCTTATGAGAATATGGGGCTCATAACAGGCCTGGGAAATCAAAGAAGATAAGTCTGGCTCGCCATCCAGATTAAAAACAAATGATGCTTAGAGGGATGATCGAGCGTCGCACGGGAACTCTTTGAGGGGTGAAACTCCCATCCCATGACATTCGCCGTCCACCACCTGTTGATGCCTAATTTCTTTAGGTTTCTTTCTCTTTTTGTTTATCTTGGCCTTTGGTCGTTCCATATGTATTAGATTTTTCAGTTGGCTTTATATGTTCTAAACTGACTAGCCTGCTTACTTTTTGATGCATGCATTTCTATTGCTCCTTATGCTTGATCTTGGCTTATTTCTTGTAATTTTTTATGCTTGACTTCTTCATGGATCATGTCTTTCTCTATCTATATGTTGTTGACTTTTTGATGAAGCTAAAGGGGGAGAAAATCTATGAATTCTTTTAAATTGAAAATCTGTTTTTCAACCAGATACCTAACTAAGGGGAGCATCTAGGATGGGGGGGAATCAACTAAGTTAAACTTTCTAATATTTGTCCTCATCAAAAGGGGGAGATTGTTGAATCAAATCATTGCATAATTTTGATGAGACAAATAGTAGAAAGTTTAATCTCTTGAAAATTTGACAAATGTTTAAAATAAATCAAGTATATATATTATCTTCAATTGGACAGGTGATTGCATGACATTTTGATAAAGTGCCATTGCAGACCTTACTGTCCGGACACTGCAGGCTTAGTGTCCGGATACTATTTAAATTAATTCTTACCGAGAGCAAGAGTCTACAATTTCTATCATTACTAATCGAACGTTAATGCTTAGCGTCCGACCGGTATGTAATTTTCCTGCAAGTCTTCAAGTATGGTCTAGACACTATTGAGGATGCTTTGTACTGTTCGGATGGTAGTACCTAGAAAAATAGCCATTGCAGCATTAATTGCACAAGAAATTTGTTGGTTGAAGGCATAACGGGCAACCAAATGAGAAGCCTATTTATACATAATTTATGTGAGATGAAGACTAGTTGTTGAGCTTAGAAATTGATATTAAAAGTCTTATACTCTCTATATTATTATTTGTCTTTTGTTCATAAAATTGCTTTAAATTGAGAGTGACAAAAATGAGTAATACTCTTGAGTGTTATTTGCAATATTTTAAAAGAGTATTACTCAAGTGAGTTTGTTTAAGTATTGTTGATTGGGTGTAGCTTATTTGAGCATTTATTATATTGTGATTAATAAAGAGTGTGAAGACCTCTTTGGAGGCATTGGTGTGATCGTAGAGATTAGGAAGTGGGCCGAACTCTACGTTAAAATCCTAGGCTTGTTTCTCTCAACCTTATTCTCTTTACTTATTGCATTATATATTGTTAATTTGATTGATTGAGTTTGGCAATATAGTTCTTAATCCTTGTTTTGAAAAAGAATAAATCAATACTCAATTCACCCCCCTCTTGAGTATTGTACCTAGTGTATTAGGAGTTTTTCATACTTGCACCACTTAATTTTATGTCGGCTTTACCACCATCATTACTTCCATCACACAATACCATTTTCACAACTATTGTTGTTGCTCCCAAATAGACACATCTTATCATCACCATAGTTACAACCAATTAACCAATGCTTCCACTAACACTAAAATGTTCAACTGTTAGCAAGGAGTCAAGAAATGGTGTTGTTATTATGATGGTGGTATAAAGTGATGGTAGAGGTAATAGTGGCTATGACAGCATTGATAATGATGAAATGGTGATGGAAAAAGAAAATGTAGTGGAATAAATACAGTATTGCATTGATGACATAGCTGCGTGGTTGCTTTAGCATCATACTTATACATGGCAACAACATACACATAACAAATTTTTTATGCAAAAAATGTAGTGGAATAAATGCAGTATTGCATTAATGACATAGCTACATGGTTGCTTCATACTTATACATGGCAACAACATACAACATAGAAAAAAAAAAATCGTTGCACAAAAATTTGGTAATGTACTATCCTCTTTTTATACTTTGCAATGCAATTTCTCCTTATATGAATTGTACTAGAAATCAAATACTTTACTGATAAATCAAAAGCCTAATACTTTTGGTTACAAGAAACAAGGTCAGCGAATGCATGACTTTCCCTCTCCATAATTAATTGGGGGTAATGTCACAAATGGTATTTGAATTTTGGTAAAATATACAATTAAATACCAAAATTTTGAAAATTGATTAATTTAGTACTCAAACTTTGAATTGATCATTTTAATATCTAAAAAACTTTGAAATTGATTAATGTAGTACCTCGAAGAGTTGGACAGAGGTACTATTACTATGCACAAAAAGTTTTTTTAGATACTAAATTGATCAATTTTAAAGTTCAGGTACTTAATTATATATTTTGTTAAAGTTCAGATATCATTCGTGATATTAACCTTAATTAATTGCAAATTGAGGTACAAGGAAAAAAATGGATCAAAGAAAGTAAGAATGTTAAAGTTAATTGGCTTAATTCACTACTTCATCTACGACTGATAAGATATATATATACAATAATATTAAATCCTACAAAGAATTTAGATTTTATAAAAGACTAAAGTAATAGGATAGAAATAAGGTTTAGAGAATTAGAAAAATATAAAGAAATAAAACAATATAAGAAACAATTACTTCTTTAAAAACTAGAAGAAAAGTTTTTAGAACTAGAAAATAAGAATAAATTTTAGAAGAAAAAACCATAAAGTTAGACCAAATATCCTGAAGATTAGAAAAGGCATCTTTAGAAAATATAAAAACTTTACAAAAAGTAGAAAAAGTAGTCTTAAAAATTGATAAATTTCTTAAAGGTATATGAGTATAGAAGAAGATAGAAACCATAAAGAAAGTTTAGAAAATACTAAAGAATTTTTAAATAATACCATAGGTTTTATTAAAAGTGAAACAACAACCTCAACAATTATATATATATATATATATATATCTTATAAGCCATAGATGAAGTAGTGAATTGAGCCAATTAACTTCATCATTCTTACTTTCTTTGATCCATTTAGCACTCTGTTTAAATCTTCATAAGTAAAAGGCACACGAAATTCTTCACTGAAGAAGAGTGAAGCTCTTGTCAAGTCATTTAAATCACCTTTGGTGAGAGTCAAACAAAGTTTTGCTCTCTAAAATTGTTTAGCCCAATACAACACCTTCACCGTTATCAAATGAGATTCAAATGAAGTTTATTGCATAATACACTTTAATATTAGGTTGTTTAACTTAAAAGAACAATTACTAATTGCTAATAATAAGGAATAATTTTGTTATTTGCCAAGATACAGATAGAGGAGCTTACTTAAACTATATTCTATGAGATCACTTGATTCATCTCATCAAAATCATAATTGAACTTTCAAATTCATCAAACTATTATCATAATGGTGACATATAGTAAAAGTCAAATATAAACAATAGAATACATTAATATGAATCATTGTGATAGAAGTTCAAGTGAAAGATTTGATCAAACATGTTTAAATTAAGTGACACAAATGAAAAATCAAAGCCTTAAAGCCAAGCTTACATTATCAATTTTGCAAACCATTAACAATTTACCATTCATTTTTTGCGGTTACATATGATGCCTTCTTTCATGTGTACTAAGGTTAGAGAATATACACCATAAGGAAACTAGGATATTAAAATTATTGAACAAGCTAGGAATTTTCTCCACCAAAAGCATGGTTACTAACACCTATAACTCTGCAGTTCATGTAAATAAGGTAAGTCCACTGGGGGCCATCTAGGGTCTGTTTGTTTAGCTTTTTCGAACAGATCCAGACACTTTTTTCAAACTTTTTTCTAACAAATCGTTTATTAAGAAATAGATATAGATTAAAAAAAAGTTGACAGTTTTCATGAAAAGATCAAATAGTTCAAGTATAAATAAAATATAAATACAAATAAGATATATTTACATATATCATTTCAATACAGATATAAATACAAATAAAAAACAGACAATTCAAATAGACCCTAGACTCTCATAGAATAGTAGAGACTTTATATACCATTGATTTCATCTAATTAGAAAAGTTACGAGGTGCTTGGTTACTAGTGCACATAACTTTACATACCGCCTATTTTCTAGTCAAACCATTACCAACCATAAGGACATTATACAAGGATGCTTTAATGCCACTTGCTAAGAAAACACATGTTGCATTTTCAACATATTTTAAGTGTTGATAGGTTTTCAACACTTATAAATGTGGTAGAAATACGACACGTGCTTTATTAACTAGCCCTCTAAAGACAACTGTTAAAAAAATTCTATTTATATGAACACATATAGTCTGCCTGTTGGAGTTGAGAGGCCACCGCGGTTAGTTGGTCCTTCATGATCTCTGCTAAAGCAATGTAGGGAGTTGTCATATGACTACCAGGATAATCACCGCCAATCGGAATCAAAGAAACCAGCATCTTTCATTTCTGAATAGTATACATTATCTAAATGGAGATCTTCCTCCTACAACCATCAATAATTAGATACCTGATTAATCATCATCAATAACAAGACAAGAATGATGGATCATAATGAACGATAATCAAGGAGAACGAAGAGACTAAGAGATGATGATTATTACAAACCTGAAAGAAGTCTCTTAGGAATGTTACATACAAAAGTGGAAGGTAAAAGGCATGATAGCAAACAATTGTTGCACCATATAACCTGCAATGTGGAAATGTTTTAGAATTGGCTCTACAGAACATATGTTTGCTAGTTGCCACTAGTATTACCATAAGCCAAAGCTTGCCCCGCTTCCTGTCAGTGTGCAAGCAAATACAGCCACTGCATTCATGGCGAACATGATGATGACATACTTATAATATGCTGGCCTCGCTGCACTAATGATTGAAATGTAAGCCACAATTGCAACAGGGGCTTGGATTACTACAAGGCTATGGTTACTAAGACTTTCAGCCAAACTTACCAGGTAATCTTTCTCTCCACCTTGAATGATACATGATGAAAAGGGAAGCATAGATTGCTGTCAACACAAGCCTATGCACAACCCATAAGCCCCACTTAATTCTATGTGGGTGATCATCGTTGTTAACGAATAAAGGGATACCAAATCCAAAAAGGTAGATTGCCTGAGAGAGAAACCATAAGATTAAAAGAAGACAACATGCAAATAACTTACTTATGAATTATGATAGTATGAAACATTATATATATGAGAAGAGTGAAAACTCACACTGTACTTCAAATTTAAGCTCTTGCATCAATTCTTTGTTGGGCGTAATTTCAAAAAGTATAAAAAAGGTCTTAAATTCAAACCTATGTATTGCCGTCTTAAATCCCTTTATTTAAGCCATCCACCTAATAGACTTTAGTAATTCTCAACCCATAATTGAGGAGAGTGTTAAGTAACAAATCTAGAAGCCACATTATATTCACGAGCTAAAAATTTTATATCAATCAATTGTTGAGCTATAATTCCACAATGAGCAAGATTGCAGTTAAAAGTAGATTATAACAATATTTGACATCCTTAATAGTCTATTTAGAATAAAATATTGCTACGAATGTGGTATCTACAATATCTTGTTACATAAGCTAAAGCTTAATTTGCTATCAAAATCACTCATAATAACAGATGAGTGATAGCTTAGAAACTCAATCCTTTGATGTAAGAGAAAAAATTAAACACAAAAAAGGGATAAACATAAACATCAAATAGTCCTAGTACTTCATGGATGCTAAATTTTAGCTCATGTTCAATATCAATTGAATTAATGAATGTGCTGCCTCAAATTTCATGATTAAAAATCAAAATTGCTAAATGAAGCTAAAGCATTGAGCAATTAATTCTTGAGTAATCACATGATTCATGGGAGTGTGCATAGATGACATGAAGAAAAGAGAGAGAATCACCTTCAAAATAAAATCTAAGCAAACGATTAGCCCGGAAATAATGAAGGTACGGGTAAGAGCTTCTAATCCACTTGCATAGTTTCCTTTCAGCAGAAATGCAATTAAGCTTACTTCAAGAAAGAGCATACCAGATGTTGTAAATAGAGACAAAACATTCCATACTACTTCCTTTCCAGGAGTGCATTCCCATACCTGCATCATAAGCAATCAATTTATCAAAATATAAATTTCTAAATGGTAAAACGTTTATGGAGCTAACAATTAAAATTACAACCGCCAAATTCCTAATAGGAAATCGAATGCCAAGTATTTCTTTAACCTATCCATGATAGATTTTAGTTCCATATCCATTTAAAATAAAAATTTTGATATTTGTTAGATTTAATATGGTTTTTATTGTCTAACACTTAATAGATTCTAATGAGCAAGTTAGCATCATATTATAAGCAATGCACTTAGTTGATGCTATAAAATAGATGTTGAAATAGCCAAGTTACTAATCAAAGCAATTCCTACACTCATTCATCAAAACACACCACAAAATTTAACTATAAATAGTGATTGATGTTCCTATTTTGTTGTTTCAATAGTATTCTCATCAAACAAATCAAACACCTATACAAGGCTAGTTTGTTTCACTTGTTTAGAAATTATATTTTGATTAGTCATAACATAATTGAGATGGATAATATCCATCTGCCTAATTTCAGCTTGCACCACACGAAAGTCACACCGAGGCGTAGCCTTTAATGTAGTGTCTCAATAGTGTTTGCATGCATGATCATGGGGCATCTTGAGAACAAAGATATTGAATAGGGATTTCTTAATAAGTAGCTAGGCACTCATCAACAAGGCTAAAATAGAAACTTTCCATCTTTTATAGTTAATTATATATTTTCGATTATTATAATGGAACGAAGGATTTTAATCTAGTACGTTTTATTTGAAAGACCAAAATAATGCTATCATGCTCCATACCATTGACTTATAACTGCTTATGTACTTTATGAAAATGTAAATGAAAAGACGGAGAAAATTATAAGCAAGAGGATCAACGTATGGAGTTAAATTCAATTGGAGGATCAAACTTTCAAATAATTAAAATAGGATATCAATGTTATGTTAAGTGTTTTGAAATCCATACATGACAATTGCTTAGACTTGTACATATTACAGCAAGACTAAGCTCAAACAACATTAAAATTAAAAATTAAAACTTAGAAATTAAAGCAATTACCTGTAGAATGCACCAAGTTAGATTGAGCAAGCTAACAACCCACAAGCACACATAATAAGAGATCATAATATAAGACCTCCCATGCTTAAGTTTCGAGAAGCTCATCTTCGCATTGAAACCCAAGTAACACGCAAACGAGAGAGAAGACAAGATCAAAAGCACATTGTGCCAGAACCCATGACACTCGAAAAGCCAATCATACATCATATCTGCAATAACAGAACCTCCTCGTATTCTCGAGTTCGCGTTATGGGGCTGCGAAAATGAGACAATAGATGAGAAAAATTCTTGTAAAGATCGCATCATTTTTTCCTCTTTTTTAAGGACTCGAAGGGAAGATGATGATGAATTTCAGTTCGATTTTGTCGTCGTCAAACCCTAATTTGAATTACTGAGGAGACAGGAATCGGAGAGCTAATGGTAAACTGAGCTTCATGACTGTTAGTTGGGGAGGGAGCTTTAGTTTGAAAAAAGAGGGAAGGTAGGTGCGGATTCTGCCACGTCATCACCACCGAACCTTCCGTTTGAGCCACACCACAGCGGCTTATTATTTTGTTTTAATTTTTTAAAAAATGTTTGTATTATTTCTTTTCTTTTCTTTTTCAATAAGAAAATCTGAACCACGTAGGATCTCTAATAAATTTTAAAAAGCTACTTTATCCATTGAATCATCAAAATGAGTATATATGAAAATCCACAAATGGTAAGGAGTTCCTCAAACGTAGAACCAATATTCCATAAAATTGGACATAACACTCCATCCATTTTGCCCAGATTATCATAGGAACCATCTCCTCTAGGTAGCTCGATTTACAAATCATAAATAAGATCAAGCCGATCAGCATCATAATTTGAATAAGAAAGGACTGTTTGGATTATCTGTTTTTCATATATATTTATATATGTATCTAAATTTGATGTGTTAAGTTGTTTGATTTACATTTATATTTTATTTACATTTGTATTGTTTGATGTTTTCATGAGAACTATCATATGTTTTTCAACTATATGTATTTCTTAACAAAAAATTTATCAAAAAAAAGTTTGTGCCATGTATTGGGTGCCGGATGCCAAATGGAAAATCTCAAATAGGTGTGCAGAAAATCTAGTATTTACTACTTTATATGATCATACATGATAGCATACCTTATATGATTTAATGTAATAAATATAGTAAAAAAATTTTAGCAAGTAAAATATAAATAAAATATTAAGTTAGACATAGCAAATACAAACATCAATTAAATTCGAAAACCAAGAGTCATTTTTGGAAATATGAACCCTTTAAGACACTTAGAGATTGATTTTGAAAGTGTAATCCCTAAATGCTCCTAAAGGCGAGTTTTGGAAGTACTGATTATGCACGTCATGGAGTCAATTTTAAAAGTATGATATGATTCCAAGAATTAGAGTTGTAGTGTAAGCTTCATGAATCCACTTTAAAGTGTGATATAGGTTTCATGAATCAATTTTAAAAGTTTTAAAAGTATAAGTATATAATGGTTTGAAGAGTTTTTGCAAACAAACTTTGTTCAAGTAAAAGTAGATGGCAACAATAAGCCAATAAAATAAAATAAAATAATTTATTCACTAATCCTTAGCCTAGCACATATAGATATACAAAACAAGCAACAGTAATAACCTATATCAATTTTATTGCATAAAAAAAAATCAATTCCTAAAAATCCAACCCATGCTTAATGGGGTGGACTAAAGAGGTACCTAGTCAATATGTGCTGGGACAGTCAACTATGTTTCGAAATTAACTAATCTTAAGCAAATGCTTTTGGGATTTTTTACATCAATTTCCTAGTTTTTTTTTTTTTTTTTTTTTGTGATTGATTCCCCCAATATCATCATCTATCTCAAACTTGATTCCAGCATTTTTTTTTTTATATATAAATCACACGTTTATTCCATCTTTCAATGAAGTTGCTTATTAGCTTAGATTCATCCTACTGTTCGCTCTTAATCTTAAAAAACAAATGATCTACAGCTTGCAACTTAATTGTAGTTACGAATTTTTAACAATAAAAATGGTTATGATTTAGTTACTTTGAGTTTCTACACCTTTGGTAAAGAGCCCTTCACATGAGGATTTGAAGACTTTAGAATATATAGGATTGCCTCTTATTAGAATTGTTGGAACCCGGTCAATTCTTGTTAAGTCCTTACAATAAACCCATTTAGATAGTAGAGATTATTAGGCTTAGTAAGTAATGGTGAAAAGGATTTGATAGCTTCATTATCTTGTTAAGGTATCAGGGTTTTAATGGAGAAGGTTTTGATAATTTAAAATTTCTTACAAAGAGAAAGGATTAGAGTTAGGAGGTTTAGGAGCGTCCGTAATCAATTAACTAAATTAACATTTGCATCTAGTCGTTAGATATTTTCAATATTATTTCATATTTCATGCCAAGTGACATATTTTTCAAAAAAGAAAAAACGAATAAATAAATATATTTCGATCTAAATAAAAAAGGTGAATGTTATATTTGGTACCTAAACTTTATTAATTTATATAATTAACTGCTTGAAATTTGAAAGTATCGATTTACTACCTAAACTTCGCCTATTTTTGCAAATAACTGCTTGAACTTACCAAATTTTGCAATTAACTACTTGAATATTACTCATTTTTGCAATTAACTAGGTATTATAAATGAACTCAAAATTTTATAGATAATAAATTGACACTTTTAAAGTTCTAGTAGTTAATTGCACAAATTGGTATTGTTTAAGTACCAAATGTGATATTTATCGAAAGAAAAATAAAATAAAATAAATTAACACCACTCAAATTTTGTTCATTTGTGATCCTCTTGGTTGGTAGCTCATAACTCACATAGTAAAATTTAAAGGGGAAGAAAATTCCACAAGCATCAATAATCAAGCTGGTCCTAAAATATCAAGCAAATGTTACAATATAAGTTTTATTGAACAATGTTTATAATAAAATTATTCTCAAATCAAATAAAGAGTGCTACATAGAAAATAAAATAAGGATAGTGTTACGAAATGATATATGAACTTTGGCAAAATATACAATTAGATTTTTAAAGAACTTAACGGAGATAATATTGACGTGCACGAAAAGTTCTTTTAGGTACTAAATTGATCAAATTCAAAGTTTAAGTACCATATTGATTGATTTTATATCTAATTATATATTTTGTCAAAGTAGAAGTATTATTCAAGACATTAACCCAAATAAAATATTGATTGATGATAAGGGCCTATTTGGATTATTAGATTTTTATCTGTATTGGATTAGTATCGGTTCAATTTAGTCAGTTTATGAGTAAAACTGTCAATTTTCATCGGTATCATATCTATATTGGTTCAATATCTATTTTATTTGAAAATAATACCAAAATGATCCCAAAAAAAAAAGAAAAAATCAAAACAGGCTCAGACAATCATGAAAAATTAAATGACATTCAAAATTGAGACCTATAGCAATATATATACACATATTCTCAAATATTATATACAATAGCTTAAATCATTTGGTGCAAATGAGTTGAATCAAATGGTACAATATTAATCTAGAGCTAAGTTCGAATTTTCAAAGCTCAAACTTTGTTCAAACTCAATGGCAATTAAAATTTTAAGCCTAAGTCAAGCTCAAAGCGGTATCACATAAGTTTTAAGCTCAATTTGATTAAACGCGATTAGACTTGATTCATTGAAAAGCATTTTCGACTCTAGTTAAAATATAATATTGATATATAAACTCGACTAGACTTGATCAACATTTGTATTTGACTTGAGATCATTTAAACTTGCAATCTTAATCAAGTTAAATCGAATAGCAAATCAAGCTAAGCTAAATAGTTCAATTGAGCTAGTCGAACATAAACTATTTAAGTAGCTTGCTCTCAAACTTAGCATAATTGTTTTGAATGGAACATAAATACAAATCAAGCTAAATTTAACTAATATATGAATCCATTTAATTCATTTAGACCTTTACCTATAAACTACACTCACAAAAAATTGCTAACTTCGGTCGCAGTGTGAAGCATCATCTCGAGGTCAGGCTAGATGCAATCATGCATATAGGTATGGAAAAAACCGAATATTTAGAATAACCAAATCAAAACTGAAAAACCAATATGAAAAAAATGGTTAACCATTTCATCGGTTTCTATTTGGGATTGAAGCTTTAATTTTTTTTTTTTTTTGGGTTTCGATTCAGTTTATAGAATAAAAAATTGACGATTTCAATTAACCGTCCGTATTTATATTTATAATTTATAACATACTTATATAATTATTTTGTTAAAAAGATAAAAATCAGATATTGTAACTTGTTGGGTGTACTTGCATTGAGTATGCAAAATTTACAATTAAATAGTTAGGACGACACAGGAGATAGCTATAATTGAATTTTTAACATGTTAATTTGTAAATAGTCAGAACAAGAAAAGTAAAAAGTTATATGTACATCTTCATATTCCATATATATATATATATATATGTATATAACTTAGCTTATAATAGTTATATACATTTAAAAACCATTTAAATAGTCCAATATGAGGTAAAAAAACCATTTTACCTCAAAGGCTTATTAGAATAAGCCATTATATAAATAGTCGGATATAATTCAATCATAGTTAACTGTAATTTTTATATAACCATTATATTAAATGGTTAAAAATCAAACACGGAAAAAATTAATAAAAAAAATCATTAACATTTTTAATGAATCAGTCTATAATCGTGATATTAAAAAACCAATCATTACGGTTAGGATTAAAAAATAGGATCATGGACCGGTTAATTGAACCGTGAACACCTTTAGTCATGCAGCTCATGTCCATGTTTAATCCATTGTTCTTGATTGATCTGACGAGCAAGTTAGCCTAATGGTTTTTCAATTAAAACGTGTGCTCGCAAAATGCAATATGATTGATTATTAGGAGAAGAAGTTTACGCCACTAAACACGTGATTTTTGAGGAAATGAACCTTTCATATTTATTCCTAGCTCAATTTACTCTCATGCTTACTTCTAGAAGAGAATCTTTAGTTCGGTTCGAAAGTGGATTGTTTTTCTATTTACTAAAATAAGATATAAAAATATATTTTCCTCAAGTTACATGATAATCTAGCTTAATGTTGAAACTAAATACGCTAAATTAGTGGAACTCTATGAGGAAGAAGAAGCAACAAAAAACATAGAAGTGATAAGAACAAATTAACAACTATGACAGACCTCATATAAAACAATGAATAGCTGCTAAAAATAAGACAAGATAAGAGATTGACATTCAAAATAGTGAATGGCTAGTAAAGACAATAAAGTGATAGACAAAGACAAATAAAGCTACAGGACTTCAAGAATTCAATAAATTGAAGCCTTAGACTTCACTAACGGACACAACACCAAGCGTTTAGAACAAATACTCATAAACACTCTCTAGCATCTAGCATCTAGCCTCTCTTTGTTTTCTCTCTCTAGTAACTCGTATCCTTTTGATATACTATCTTAAACACGACAGAACTAACTTATATAAAACCATCCTTGTAATAATTTCTTTTTACCATTTCTTTACCTCCCTTATAACTACCATTTGTGGCTCAATAAAGCTTATGTTTTCACTGTAAGTTTTCTTCTAACTTCTTTTTATTTTTATCTTATCCTTGTTAGGAACTTAGCAAAAAGGAATAAAATTTGTTACTTTATCTAACATGACTATGTTCTGTTAGTACCATTATATTTATTTTTCCTCGTAATCTTGCCTTTGTTTTACTTCTACTTGGATTTCGATCTTCTGTCCTTTATTTGGTATCAGAGCCTCTCCATGTTTTGTTATTATAAACCTACAGCACCTAGCCATTATTATGCCTCAAGAGGAGTTTAAGAATTTAAGATTATATTAAAAAAAAAAAAGGAAGAGGTATAACAAATATGGTCATTTTAGCAAAGAGAACAACTTCAAGTACCAAATAACATTAAAGTATCATAAAGTTTTCCAACTAACATTTTTGTTATGATTCATTGTATTTTACATAAACTTGTATTATTGTTCATTACCATTATTATCTACTGCATAGTGTTTAGTTTATAATAAAGAGCTAGATAACCACTACCAGTTGGTCTGTATTTCTTCTGAAATAATGGAGCTTTTGAGAAAGAAAAAGTATATACATGTGAATATAGGCCTATATGAGTAATGGAAAGAGTTAATGTCATGTTTGGTATACTGGAATCGTCTGAAATGGAATAAATCGTAATAGAAGAAATTGAATGAATGGATTGAATAAGAGAAATATAAACCCATTTTTATATTTGGATACATTTACGGAATGGAATGTAATAGAATAATTATTAATATGATTTTCAAAAAATTTTTCATAATAATTGATAATAAATACGTACATGATAAAAATGTAATTAAAACAATAACTATTAATATAAATAAAATGGAATCGCATTCTACGTTTAAAAGACAGATCGAATTCCTCATCAAAATCGGAATCCTTGATCCAAGGCATTATAATCCAACTTTTAAAACACTTTTTAATCATTGGGAAAGGAAATAAAAACTGAAATCACAATTTCATTATGGCATTTCGTGATAAAAAATTCTATAAGGTGAAGTACTTATTTACTTCACTCTATAAGTAATTTAATTTCGGTCTTAATATGAGGAAAAGCTAATAAAATATTTAATTAATTATAATAGGATTTATAAAGTCAAAAACAACAATTCAATATCAAATATATCTATTTTTAAAATATTTTTATTTAAATAAAAATAATAAATAATACCAATGAGTAATTTTTAAATCAAAATCCATTAATTACTGTTGGCTTAACTAATTAATATTATCCATCTTTGCTGTAGGTGTAGCGTATAGGGTTACATTGGTTGGAATCAAATTACAATAAATATAATTAAATAAAGATAACAAATTACCATTTAAACTCAAATAAATAACTCGGCTCAATGCGCCAAACTCGCAGATTAATTTCTTTACCTACCCCGACGCCGAAAGGACAGATAAGCAGGAGGCAGTTGTCACTACTAAAAAACTCCCTTTGGCTGTTTTGATCGCTGACTCTTTTTTAGTCATTCATTTCGGAGGAAAACGGGCACGCCTTCGATCTATCTTACAGAGCATTTGGCATACAAAGGTTTTGACACATGTCCTTAATGAAAAATCTATTTTTAAAGCTTTTATGGATACAGAGGATTTTTTTTTAAATTCTAAAAAATAAGATTATTTGAAATATTTTAATATTATTTTTTAAATAAAATATATATAAAAATAAATAAAATCATAAAAATATAAAAAAATTAAAGAGCTTATATGAAGTATTTTGGAATAAAGTTATGTAGTTCTTTTAAAAAAAAAATTCTTTAAATATTGACATATTATTCAAAGATCTTATTAAAAATTTGTTAAATGTGAACGTAATTAGCAAAACCTTCCAGTAAGGTTTGCAATATAGAAAAGCAGTACTATTGGTGCCGTATATGAAACCATTATGATACTATATTACTATAATAAACCCATAATGGAGCATCTTATGAAAAATTTATCTTTTTTTCACCATTTTGGGGATGCCCTTTGCGAAATATTAAATCAATAGATTGAATGCTACGTGATTACATATGAATAATAATAAATAATTTTTATAATTTAGAATATAAATAAATATACATCACTAACTTAAAAATAAATTATATAAACTAATTATTAAAATATCATTACAAGCATTTATGCTATATACAAGATACTCTAATAATTTTTTTTTATAATTAATTACTTTTTCTAGCAAAATAAATAAAATTTATCTTTATACATTAAAATGGTATATTTCCAAAACAATTATATTTCATAATTTACATATTTTTATATATCTAAGACATAACAGTACGGAATAAATTTTATTTCTCTTTCTTGTTCAAAAGATAACCCTCACTTTCTCGGCCGAGGGAAATATTAATAATAATACAAATACATTTCTTTCCACCACTTCTTCCAACAAAACAGCTTCTCAGATACTCTCCACACACAACACACTCTCTCTCTCTCTCTAAGGGGGTGCTCTGAGGTACATCCTTTATCACACCATTTTTCATTTGCCCTACACGCACACACACGCATCTATATAACACCCTTTGAATCATCAGTGCATTCCACTTTGTTGGTTTAGATCCATTCGATTGGATTTTGTGTTCTATATTTTTCTTCGGGTTTTTGGTTTGTTTGACCTGAATCTTTTGATCAGTCTAATATATCTTAATTCTTTCTTATTCATCAGCAGTTACAATAAAAAAAAAAATAAATAAATAAAAAGTGCTGTTTTCCATTAGATAGTTAAAGATCTTGAATTTTGTTACATAATTATATATGTATCCTTTACCTGTTAAAGATCGTTTCTTTTTGCTTAAAAGTTGTGTTGTTTATTTGCATATCATGTATATAAGTATGTATGTATCTTCTATCTCCACTCAAATCTGTGATTTCCCATGTTAGATTTGACCCAGCTCTTCTCTGTTCATCAATCTAAAAATGGTGAAGGCTGTGCTTGTCCTTAAAATACCGAGGGAGTTTGCGGAACTGTCTATTTTGCTCAAGAAGAGATGTAATATAAACCGGCATATATTCCCTTTTGAATTAGAATTATGTTTTTAGCCAAAATTGATTTGTTCAATCTGTTTCTAGGACCAACTACTGTACTGGAAGTCTCTCTGGCCTTAAGCCAGGGCTCCATGGTTTCCATGTGCACGCACTTGGGGACACCACTAATGGTTGCATGTCTACTGGTAATTTCTCAGTTCTATATTGGTCAAACAAGACAACAGCAAGATGTATAAATGAAATGCTGACTTGATGGATTTCTGATGTCTGCATCTTCGAATTTTTCACAGGGCCACATTTTAATCCGCTGTAAAGAGCATGGTGCCCCTGAAGATGAACCGTCATGCTGGAGATCTTGGAATGTCGATGTTTGTGGTGATGGTATGATTTCTGAACTTGATGCCATGTGTTCATAAGTAATTCACACAGACTGCCCTTGTTAGTTGTCACGGATTATTAAATTTAATAGTTTTAACTTCTGTTATTCTTCTTGTTGATCTGCTGATATTATGTGTTAAAAACACAATTTGAATGTATTCTCAACTATTTGAAAAGACTTGCTTAACACAAGGGACTTAAATTTGTCAAACTAATTTTTTTCCGTTCATGTGATTTCAGGTAAAGTTGATTTCATAATCACTGACAACCAGGTGAAATTCTTCTTCCTACATCTATCACCCAGTTCTAAAAATTATGCTTAGCAGCGGGGCCTGTCAGATTGAGGTATGTTTTATAATTTTCCTGTGTATTATGCATTTGGCTGCAGATTCCTCTCTGTGGACCAAATTCTGTTATTGGAAGGGCCGTAGTTGTTCATGCTGATCCTGATGATCTTGGAAAGGGTAATTTGACATTTTTTTTTTTTTCAAATCTCTTCAACATGTTTCTATAATTGGATTTCTGTATTTATTTCGTGGCATGAAACCATAACCTCCTCGAAGCTCTTGTGCACTTTGAAATAGAAGAACTCGTATTTTCTACGTTCATTCCTCAGTCAACTGATTTTATGGCACTTCATGCTAGCATATTGAGCTTGTCACTTCTACATGCTGAGTGCTCAGGGCAGATGAACTAATCCTAGAATGCTCTAGTTTAAATCCACCCTATACTTCTATTGAAATTCCCCGTTATCTCATATCCCACTGCTTTGTCTAACGCTTCTGCATCAAATATATGTGGCCCTCTTTATTTTCTTCTCCCAATGTCCCCTGTTATTTTGCTCTGCTAAAATTGCATTTCCTTTTGTGGCTTTTATTCAATCTAGGTGGACATGAGCTCAGCAAACAACTGGAAATGCTGGTGGTAGATTAGCTTGTGGTACGTTTATTTGTGAATTCAGCCAGTTGATAGGATCTGCACTAAGCAATCGATTTCCGTGTTCAATCTATTTATGTTGCCTGTAGAATCCTTTCACAATTATGTTGCTTTTATTAGTTATTTCGCTCTTTTTGAATATCCTAATGATTGACAAATCATCAATCAACTGAAAAATCTTTTGTAACGTAAATGATGAAATTCATGCATCACTGCATTTGAGTGTATGTATTAGCTTATCTTGTGGTTCATTTAGTTTATTTAACTGAATGTAACTTCCTTTTTGTGTCTGCTGATCTATGCATTTATCTTCGTGTGTAGTGTTATTGGACTACAGGGATAAGGAGCCTCCTAGTACCAGGATGAACATCTCTGGTTGGTCTCTGGACGTGGGCAGAGTGAGATTTTGGAGACTGATGAGTTTCTTACGAAAAAAGAACAATGTTCATGTGTCTCTTTTTTTGCACAAAGATATACTTCGTTTCATGATATTTGGGTTTGTCATATGCTTCAAATGGATTGGCCTTGTCTATTATGTTTGTTTTCTTATGCTATTGCACATTCAGTAGCATCTTCTCTTTTTGTAATCGGTCTACTAGTATCAGTGTCACAAAAGAGCAGGTAATGCTGGCCCAGGGAATGGATTCCCTAAAACCTATCCTAAATCTTGGTCTTTGTTATTTTGTTGTTACTAATGATACGACTAGGCAGTAAACAGGTTGGATTAAGTTTGAGCATGACCTCAACTTAAAATTTTAAAATTTGAAACTGATGGAACTTATGCATTTAATTTAGAACCCGACTTGACATTGGACAAACTCACGCTTAACTAGTTAAACTTGATTTATTCAAAAAATGTTTTTATAATTTGACAATAATATTAGTCTAATTGACTTTAATGAGCATTTATGCTTCAGCACCATTTTTGAATTAAGAGTAGGTAACTAGTAGTTGGACTTAAATACCCATGAGTAGTTTTTTTTTTTTTTTCCCTATTACAATGGGGATGGAGAATTTGAGAATCTTGGATTTTTAATTTGAGAGATCAAGGAGATATCACTAGATTACGATGCATTTGCCACGAGTAATTTAAGGGTTTGTTTGGTTTATCATTCTGATGTTGTTTTGGTGTTGAACAGATATTGAATCGATACTGATATGATTTGGTTGAACAGATATTGAATTGATACTGATATGATGTGATAAAAAAACTTATAGTTTTAATCATAAACTAATCAAATTGAGTAGAAATTGAATTGATACTGGATTAATACTGAACTTGTTGGCATGCAAAAGGAACCTTCCTTGTTCCCTGTAATCTTGGAGTTAAAGATTTAGATTAGCTAATATCGTAATAGCGTATAATTGAAGTTAAAGATTTAGATTAGTTAATATAATGTGTATAATAGATGTATTTCCTTTTTATATACTTGTCTTTTTTATGTATATATGTAAATACTATAAAAGGATGGCTTTAAGATTTTTTTTTTTTTTTTTTTTTTTTTTTTTTTTTATCTTAGTATCAGAGCAACTGCTCTAGGACTTGTAGATTAGAGAAATAGAAGAATATCAATTGGGGATAAAAGACCATCCACTGGAAACTCACAAATAGGACCCTTAGTTCTTAATGGTTTGACATCAAGAATATCACATATGTTAAACTAACACCACCAACAACTAACAATCCTGTTATTGCTTCAATTAGAGTGAAATTGGATGATAAAAACTATGGCTTTGGTCATAAGTGACGAAGATATATATTGCTGCCAAAGACAAATTGGGGTACATTAATGGAGATTTACCAAAGCCTTCAAAAATAGATCCAATATTTAGAAAATGGAGAACAGAGAGCGCAATTGTTAAAAGGTAGCTAATTAGTTCTATGGATCCAACCCTAATTGGTAATTATATTAGATTTCCAACTGCTAAAGACGTGTGGAATGTTATTGCCGCAACATTTTTCTATTGCATAGACACCTCACAAGTTTGTGCTCTTAAGAGAAAAGTGTCAAGACTGAGACAAAATAGATGATCAATTGAGATATATTATAATACTCTTCAAGGACTTTGAAGAGAAATTGATTTTAGACGCCCAAATCCCATGAAATGTGAGGTTGATATACAAAAATATAACTCTATGTACAAAAAGATAGAGTTTATACATTTTTTGGATAGATTTGATGATCGTTTGGACAACATTCGAGCTGATGCACTACATCTATAGCCCCTTCCTACAATATAGCAGGCTTATGCATATGTAAATAGGGAAGATCAAAGACAAATGGTGATGTTGACAAAAGAAGATAGAACTAGTAATGGCATCCAAAGGAGGACAAAAATCACGACAACAACCTATGCTTCAGATTTTTACTAATGGAAAAAGAGGTTCTACTACAAAGGCAAAGACACAAATTGAAGAAGGTGGTTGTACTCATTGTGGGAACATGAAGCATACAAGAGAAACCTGCCTCAAGATACATGGATATCCAGATTGGTGGCACGAATTGAAGGCAAAGAAGAAACGAAAAGCAGGTCATGCATCACTTGCTAATGTGGAGACAACCCTTATCGAACCTCATCCTTCCCTGTTTCTCAAGAGAATCCTCTACAGCAATAGCAAACTGTTGGTTGGCTAAAAATGAATCAGGTAACTAAAGCTGGATCATTGATTTCAGAGCAACAGATCACATGACCTTTGATCCTCAAGACTTTGTTGAAAGTATCAAACCAAAACGAGTCTGCATTACAAATGCAAATGGCAAGAAATATTATGTGACAAGGATTGGAAAAGTGTCTTTCTCGCCCACATTACTATTATCTAACACCCTTCTTGTTCCATTTCTTTCAAACAAATTAATTTCAGTTGGACAAGTTACTGCGGAATTAAATTGTTGTGCACTAATGTCTCCAAAATTTTGTTTGTTCTAGGATATTCTAACCAAGGAGATTATTGGTCATGGTACTAAACGAGAGGGGCTATACTATATGGAAGATTTCAGTAGTGGTAGAGCAAACAAAGTCAACAAAGATGATAATAGAGAAAGGAAAATTTGGCTGTGGCATCATAGATTAGGACACCTTTCATATTCTTATATGAAACATTTATTTCCTAGATTGTTTTCAAATATTAGTGATATTATATTTAAATGTGAGTCTTGCATTTTGGCTAAGAGTCATAGAGCCTGCTACCCAATAATCTAAAAAAGATGTCAAAAACCATTTATGTTAATTCATTTGAATGTTTGGGAACTTGCCCCTATTTCAATTTCTTTTAGAATAAAACGGTTTGTGATTTTTGTTGATAATTGCACTCGTATGACTTGGTTGTATTTGATTAAAAACAAAAATGAAGTTGTTGAAATATTTCCAACATTTCATACTATGATTAGAACTCAATTCTCTACTAAGTTACAAATAATTCGTTCTAATAATGGTGGGGAATTTGTTAACGAAGAATCACAAGATTATTTCAAAACTCATGGTCTATACCATGAGATAACTTGTGCTCAGACTCCACAATAGAACGGTGTTGCTGAAAGGAAGAACAGACATATTTCGGAGATAGCTAGAGCACTTTTGATAGAAACAAATGCACCATAAAGATATTGGACAGATGGAGTGACCACTGCAGTTTATTTGCTAAATCGCATGGCGTCCAAGGTATTAAACTTTGAGACTCCATTACAAGTCTTGGCTCAGCATGAACCTTTACCCTCAAATTTAATGCTCCCTGCAAGAGTATTTAGATGTATAGTATATATCCACCTCCATAAAAATGATTAAATGAAAGATCCAAAATTGATCCATATGTTGTCCACTGCATCTTCTTAGGCTATGCTACACATAAGAAAGGATACCAATGCTTTTATCCATGTGCTAAGTGCCTTTATGTCACAATAGATGTTACATTCCTTGAAATGGAAATGTTCTTTGAAAATCTAGATTCGCATTCTTATCTTCAGAGGGTAATAGTTGGTGAAGAGTAGAATTGTAATAGTGGTTAGGAAAAGTGGCTAGACTTCTCAACTTGTCATGATGAAGGCAATGAGCTTTTTCTTCAAGAGAATCTTCAAGAAGGAGGAAGTACTAAAGCTGGGAATGAATATAATCCAGCACACCCTCTCTTAAGCAGTCTCCTCTTGGTTTCGTACCAACCGACCATACTCCTGAGAATAAATCAGAGGTACAATCTCTTGATCCCTCTCCTTGTTATAAATTGCCTTTTAGGAACAATCGTGGCAAGCCACCAAATCGATTCACACCAGATCATGAAGAAGGCAAAGCAAGATATCCAATTGCCAACTACATCAAGGGGTTATCACAACCACTCAAAAGTCTGGTGCATCAACTATCATTTGAGAACATTCCTAAAATGGTAGAAGAAGCCTTAAATGATCTCAAATGGGTTAAAGAAATTATTGAAGAAATGGCTGTTGAGTTCCAAGGGTTTAAATTTTTATAAAGATCAAATCTTTTTGCAGCGGAATCAAAAGAAAACCCTAACCCAGTATCCATGTGTATCGATTAGATCAGAACAAGATAAAGATTTCAGATCCATACCTTTTTGGTACTTTTTCAAATCTGGAAATTCGGATCTGAGATGTTGCAAACGCAAACACCCTCTACGGTATCCACACGAATGAATGCTCCTTAAAGATCCTCTGTGTGCTAGCACAATCTAGAACACCTTCTAGATTCGAACGGGATTAAACTTTCTAATCACGACTCTCGTGTTATTTGCTTTAGGGTTTACAGTGTTTCACTGCAGTCTAATGTGACAGCATGTGTTGTCTAACCCTAAAGACAAACCCTTATGTTCTATTTATAATGTCATTCAATAATGACATTTTTACCCCTTAATCTAATTAGGGATAAATAATTATATTATAATTTATTAAATAAATTATAAGATAATTAACGAACATAAGAATCCCTAATCTAATTAGGGAACATAAAACTATTTGGCCTAGGGCATAATTACCAACAATCTCCCACTTGCATTAGGCCAAATTATAATTGTTTATTATTCCCGTTGGACTTATTTAAATTCAGTCCACGATCCTTTTAGTTCATTCTTGTGTGTGACCCTGTAGGTTCACTTAATGTTGGCAGTAGATCTAAAACACACTTTAGATCTACAAGACATAATTGGTCTCTAGCAAGACATTATGTCTACCCAAATTAAGTGAAGATCGGTGATCCGACTCTACCTATTAACAGTCAGTTATTTAATCCTTTTGTTACACGATATCTTATAATTAAACATAAGGTGTGGATCAATACACACTTATATCGTTTAATCACATATTTCTTGATTCCAGAGTATGACTGACTTAAACAAATGATATTGATAACTCCTTATCAATTCATTCGAGCATGGCCATGCATTTCTCAGTCTTACCCATCAAGAGGCCCAAAAGATATCTCTCTCAAATTAATGAGAGGAACAAATCCCATCTTAATCACTCAACTTCCTCTACATGATTCATATTATGCCGAATCCCAACCTTTATAATTATCCGGTTAAAGATAATGTTTGATTGAGTCAAAACACAATATTTCTCATGTTGGAATCTATGATGATTTCAGGTCTAAGGACTAAAATAACACTGCAAATGAGAAATACTTATCGCATTGATCCATATAGTATTCTCATATTTGGTCAATCCAATACAATGTACTCTTACATGTATTCATGTGCTGAATTGACATCTCATATCCATAATCAGTAAAACATGATCATCATCCAGCCAACATACTAGTCTTAATTCATTATTATTTCATATAATGAACGACTAGGGATAATTTAGAATAAAGTTATTTCTCACCTTATGGTTT
This sequence comes from Combretum micranthum, assembly GCA_024138025.1. Taxonomy (NCBI): domain Eukaryota; kingdom Viridiplantae; phylum Streptophyta; class Magnoliopsida; order Myrtales; family Combretaceae; genus Combretum; species Combretum micranthum. The sequence goes on along the minus strand of JAMXBD010000495.1, from coordinate 561,937 downwards.
TACTATTAAAGTGACATACTTTAATGACATAAGGAATAACCAATTTATTCAAGGAATAATACTTTATCAAAACAAAAAGCCAATAACAACTTTGATAAAGAAAATGACAAATATACTATAATGATAATAAACATTCAAATGACATAGAATCCATATGGCTTAGGGCACATCACTAGCAATCTCCCACTTGCACTAGGCTTGGTTAGATACAGGTCTAACACCTAATGCTCTAGTATGACCATCATACTTTGACTGTGGAAATGGCTTAGTCAATGGATCTGCTACATAGTCATCTGTATGTACTTTGCATATCTTAACATCTCTTCTATCGATGATCACTCGAATGAGATGATAACATCTGAGTATTTTTTGGATCACTGATGTGATCTTGGTTTCTTAGCTGCATCCGATGCTGCTATATACTCTGCCTCTATGGTAGAATCCACAACAGTGTACTGTTTGGAACTCTTCCAGCTTATAGTATCTCCATTTAAACAAAATACATAACCTGTTTGCGATCAGAAATCATCAAAATTGGACTGGAAACTGATATTTATGTAACCATTTACCACAAGATCAGTTTCCTATCCCATTTGTCAAAACGACATCCTTAGTCCTTCTCAAGTACTTTAGACTGTTTTTGACTACTATCCAGTGACTCTCACATGGATCTGACTGATACCAACTAGTGATGCATAAACGACATCTGGTCGAGCGCATAACATGGCATACATGATGAAACCAATAGCAGAAGCATATGGAATCCTACTCATGTGTTCACGCTCCTCCTTCTAAGCAGGACATTGAGTCTTACTCAATTTAATTCCATGTGACATTGGGAGAAATCCTCTTTTAGATTTTTCCATACTAAATCCTTTTAGTACTTTGTCAATGTATGCACTCTAACTTAGGCTAATGCTCCTTCTAGATCTATCTCAATAGATCTTAATGCCTAGAATATAGGCAGCTTCACCTAAGTCCTTCATTGAGAAACAATTTCCTAATCATGTCTTGACATTTTGTAATGTAGGAATATCGTTTCCAATGAACTATATGTCGTTTACATAAAACACTAAGAAAACTATTGCGCTCCCACTAACTTTCTTGTAAACACAAGATTCATATTCATTCTTGATGAAATCAAACTGTTTGATTGCATAAAGACGAAGATTCCAACTCCGAGATGCTTGCTTCAATCCATAAATGGATCTTTGAAGCTTGCAAACCCTATGTGAATTCCCTAGATTATCAAAACCCTCCGGTTGTGTCATGTACACATCCTCAATGATGTTTCCATTCAAGAAGGCTGTTTTGACATCCATTTGCCATATCTCGTAGTCATAATACGTAGCTATAACAAGAAGAATTCTCACAAACTAAAGCATGACTACAAGTGAAAAGGTTTCATCATAGTCTATACTATGAGTTTGCTTAAAACCTTTTGCAACTAGTCGTGCTTAGTAGGTATGCACTTTGCTATCCATGTCAGTTTTGTTCTTAAAAACCCATCTACACCCAATAGTCTTAACACCATCAGGTGGATCAATCAAAGTCTAAACTTGATTATCGTACATGGATTGCATTTCTAATTTCATGGTTGATAACCATTTCTCAGAGTCAGGGCCCTCCATCGCTTCCTGGTAAGATGTGGGCTCATCTTGATCTATGAGTATAACATCACAATTGTCAGTGTTGAGAAATCCATATTTCTCAAGCTCATGATAAATCCTACCAGACCTACCCGGGCCTTTAGCTAGTGGTTCAGGCTCAGCAACTACTTGCAAGTCTGATTGAACATCCATCATGGGTGTTATGTTAGTTTGTGGTTCTCGAACTTCTTCGAGTTATATTTTACTCCCACTGGTTTCTTTAGAGACAAATTCTCTTTCTAGAAAGTAACCATTACGAGCAACAAACACTTTGTTCTCAAATCGGTTTTAGAAGTAATATCCTTTTTTGTTTCTTTTGGATATCCCACAAACAACCATATATTAGATTTGGGTGCGAGCTTGTCAGACACTTGACGTTTGACATATGCATCACAGCCCAATATCTTTAAAAAGACAAACTGGGACGTTTCCCATTCCATAACTCATATGGTGTCATTTCAACCGATTTTGATGGAACCTCGTTCAATATAGACGCAACAGTTTCTAGGGCATACCCCAAAAAGAATATTGGAAGATCTGTCTGACTTATCATTGATCGAACCATATCTAATAAGGTTCAATTTCTCCATTTAGAAACACCAGTCCATTATGGTATTCTTGGAGGAGTTAATTGTGAGATTATCTCATAATCCCTAAGATAGTCAGAAAAATCTTGGATTAAATAACCTCTTCTAGCAGGTGAACTCAATGGTCTGCATACATCTGTATGTATGAGACTCAACAAGTCAGTAGCTCTCTCACTTTGTCCAGTAAAAGGAGTTTTTGTCATCTTACCCATTAAAAAGATTCTCATGATTCATATGATTCAAAATCAAATGAATCTAAAAACTCATCTTGATGAAGTTTTGATATGTGTTTCTTTTTAATGTGTCCTAAATGACAATTCCAGAAGTAAGTCGGATTTGAATCTTTTGGTATTTATATTATAAATGGACTTATTATCAGATTCATCAAAGTTTAGAACATGGAGACCATTCATTAAATGACTAAATCATAAAAGATGTCTCCATAATGGATGCAGATTGTATTATTCTCAATAACAAATCTAAAACCATCAATGTCCAAACATGAAACTGAAATAACATTGCTACTCATAGCAGGCACATAGTAACAGTTACTTAAAATAAGTCCAGAAGGCAAAGCTAATTCAAAATTTCCTACAGCTAATACAACAACTTTTGCTCCATTAGCCACACGTAGGTCCACTTCGCCTTTTGCCAATTTTCTACTTTGCTTAAGACCCTACACATTTACACAAATGTGAGAGCTATATCTGGTATCTAATACCCTTGATATATAAGTAGATAAATTGACATGTATAACATAAATACTTGAAGAAATAGTCTCACTATCCTTTTTCCTTTTCAGATCTTCCAAAGATAGTTTGCAATTCCTCTTCCAATGACCTGGTTCATTGCAGAAGAAGCAAACCCCTTCCTTTGGTGGTTTAACCTTAGGCTGGGTTTTGAGCCCTTTAGCTTTGGTCCGACCTTTAGCTTTGCCCTTACCCCTACCATTGGCTTTTCTCTTCTTGCCCTATCCCTTTTGAACCAACACAATTCAATACTTGTGTGATCACAAATCTCTCATGCCTTGCCTATTGTTGGAACATTTCCTAAAGGTGTATGATCATATCGTATGCCTCCATGTCTTCCATTTGCTTCCGAAGCTCAGGATTCATAGTGGCAAGCATGATGCAAGTGACATTCAAAGAGTCTACAACTCTTAGAGCATCAGCAACAAGTTCATTAGGGATTGGTTCATTTAATTTCCTTTCATCCTTAAGAACAATTCTTAGGTTATGTTGTTTGTTGTCATGATCTACATACAGAGGCATGCAAAGTTAATTACCTTATATAAGTCATTTTACATACTTCTACTATTTTATCAAATTAATAACCCTTCAATATTAATTTGGAAAACAAATTTTCTTAGTAGAATAAGATCCATATTTCACCAAATATTGAGTCAGCTTTGGCATGACGCTCAAAATTTAGTTATTTAGGTAGGAAACCCTTTTCCAATTACATCACATGTAACTCTTGTTATGGGATTGACATCACATGTCCCGGCCAAATAATCCCATTTAATGCCATAGGCCCAAAACCGTTTTGATGCCTATTTAAGTCTAACCATTACGACATGCAAATAACACTATTATTCACTGCTGTCTGACTAGGATGGTCTTTTGTACCCTGCTTTGGCAGAACCTACAATTGGACAATCTAAGTCTTGACAGGTGTCGAAACATGGAAGGCATTTATGACTTAGTATTTTGTAAAGGTTTTTTATCTATATGTTAAAACCTTATCATATTAGATGGATACTAAGCATGTAAATGTGCAAACATGGTATCACATACATTCACATATATCATCATATGGTATAACATGCTTATAAAGAAAAAGAGAAAGTGTCATAGTATGGCCCTTAATCTATGTTAATCTTCATAAGCCAATATGAAGATCAACGGTCCAAACCTAAGGTAAGAATCCATAAGCATGGATTTAAAATGATAGAACTCATATCTTCATCATGGTGCTTTGACTTCTCCATCATCATGTACAACAAAACCTACTACTACTAGTAGAATATAAATTACAACAAAACAAAACGACACGCAGGCCGTATTTATAAAATTACAACCCAAGATGTAAAAGAAAGCAACCTGCCAATCACATAGGTCTTAGGCCATACTATGCACCATGCATTCAACACACATATATGAAAATTATACATATGGCTTTAAAACAATTCAAAACCACTCACATATGTTGACTATCATAATAGTCGAAAAATTGCAGGGGTCAAGGGGACTGCGTCCCCTTGTGGGGTCAAGGGAAATCCTTTTGAAAAAATTGAAACTCCTTTTAAAACCCTTTAAAATTGTTTCCAAAATTTTCATGAAAATCCTTTCTTAAAACTAAAAAATTGTTCAACAATTAAACAATTTGTTTTAAAACAACCCAGATCTGTTCAACAATTGAACCATATATATATTAAAAGACTCCAAGAATATACGCATTTTTTTTTAAAAATTAAATATGCAGTTCATAACTGATATTAGACGTCCGATTCATCGTTCCAAATCTGAGGATCATTCGTAGAATTCTAATTTAGATGCTTAACCAATCCGAGGAAAGCAATTCGAAAGAGGAACCGCTCGAAGTGAGAACACGGATCTAATCCGCTTGAAACATTATCACGCTGTTCATTCCTTTTTTTTTTTTTTTTGGTTAATTATTGGACGTCCGCAGCATATGGAATGATCGCGCTAGTCAGACCGCGTCACAAAATCCAATCTGCTTTTGTATTCAGGCGCACAACTTGACGTGTGATTCAGTTACACAAACAGATCGCATCTGTATTTTTTTTTTTTTTTAATAAATCAAACGTCCAATAACATCTTGTAATTGATAACCGCGATCATGCAGATCTAATCTGCTTTTCATGAACCAACATGCTGTTAAGAAAAACTCTAAAGATCCTTTGTAAACCAATTACACCAGATCTATTCAATCCATTAAAGCAAGGTACTATAATATAATTACAAATCCATATTTGTATTGATTTAGATTTTTGCAAACTCAAATTAATTTCACAATTAACATGTACAAAATTGAATCTCAAAAATTCAACTTTCATAGCATCACATGCAAATCATAAACTAATTTCAATCTAATAAAAACACAAGCGGCTCTGATACCACTGTTGAGTTCCAAGGGTTTAAAATTTTTATAAAGATCAAATCTTTTGCAGCGGAATCAAAAGAAAAACCCTAACCCAGTATCCATGTGTATCGATCAGATCAGAACAAGATAAAGATTTCAGATCCATACCTTTTTGGTACTTTTTTTCAAATCTGGAAATTCGGATCTGAGATGTTGCAAACGCAAACACCCTCTACGGTATCCACACGAATGAATGCTCCTTAAAGATCCTCTGTGTGCTAGCACAATCTAGAACACCTTCTAGATTCGAACGGGATTAAACTTTCTAATCACGACTCTCGTGTTATTTGCTTTAGGGTTTACAATGTTTCGCTGCAGTCTAATGTGACGGCATGTGTTGTCTAACCCTAAAGACAAACCCTTATGTTCTATTTATAATGTCATTCAATAATGACATTTTTACCCCTTAATCTAATTAGGGATAAATAATTATATTATAATTTATTAAATAAATTATAAGATAATTAATGAACATAAGAATCCCTAATCTAATTAGGGAACAGAAAACTATTTGGCCTAGGGCATAATTACCAACAATGGCAACATTACAAAAGAACAACACCTCGAAGCTCGTGCCTTTACCAAAAGAAAAGAAAGTGGTAGGATGCAAATGGGTATTCTCCATCAAACATAAAGCATATGGGACAATAGATTGATATAAGGCAAGACTTGTCGCAAAAGGATACACCCAATTATATGGCATTGACTAGCAAAAGACATTCTCACCAGTAGCAAAATTAAACACAATCAGGGTACTACTATCACTAGTTGCAAATCTAGACTAGCTACTACACCAATTTGATGTAAAAAATGCATTCCTTCATGGGAATTTAGAAAAAGAAGCGTACATGGAAGTCCCACCAGGTTTCATTGCTTCATGAACAGGAATTGTATGTAAGTTAGAGAAGGCATTATATAAGTTAAAGCAATCACCAAGAGCATAGTTTGGAAGATTCAGCTTAGCTATAAAGAATCATTGTTATAAACAATGTAATTAAGATCACACTCTATTTCTAAAGCATCAGGAAGGGATGGTAACAACACTAATAATCTATGTTGATGATATGATAATTACAAGAAATGATGATGAGGAAATCACAAAGCTTCAAATGTATCTAGCAATTGAATTTGAAATGGAGAATCTTGGTGGCCTTAAATGTTTTCTTGGAATTGAAGTAGCAAGGTCAAAACAGGGATATTCCTTTCACAAAGAAGTATATTCTTGACTTGTTAACAGAAACATGAATGCTTAATTGTAAACCTGTAGACAATCTAATTATTCAGAACCATAAGCTTGAGGAATATTCAGATCAGGTTCCTATAAATAAAGGAAGATATCAATGATTGGTGGCAAATTGAGTTATTCATCTCATACAAGACCAGATATTGCCTATGCCATAAGCCTAGTAAGTCAATTTATGCATAATCCAAATGAAGAAAATATGGAAGAAGTGAAGCGAATTCTTCGATACTTAAAGGCTTCACTAGGAAAAGGACTTATGTTTAGAAAGCATAATCATCTTTGTATAGATGGTTATACAGACACAAATTGGGTTAGAAGCATTACAGATAGGAAGTTGACCTCTGGATACTTAACCTTTGTTGGTGGAAACTTGGTTACATGGAGAAGCAAAAAATAGAAGGTAGTGGCTTTGTCTAGTGCAGAAGCTGAATTCCGTGGCATAGCTAAAGGGCTATGTGAACTACTTTGGTTGAGATAGCTGATGAAAGAAATTGGATACTCACTTGAGCTTCCAATGAGATTATTTTGTGATAATAAAGCTGTTATAGAAATTTCCCAAAATCTAGTTCAACATGATCGAACAAAGCATGTTGAGCTTGATAGGCACTTTATTAAAGGAAAATTAGAGGAGAAGATAGTGTAGTTCCTATTCATGAAGTCAGAAGAGCAACTAGCTGATATTCTTACAAAGAGTGTTTCAAACAAAGTGTTCTATAGCTTAATTAGCTAGTTGGGCATAGAAGACATCTTTGCACTAACTTGAGGGAGAGTGTTGGCATGAGCTAAGAACATTCCTTGTGATCCCTACAATCTTAGAGTCAAAGATTTAGATTAGCTAATACAATAATAGCATGTATAATTAGAGTCAAAGATTTAAATTAGCTAATATAATAATACCGTATATAATAGATGTATTTTCTTTTTGTGTATGCTTATCTTTTTTATGTATACCTATAAATACTATAAAAGAAGGGTTTGTATTTAAAAAAAAAAGATTCTTTTGATAAGACTCGATACCAACCCGATAAAGATAAAATTCTGACAATCTTAACAAATCTTAACTTGCTTACCCTCATAGGCACACAACACAAATATGAGCAAATTTGTGTTAGGAAACTTAGATACAATTAATAAGAAGATAGATATGTTTGGATTCATTTACAAACATGTCCTATCTTGAGTTTAGCATTTAAACATGCTTATAAATTTGCCAATGTGCTTAAAAGAAAAGATTTTTTTTAATAGTTCTTCTAATATCTTGTGTACAGGGTACTTTATCTTATATCTTTTTTTTTTTCTTAATTTATACTTTTTGGTGGATTATATGTTATAGGAGATTCAGTGTGGCTATAAAATCTCATAGCTTTACCTTGTTCGGTAACCGGTTTTCTTGTTCTTTGAAGTTTTATGTATGTAGAAATTTAATAATATGCAGTTTTTTTTTCTAAAAATTAAATAATATATGGTATTAAAAGGTAATGAAAGTAACTATGATATCGCGCTTGATTGAAAGAAATAAAATTGATATTTTAGCTTTATTATCATAAGATGATTGTTTCTTTGTTTGGTTTGAAAAAATTCAACATAATGAATGTTTATATTATATAACGTGAAATAAATAAAGAATATTTATTCATTTCCTTTATTAGAGAAATTGTTATTCTTTACCAAAAATAACTTTTTTCCATAAATACCCTAAATTATAAAATAATAGAATTGATATTTTTTTTCCAACTTTATTCACTTCCAGTAAATCAAATGTGATAAAAAATTTAATTAGATATTAAAATTGATTATTTTAAAGTTTAGTGGAGCGTCTATAGTTTTGTTGACAAACTGTCCAGTTAACAATCTTACGTTAAAATAAATATAGTAATTAAAATATTAACTATTTTAGTGATTCGATGACGATTAGGTATGATGTCAACCAATGGATAGTGACGGAACTGATCCCATCAAAATTGATAACGAAACCATATAATTTCCCAAAGTTTAGATACATGATAGGATTTTTGTGTGAAGTTAAACTTTCTAATTTAAAATTTACCCTAAATTATTATTATTAATTTTTTCAATGATAATTCTTTTCTTTTTTTATTTAAATTAATAGTATTTTTTTATTTTTCTATATTATTGAGAGAATTAGGGTTTCAACTCAATACTATTTCAACCCTTCAAAAATTACTTAAACGTCCAATGCATTTAACTTTCAATCACTTTGCAATCATTTATAATCAATCTTCAATTATGTACATTTATATCTATACTGTAGTTATATATATAATTAAAAATTTGACCAATTTTCGACCTTACGCACCTCTTTTCCATAACATTAATTGGTATTTACTGAAGGATATTATTGTGGACACTAATAAATAATAATGATTTTTGGGCCAGTCAGTTGCCATAATGTAATGTAGGAAATGAACGAATCATCCTCATCAAAAAAGAACAAAATAAGAAATGAAAAGGGGAACGAGTCACTCTTTGGACAACCACACTCATATGGAAGAGTATCCCTTACACAATATTCAATTATTTATAAAGCCAATCTCATGCATGTTGGGGACACTCAAACAAACACAATCTGCAAATATTCAGAATTTTTTTTCCTCTTTAAGAGAAGGGGAAAAAAAAAAAGGAAAATGAAGGGAGATTATTTCCAGTCGGTGTTTTTTGTGACATTATTGGTTATTGGTTCATCATCATGTAAGTCTATTTCTTTCAATGTCAAAACCTTATAATTATGATTATTATTATTTTTTTTGCTTTTTCTTTTTCCAATTACCATCTGTTATAGATCATTCGAAGAGGGGGATTTGAATCCGATCCATCCATTAGAAACTAATACTCTTGCCATTAGATTATTAGAGTCCACTTATTGAAAATGTTGACTTGGTTTATTCTAAAATCCGACTACATCTTCTAGGAGTGGAACTCTAGGATAAAAGATTTTAGTCACTGAGAAAAAAAAAATCGGATTTTATGGTTTATGTGCATGTCTAACTAGTTCAGACAACAACAAACCAACTAAGCAACAGATCATTCCAATAAGACTTTCATTTTTTTTTGGGACAAAAATAAAAAAATAAAAAATAAGACTTTCATTTGAATTGCAATTTCAAAGTCCGTATCAGCACTTAATCTGCAAAATATGATTAATACTTGTTGTATACACAGTACACTCTAACTTATGTTTCTTTTTTTTTTTTTAAATTTTATTGTTCTACTTTTACATTTATTAGTAAATATATGGGTGGATGAGTAGGATGAATTTTATCCCAAACTTACCATTTCATTTTTTTTTATCTATTATAGTTTTGTTTTATATTATTTGTCCAATAATTAACAAGTTCTAAACTTAAACTAAATTGTGGGTTTAGGTTTGGTGGACAAAGCTCAAGCAAGGGATTTTTCAGGCATGAAAGCATGGATTGATGCTGACTGCCAAACTGCAGCAGAATGTTTTAGGAGGTGTGATGGGTGCTTAAATAACAAGTGTATAAGAGGTCGTTGCATATGTGGATGCTGATAAACTTGGAATTGTCTTAAGGGGTCATTGGAATAAGTTATTTAACAAAATGGGAAAGAAATTTCTTCATTTGAAATAAGGTCATCTGTAAAAATGTTATGTGTTTGAAGGTATTTGAGAGGGAAAGAATATTTTGGTGAACGAATTCCATTTGCATGTTCTAAATGAATTCCTCATTAACATATGAAAATATATAAATAAACAGTTTGTTTCATATTAACAAACAAAGCAAATGATAATGTTAAGAAGGTTGTTAAAATAACCATAATGTTACATTTGATATGCTGGAATCGTTTGAAATAAAATGGATTGGAATCGTTCAGAAAGGAATGAATAAGGAAATGAGATTTTCATTATTATGTTTGGATATAAATAGGGAATTGAATGAAATGGAAATGAATAGGTAAATAATAGAATTTATCAAAAATATCCTTGACAATTAATAAAATAATAATATTATATAGATAAAAAGATAATTAAATCAAGGACCATTAATGTATTAAGGAAATGAATCACAATTCTGCCTTTTTAAAAGTTGAATCAAATTCTTCCTTGAAGCCACAATCATCAATTTTGATAAGCTTCCAAACATGAGAAAAATGAATGGAATCCGGAATCGTGATTTCATTCTAGTCTATTCTTGCATACCAAACATGTCATAAGAAGTTTAGTTGGATATTAAATTAACCTTTTTAAAATCAAGTATCAAGTGAACATTTATGAAAAGTTTAGGTATTAAATTTGATAATTGTTTTACTTTATCCAATTTAGCTAAGAGTATGCAATGCTAAAGAGTAAAAACTTCTATAATGGTCATGATAGTACCACGTTAGTTTTTAAAGGAACTCTTCTTTAAAAAACTTCTTTACTTTATCTCTAAAACCTTTTATAAATAGTTTCTTAGCAATTTTTTAAACTTTTTTAAGTGTCCTTTTATTATAAATTTTAAATCAATACATGTATGTTGTAAAAATATTTTTAGTGTTAGTGACAAGAAACTAAATAAAAATACAACATAAAACTATATATGTATGTTATTAGTGATTGATTTTTTTATTATAAAAGATATAATTGCTTAAATTTAAATTTATTAATTGACATAACAATATTATTAATACAATTGAAACTATAGAGACAATTATTTAAATTAGAACCTATACAAGTTGAAGTACGTACCCAAAATTGAAGGGGAAAAAAGGGAAACAAAGAAAGTAGAAGCTCATAAGTCACAAGCTGAGTTGAGCTTTTAAAGGCTTAGTCTCTATCCGTTTAAAATTTATTAAGTTGGGCTTCTTATCAAGTCTAACATTAAGGTTTAAGATTGACTCGTGCAACTAAATAAGTTTTATTTCAAGTTCGAGCTTGAGCTGAGCTAAGCTTTTTTTAAATCTGTCGATTTTATCCAGCTTTTATCCATAAATTTAAGCTGGAGCTTAATTGGTTTAAATAGTCTTTTTTTTTTTTTTTTTTGCAAACCTAAAACTAATATGCAAGAGATGCTAAATACATATACATATATATTAAATAGAAATTAATTCATTTGTTTTAAATATAGGTATATATAATATATTATAAATATAATCACTCAGCCACAAATTTGCAAACAGTTTGTTCATAAGTTTATTAACAAGTTTATTAACAAATCTATTCACAAGCTACAGACAAGCTTAAATCAAAGCTCGAGTTTAGTTCTTATGCTTGAGTTTAGCTTGTTTACTAATTAAGCTTGAGCCAAGCCAAACCTAAAATGACTGAGCTTAAGCTGCTCGATCTGTTTACAACCACAACCTTGATTAATAGGTGCAAAATGCTACAACATTTGTTTAATGATTGAATTTTGCCCCATTACAACATTGACTATTGTTTTAGATGTGTGTTACATGTGAGAGATATGATGTGTTTGATAATTGCTACGATTACTACTTGCTAATTCATAATCTCGGATTTCAAAACTAAAATTTTAGTCATCCCATTTATCCTTAACAATCATATTACATAGAATTATACATGTTTTCGTATTTATCCTATACTCTCTTTGTTTTAAAAACTAAAGCTCACAAACTATCTAAAACAAGATTATAGCACTCGTAAAGCCCTGCATCCTTATTGGTGCTCATCAGAGCACCATTTTATCCAATGATGGTGTTGTCAATCAACAAAGCTTGTCCTTCTAAAGTATCGTCAACTAAGGATAGATTTTCTAGTGCATTGATTTCATTGTTTAAGTTTCATGCAATAAAACATGTACGCTATGTCCAAATATTATATAAAGTGACACTTCAACCATGATTATTGGAGATTTGTGATTACCATGACAATATTGCTTTGCTAAAACAACTATACATAGTATTTTCTATTCGTAGTTCATACAATTAATGTCCCCAACATACCTAAAATCTACATTGCTTAGAAAACATAGTAAGCATTCAATATTGATGGGATTAGACCTTTGTAAATACTTATAATGACACCTTCAAAAAATTGCTTGATACATTGTATTTTGATGCCAACAATCATCCACTAGTAGCCATTTAAAGCATCACTTATTACTTCATTTGCAAACATTGAAGTAGTGGGATCCTATGGGTATACAATATTTAGGAAAATAATTCCTAATGTATGGTATTTTGTAAAATAATTATAATATATGTGTAAAAGCACATTCATAGAATTAATATACATATATATATGTAACTCTCAAAGTATAGTATTTTATTGTTGATAAAGCTTACTTGATCATAGCTTAATAGGCTCAACACTAGCAAAATGGATCATGAACAAGGTCCTAAAGCCCATCAAGTACCCCATACCCCTTGGTTCATAAGCTTTAGACACTTACCAACCTAAAAGTCAATATCCTTCCATTGGTGCACTAAAGGCCTAAATTGAGTTCCTCCTCCAGCGAGCTTCTCCTTTACAAGGTTGCACATTCAATAACATTTTCTTGATTCCTAATATCTCATTAGAGGTACTCTAAACCTTCATAGTATGTCATATCTCCTTAGAGGTACACTACACCTCCCCCAACTCGTCATACCTTCCTAGAGGTGTGCTAAAGATACTACTCTCCACCTATCTAGCTACTCTTCTCATATGATCACCACCTCAGGTTCAAGTTAGCTACCAATGAGGGGATCCCCACTTGAAGTTAGTCCACTCCCTGGAAATGCTACATGGATTGGGAATATATTATGACCCCCATTTTAGTATGACCATCACTTATAAATAGAACTAAAGCAATTTGATTAGTATTTTTCTTTGTGATTTATATACTTGCTTACTCTCTACTATCATACTACTGACTTAAGCATGTCGTACTGGATCAGTAGTGCACCATTATTGTGTCTTTTGCTTGCAAGCCCTTGGACCTTTATTGGTAATTTTCCACTTGCGACAATCATATTATTTTTATTACAATATTTAATGTTAATTTTATTTTATTATGAAATACATATTCAAAATTATTATGAAGTTAAACAATATTATAAACTTATTTGAAATTGGGCTGAAACATATGTATACCATTCTTGCAAAAAAAAACAAAAACAAAAATACAAATGGTAGAAAAAAATTACAAATTGTTATCTCTATATCATATTGAAGAAGAGATATATGTCTAGATGTATATCATATATTGGTTATGCAATACACATTAAATAATTATATGTGTATCACATGTTCAATATACGTACATAAAAAAAAAAAAACCTTATATCATATGTTTAACGTACGATAAAATGATAGTAATTATGTAATTATTTTTATTTTAATTGTATTTATAATATATTTTTAAATAAGAATTAAATATAAAATAATCTCTTTGAAATTGGGACATGTATTCAAACCTTAATGTCTCACAAAAGTTTATTTTTACAAGAATTTTAAAACGTTTAGATTCACATTAAAAAAAAAAAAAAGAAACTAAAGACTCAAATCAAAAACACTTTAAAAATTATAGAGGTACCTTTTCTCGAAATAAAATAATAGCCGGACCGGGTACTTCATCAATGAAAAAGCGATCAACTCAACCAAACAAACCGAAAAAAAAAATTTAATAAAGAAAGAAATTAAAGCCAAACTTTCCTTCCGGCTCAACATCAATGCCTCTTGCAGGAAGTAAACTAAAGAACAAGAAGAAGAACCATAGCAGCAGCTGAAAAGGAAACCACCACTTAGTGAGAGAAAGAAGAGAGAGGGAGAAATGGTACGAGAGGTGTCAGAGAGCTGCATAGACAGCTTATTAATCGAAATGGTATCTTCTTATTCAAACCAATTCTACGCCGACAAGCCCGAACTCGCCGCTCGTCGGATCGAAGCCATCGGCTTCCAAGTCGGCCACCAGCTCTCCGAACGGTACTTTACCTATCTCACTCAATTCTTCACGATCGATCATCGTATTTTGGGTGTTGATTTTAATTTAACTGAAAATGATCTTGTATGTTCAGATCGTGTCTCCATAATTCGTATTCTTATGTCTGTTGCATTAGGGTAATTTCTTTCTCTTGATATTAAAATTAGGGTTTTATTAAGCAGTATCATTAATTTATAATACTTGGGTGATCACAAGTTTTATTCTCTTATAGATCTGTTATATCATATCGAATGCGTTACTTATAGTCAGTGGTGGACTCAGGATTTTGTACGAGTGAGCGAGAGAGAGGCAAAGTAAAAAATGTAGGAAGGAGAAAGGAAAAAGAATTTATGAGAACTTTCATGACAATTTTTCAAAATTTTAAGGTAGAATTTTGGAAATTTTGAAGCTTGGGGTTGATCACCAAAGCCCTGTGCCCTAAACTCCTTGGTGCAGTGGCAGACCCAGAGGAAATGGTTGCATCATTTCGCCTTCTCTCAATTTTCTTCAATGGTAGAGATTACAAGTAAGAAGATGACGCCACAGTGACACTTATGTAATCTCGACCATTCATTTGTAAATTGAGGAAAATTAAAAGAAAGGTAAATAGAGTGGATTCAAATCCAACCTGGGACTTCATCCATAGGACAATTCATGGTGGGAAAAGAATAAGGGCAAAACTATAAGATTGATAAATTAATGGATGGATATTTAATGATTTTTCATTAGGTGTGATTATGGAAAGATTCTGACAGGAGCATATTGTAGTAGTTTTGAGAGGCAAATGCACCCTTTGAGGAGTTATAAGGAGCTAAGTCCAGCTTTTTCAATTAAAACAGCCTCTTTGGTCTGCCAATGGTAGCTTAGAAATGGATGTGAAAAGTTTAGTTGTAGGATTTGTTTGTTCATGCTGAAAATGTTTTGCTATGCTTGTCACCACCATCACTAGGATCATTAACCTCCTATGCATTCTGTTGGTATTCACTCTCAATTATTTGACTATGGACTGCTTTATCAGCCAGCATGGTTTCCACCATAATCAAACTCTTACCTACAATAACACATTCCATACACTGGAAAATGTCTTTGAATTTAATTTTGGGAAATCCTTTTTTATGAAGGTGTTCCAAAATGAATATACCGTCAGAAGCAATTAAGACTGTATAGTATGACATGCATCGCCTTTGACATGCATTAGTTTGTTGGGTAGTATCTAGTGTATCCAGCTGTATGGTGGCTACAGTTACCTACATTAACTTGCATCATAAACTGGAGATATCCATTGCTGATTGTTCTTGGGCATTGCTCTTTGATTTAGATGATTCCAATATAATAATACTTCGTCTGAAGCCAATGAGGAACAGTTTGACTGCTAACACTGCTCAGATTAACCTCCTATAAGATCCATTCATTGATCAAGTACAAGTAGAGATTGTGGTAACAGAACTCAGCCCTCTTGCTGTTTCTCATTCTGGAGCTGATTCTTAGCTGTCAAGCCAAATTCTTGATGATTTTTCCATATCGTAATTGGTATCCAAATCCTGAGTCTTTTAGATCAACAAATATATGGCTCCATTTTTCAACTGTTGCAGAACATTTTTGATGGGACCTATAAATTTGTTTTGTCATTGTGTTTCACACCTTAGACAGTGCTGGAGACTTGAAAACCAAGTTTTCATATGCGCTGCCCTTGCTAAAGGTGTGGATCTTTTTATTAGTGTAATAGCCTTATTTATTGGAATATTTAAAAACCTTTCTTGTTTCTCTTCTGTTCCTTAAAGGCAAACCTTGACTTAAATTCCTAGTTCTGTCATTCAGTTTGATGTTTATATCTGCCTGCTTATGGCCATTAGGCATAATAATGCTACTTGGTTCATTGTTGGATTCTGTTATGTCATATGGTCATTAAGCTAACAATTGGTTGCTGAATAGGTATACAATGGAGCGTCCTCGATTCACTGATCATTTAGAGGCAATCAAGTTTATATGTAAGGACTTTTGGTCAGAAGTTTTCAAGAAGCAGATAGACAATTTGAAAACAAATCATAGAGTAAGATTGTTATTAACAAGCCTATAGGTACTTCATAATGACAATTAAGATGGATTGCATGCTAAAAGTGCTTTCTATATCTTAGGGAACCTTTGTTTTACAAGATAACCGTTTTCGATGGCTTTCACGCTTGTCAATTGATCCATCACCAGAAGCCCCTGGTGATTCCCAAGAAGGCGAGAGTAAGGCTGCACAGGCAATGAGTATGCATCTCTATTTTCCATGTGGAATCATAAGGGAGCTCTTTCAAATTTGGGTATCCCTTGTGCAGTTTCTGCAGATATCTCCAACACCTACCTACCTGTAAGTAATCCACAGAGGTTCATCTTGGCTATATTTATGCTTGTGATCTATCCATAAATTGTCCAGACCCTTCTACATTTAATATAACACTATATTTATGTTTGTGACCTATCCATAAATTGTCCAGACCCTTCTACATTGTATATAACACTTGCGCTATTTTATTTTTTACTTGTGCTGTGGCCTCTGTTTTGTTGTTCATTTCGTTGCCTCATCTGAATGTTATTTATGTATCCTGATTGCTGCATGTACATGTCCAAGTGTATGTGCAATGGTGTTCTTGCTATTTCTGCTTTTAAATGGATTAATTTGTAGTCAGCAATTTGTGTTCCTAGTCACAGGAACTCAGCTTTTGTCTGTTTGGATACATAATATACAATGCCTTACCAAGCAGATATAAATGCTCTAGGATTGTTGTATACCAATCCCTTATACCTTGCTAAAGGACATATAACTAATAATCACCACCTTGATTTCCCCATATGCATTTTCATGAGTCTATACTTTTGGTAAGGTAAGAAAAGAGCGAAGTGGCTTTTTATAAATAATTTTATTTCTTCTATATAATTAACACTTGAAATGAAGACTCATAACAATATTTGTTTTTCCTAAAGATCTATAACATGTGTTGGAGTTGAAGATGACTTTTCCAATCATTGGTCCACTCATGATCTAACTGTTAATTGTTATCATGTTAAAAAGAATGTTCTCCATCTACTGAATTTCTTGTGCCCATGGTTTATTTCCCATTTGATAAAATATGTTTTTATCTTTATCTATCATTGTATCAATTATGTTCTTTGCAGGTTATGTCATTTGATTATTTTTCTTTTGGGTAAATAATACGTACATTTGATCTTTCTATAACTCATACCTTGGTGTTGGTTTCCTTTTCTTAGATCCTGGATACTGGAGTTCATAAGCTCCTGTGATGGCAGACCTTGGTGGTATCTGCATGTGCCTAACAACTGCATTTCTACAAATAGCTAATATTTTGGTCTGAAAATAGCTAGTTTATCAAAAAGGAGTTATCTAATTTTGCATCAATCGTCATCCTGTTTGTTAGCATCTTCTTTCAATCTATTCGTGTGCGATTGCTCATTTTGACACACACCCCACTGAGAACCAGTCCGTGTACATATGTTGTGATATTTCATGTTTTAACCTAAAACTGCATCATAATTGTTTGTGCTTCACAAAATGTGAACTGCTCAGTTGTCTGATGTACTTCATTTTAACATTTACTTTATGGCAGGCTCTTTTGTGGTCCGAATAAAGGCATAGCGAGCAGAACAACCAGGGCATGCAGAATTTGACGTGTTCCTTGACATAATCAATATGTTTATTATGGGCTGTCCGGTCTGAAAGAAAGTGTGAATTGCTGCATGTAGAAACTTTGGGAAGGGATCATCTACTTGGTTGCTGGTATATAGTGATGGAGGGACTGTTCACATGAGATCATGCCTTGATTAACATTGTAAAATGTATATCGATAATTATCATTCCGAAAGGATTAATACAATACTCCTTCCTCAGTTCAAGGCTTCATTATGGATTGTCTGGTGCTTTTGCATTACATGCATACTTTTTTTGACATGTCCAAGTGGATTTCGAGAAGTTCGGGATTTTTCTTACCTTTCATTTTGCAATTCCAGGAGTTAGAGCTATTCATTGATTTTAACTTTGGTTTTCCAGTAATATGAGCATTTGAAATCTTTGGGAAATTTTCTGGAAAAATGTCAAATATGATGAATGTATGACTTTTTGCTTTTGATATTAAATTGGAGATTTAATGATACGTAGGGTGATTTCTTTGATTTTAAGAATTGATATACGAAGTTAAAATTATTAATTTTTATGGAAATTCATATTGATTTTGAATATCCTTGAAATGTTTAGTTGAATGATTTAATTTCTCTTGATAGGTTTAATGAATTGTCAACGAGCTTCATCCTATATTCATGTTATGGTTGTCTTGGGAATTCAATAATAAGTATCAAGTTCATGTTCGTGTCTTATTTTTTTCAGAAAGAAGTTTGAATGTTTACGTAGATATTCGAAAATTCAAACTCATGCTTGATGTGCTATCGGTTCATTCAAGTTAAAACTTTTGAGGTGGGTCTAAAATCATCAAAAGTACTTTTTTTTTTTTTCCCTCAACAGAATTGAGATTCTTAGTTTCTTACATGTTTGATTTGCTTGAATCTTAACCTTAGTATATTATCAACAAAATCATAAACAAAAATGAAATAATTTGAATGAAAATTCGGTCTTGTGGCCGCATCAGTTGATTGTCATGCAAGTCCATGCTCGCCTGGGCCACGTTGATAGGTGTAATTATCTAGTGGATTTGCGGTGGCAAGTAGGAGGTGTAGCATGGTAAATGGGCTGTGCTATGTCGTTCTGCTTGCCAAATTTTGTTTGTTTTGCATGTAGCATGCTTTTGCATGCCTAGCCCATTCGTGCTTTGCATGCCTCGTGTGTTGTGCTTTGCGTGCTTTTTTTTTTTTTCTCGTTCCATGCCGTGTTGGCTAATTTATTTGCATGCTGTGTTGCATGCCTACGCATGCTGGTTTGCGTGCCTTCAATCGGGTTCAATTTCACGCAATTTAAACAGTTTTTTCATTTTTTTCAATTCACGTATTTTTTTTCGATGGTTTTTGAAATTTTAATTAAACTAATTATTCAAATTAGTTACAAATAAATTATTGATTTTAACATTTAACATAAATAAAATTTATACAATTACTAAAGCAATATTTTTAATCCTATTAATAATAATAGACATTACATTATTATTTACATTGATAGAAAAAAGTAATTAATTTAATTTTTAAAAAAAGTGCGAATATGATGATTGATCGCCTTGTTGATTATTTTGATCATCAGTATCGCTCGAAGGCTGATAATGATAGGAAGGTTGTAGTCCTTGTGGGGGTAGTGGTGGTGGTATTAGAGAATGCACTAGTTGATAACTTGTCCATTTGAAGAAATTATGCATGTGGGTACAGGTAGAGTTGAGCAAGTCCTCATTTTGGATCTTGGTTATCTGTATTAAAGTATTCATTATGTCTTCCATATTATATGTAATGGGTCCAGATTGTTGTTGTGTTTGAGCTTAACCCTGTCACTGTTCGTGTCCGTCTCCGATTCCTTCATTGTACCATTGGGGAGGGAGGGCAGATCATCCAAGTTGAGATCAAATATTTGTTCATTTGATTCATTTCCGTCTTCAGGTTATGCTGCATTATCTTGATCTCTAATATATTGGTTGTATTTAGGATCATATCTAAAACCCAACCCTCTTGCTATGTCGTTTTTGGTAAATTTGGATCTTGATTCTGTTTTTGTATAATTTGAAAGGTTCAATCCCCATGATTTCAGAATGAGTGTGATGAGGCGACCATATGCAAGATGGGTATCTTTTCTCCCAAGCACCCGATGCATGCATTGTATCACCAAATAGCCGATATCTAATGTTCGGGGATCCATCATTGCATCCATCAGGTAGACGTCTTCAACAAAGACATTATTTGAATTCGTTCATGGACATATATTATAGCCAATCATATGAGAGATTAGTTTATAAATTGGTAAGAGATTTTTTTACTTGAGGTGCTTCAAGTGGTCAAATTGACTTTCACCAACACGTATTGGAGCGATAGCTCGATTAAATATTCGAGTAGAATGCATTGGTTATATCTTAATTTTTACGCAACTTATCATCCATGTTGGTTTAATGGAATAGACCGTTCAGATAATCCAGGGTAATATGGAGAACACATCTAAACCTATAAGTAGTGATAGAGGCCTAACTTCAGTGTCCACTATCTATCTAAGGAACCACATTGTCATCTTTTATGACATCGTTTGTAGTAACATTTTAATAAAACATACGAACGGGATTGATATATGTCTCATTCGGAAGGTCCATGAATGTAACTAAACCAGTGTCACGTAAGAGGTTAGTGAAGTTGTGTCACTGATTTAACTCGTCTATATCATAATCTTTACCTAGAAGGAAAGCGAAAGTAGAATTCAGTTGCGTATCGTACTCTTATAGCCATGATAGGCAAATAGATAATTTATTATTATTATTACCACGTGGGTGACAACTGAGTGAAGAAGGTGAAGGTGGTGATGGGGACAGGGATGGGGACAAGGACAAGGATAGGATAGCTGTTTTTTTCCTTATAGCTGCATCGTGCGGTTATTTTAGTACAACGATGTGAACTTTGTGGATGCTCTATTATTTATAGTAAAAGGAACTTCTAATAGAATTAGCAAATGGCCAGTGCGTGCAAGTTAACAAATATGATGGTGTGAAAACGATATGAGTTGCAATCAATGTGCCCACATCGATTGAAGGTATATATAGAACTGATGTGGGCACATTTAAAAAAAAAGATGGCTAGAAGTGGGCATGTCACCAGCAATATACCCACGTTGGTGGCTGATGTGGGCATGTTTTAATTCAAACATCCTTAACACTTTCTCACTTTTCATTTAAATATCGATATAGTAGGAAACAACAACAATCAAGACAATTTTCTCAACTTCAATGAGTTTGATGACTCATGGATTTTCGGAAACACTGCGCAGAGTTTTAACACCTTCATGAATCAGATAGGAACCCTGAATATACGGTACCTATGTCTTTGCCACTGATGCCAGTATATATTCCAGGACAAGAAGCAACTAGAGTGGGGTATTTATAAGCTCCACCAACAATCATACAATCGTCGTCCATGGCTACTGGAAATGATGGAGAGGTAACTTCTCATTGTGTTTAATTTTTTTTATCATTATTACACTATTATCTGTAATTATTTTCTATTTGTAGACAGCAGCTTTCTTCCCAACTAAACAATCAATTCCACCACAGAATAATAATGACCCTACCATGACCGGCGGTGCTTCGAGACATCTTAGGAAGAAGATAACAACCGTGTGAAAATATTTTACAGAAACCGAAGAATCCACATCAAGTGGAGAACCTATTAAATATGCCGTTTGTTAAACTTGCAACAATAAGTCGTCATCTAGGTCTCATAAAGGCACAAGACACTTAAAACGATACATAGAAGCACACATGTCCAAAAGGCATGTTGCAGTAGATGACCCCACCAATGACAATAGCTCTTATACTAAGCGTGTTGATCCTGCAACGTGACAATTCAATTAGCAAGATACACGAGACTAGCTAGTGGAATGGATGGCAGCTACAAATATATCATTCCATGCTGTTGGTTATGAAAAATTCGACAATTGGAGTACAAGAGCCATGCAACCCTTATACCAACATGCAGGTCGACAAACGCTAAAAAATAATATGATAAGCCTTTCTAAAAGAAGGCGTGAAGCTTTGAAGGGGCTTTTGTCAAACTTCCTTTTTAGGTATAATCCTCTAAAATAATTTGTTGTTCATGTAATTTTTTAGATCATACACTGATTTACGATGTTTACTTTCGGTTTAAATAATGCACTTGATTTTTCTTGTGCAGTGTCTTTTTTACCTCAGATGTGTGGAAATCTCCCATCAACGATGTACAAGCTAGTTATATATGATTAACTGCTCATTGGATAGATGAACAATAGTTAATCCATAAGTGGATTATTTCTTTCAAGACGTTTTGGGAGAGACATAACAGCGGAGCAATAGCAAATAACATATTGGAAGTCATCTAATATACGGTATACAGACTACATTTAATATATCGTTCGACAATGCATCAAACAACACTATTGCCATTTGTAACCTGAAGCGGTCGTTGAAGTTGGTGTGCAATGAAAAGTTCTTTCACGTCTGATGTGCCTACCATATTTTCAATTTAGCAGTGCAAGTAGGCCTTGTGACTTGTAGCATTGACTTACATATTGAAAAGATAAGATATGTAATCACCTATTTTCGTGTTTCGTGAAGATTTAAATAGATATACATGGAGTTTATCAAGGTACACCATTAGAGGAAAAGCTTGCACTTGATTATGTAACTAGATGGGATTCTACGTTCAAAATGCTTAAGCGAGCATTGAAGTGCAGAAAAGTTCTAACTTGGTTGTACAATACCCTACTCAATCCCTCTAATCCTTCCATTGGTTTGATGGAGAGTTAGGATTGGTAAATAATGCATGCACTTAAAGAGGTTTTGGCATTTCTTGACCTAACACAACATTTATCTAGTTGCTATTACCCTACTTGTAATTAGGTACTTCCCCACCTGATTGACATATCGGATGTGCTGAGTAATTATAATTCTAACTCTAATCTATCCGTCACTGTGTTTGCAATGGCCAGTAAGCTGTGGGATTATTTTGTCCCTCTTCCATGTTGCAACAATGCAAAATCCACGATATAACTTTCGTGCGCCTGAAGCACTCCTCAAATAATTCTATAAGAATATTGGTGTGGTTGATCTTGAATCAGAGGCCGTAAGTCTTCATATTGCAACAACAAATTTGCTAAAAGACTTGTATTGGTGTCATGATCAAACGAATGCACCGCCATCCCAACCATAACATTCCAGCCGTCACCCATCTTAAGATTTTTCAAAGAGAAGTAAACAAATTGCCTAGGATGTTGGGAGTAGCCGTGTAGCTTCCCAAGAATCTTTAGTGACATACTGGTATACGAGGTTCGGTAACTTGATGATGAGGAACTATAACCACAACAGGGAGGGGAAACGAGAAGGATGATTTCAATGTCCTCAGTTAGTGGAAGAAGAGGACATACATGATGCCAGTGCTTTCCATATTGGTACATGATGTTTTAGCTTCTCTGACTTCAACAGTTTTATCAGAGTTAGCTTTCAGTTGGGTAGACAAGTCCTCAAACCACACCACCATAGGCTAAAAGCTTCCATTGTTAAAGCATTTGTGTGCTTAAAAGATTGGTTTGATGTTGTTAGTAGGAAACAGACGAACCTACGCTTTTGGTAGCCTAATATGGATAGAAGAGTGAGGTGGGGCTGGAGAAGGTTCCTAGGAGGGAGGTTATATTATGATTGCCTTTTTTTTTTTTTTTCTCAATATTCTTGTATTCTTTTGTAGTTAAAAAATGTTACTAATAAAATTTATTTTTTCATCGATCTCAATGTATTTATTAATTTCTGTTATTTAACAATTTACAATTATTCTAAATAAATTAATTAAACAAATTTAACATTTAATATAAATTAATTATTATTACAATATTATTTGATAATTTCATTTTTTTTATTTCCTACAAAATTTTGAAGTTAATATTGAATATATTAATAGTAATACAATTGAGATCATTTTAAAAAAATGAAATACACTAAATATATTTATCTTTTTTATCAATATTTTTATATTATTATTAAAAGAAAGGTATATAAATTAATTACTATTACAATATTATTTTATAATTTCATTTTCTTTATTTCCTAAAAAATATTGAAGTTAATATGTTAATAGTAATACAATTGAAATCATTTTAAAGAAATAAATATACTAAATATATCATATTTTTTAAATAGATAAATGTATTTAATAAAAATAATTTATTTAAATACAATTTAAAGTAAATTAAAAAATAAATCAATATTTCTATATTATTATTTTAAAAAAGACATATATATCAATTACTATTACAATATTATTTTATAATTTCATTTTCTTTTATTTCCTAAACAATATTGAAGTTAATATGTTAATAGTAATACAATTGAAATCATTTTAAACATATATTAAATATTTATATTTCTTAAGAAGACAAACATCTTTAATCAAAATAATAAAAATGTTTATTTAAATACAATTTAAAGTAAATTAAAAAAATAAATTACTATTAAAAAAAGGCTCGCGTGTTAGTTTGTGTGTCTTGTGTACCATGTTGTACCGACCCACTAATTTCTCGTTCCTTATGTGCCACATGCCTCGCTTGCTGCGTGTTAGCCCTCGTGTGCGTGTGCTTTTGTCTTTTTCTTTTGCGCTCCGTGTGTGCTATGTTAGGCCTGTGGCTCACATGCTGACCCTCGCAACCCATTTTACCATGGCCAGCGAGATACCGTCGGTTAGGGTTTCAAATGTTAATAAATGTTCTGCTTCACCATTATCTAACATTAAGGTAGAGAGAGAGAGAAGAGAGAGAGAGAGAGAGAGAGAGAGATCAATTAAGTAGTAAAAGTAATATTGTTAAAATAGAAAAATTTTAATTTAAGGGTTAATGTAAAAAATGGTACTTAAACTTTCCCAAAAAGTTCAATTAAATACTTGAAGTTTGATTTTGAATAATTTGGTATCTAAACTTTTGCAAAAAGTTCAATCAATATCTGAAGTTTGATTTTTGATATTTTTGGTACATGAAGGAAGTTTTCGCGTATATTTTTTAATATCTGATAGAACTTGTTTTAATTAGAAAAAAATGTACGTGAAAACTTATTTTAAGTACCAAAATTATCAAAACCAAACTTCATACAGGAAAAATGTATGCAAAAAGCTTACTTTAGATAGCAAATTGTTCAAAACCAAACTTCAAATACTTAATTAAACCTTTTGCGAAAGTTTAGGTATTATTTTTGATATTATCTCTTAATTTTATCATGTCATGCGCGATACTTCTTGGGATGAGCTAGGAGAACCAGTGGGCTTAGTAGTCGTTGTGTCAAAGGAGAAAGGTCATTTTCTATTTGGAAGATCCAACTTGTCTATATCATTGATTGCATAGGCAAGAGAGTGTAAAGCATTGTTTTTAGTTCTGCAATTAATAGAGGAAATGGGATGGCTCAACAGAAATAACTTTTTCCCATTCTAAAATGTTGTCCACTTCGTACTCTTACAAATAAATATCTAACACGTGTCAAATATATTAAAAAAATTACTAAAATGAAACAAAAAACACTTCATAGCATGTGTTAGATGTTTATTCGCGAGAAAGAAAACAACAAGTTTGGAACAACAGCTTTTCATCTAGCTTAACATATGCTTATCTACACATTGTTTGGCTTTATAATGTGGTTTCACATGCCACAAACCTGATTTGCATTGGTTAACAATATCAATTTGTCAGGAAGCACAGTATCTGTTGGCCTCTCTTAAAAATGTATCATTGGTTTTAATTTTGTTAAGCGAAATGTTGATGTTTTACTGTTTGGGTAGCTTCACATGTTACTAGGCAAATGTGCCCTATAATTGGTTTGGCGGATTAACATTTCATTCGCTCTTTAAAAGCTATTTTTGTCTTTGTGTATTTAAGTTTCTGACTTGTCATTTGTATTTGACAATATTTGATTTATTTTAATGAAATTTCTATTTGAAAAAAAAAAATTACTGAAAGCAATCATGATTGTAATTATATTTATCAAATTATATGATTAGTTATAGAGGAAAAAGATAATATTATAACCTAAATAAACTTCTTGGTCGAGAAAAATTTTTGAATCACAATTGATAATATACTAAGTAGAGATATAACTGGGCGGATCGTTATAGGATGTTAGACCCACCCGACTCACTAAAAACCTTATAAGGATTCAGGTCAAGTATAAAAACCCGATAAAAACCTGACCCGGCTCGATAAAGTTATAAAGAAAAATTTCAACACATTACCAGTAATACATATATACACACATGGTCCTTCCTCAACTCTAGCTGCATTTTGTACACAAATTCAAAGAACACGCATACAATGCTCCATAAAATTTTAAAAAAAGTTCACTTGTGCCGTTGTACTTATCCATGAATCGACGTTAATTGTTTTTTAAATGGATGGAATAAAGTTGTTGAGCATTTTAAATATTATATCTACCACTGAAACTTATATTTAAAATCCACGCAATTAGTTTTTGTGTGCTTTAAAGTTCGATGATTAAAAAGCTGTCAGAATGTTATATATCTATATTTTTAATTTCAATAATTTCACACCTTGGTAAGGAAACATACAATTTGGATGAATTCTTATACCTTTAACTTGTTATAATTATTTGGAAAATGGTGATAGCTGGGAAATGTAATATATAAAATTAAAATTCATGCGATTATAAGAAAAATTATCCAAAAAAAAAAGTTGATACATCTATTTTCAATGTAAACTTTAAAAAGAAAAAAGCAACACTTATATTATCGGTCATGTCGATCGAAATCAGGTTCATCATTATTGGATTGGATTGATTTTTAGGACATCTTATATCTAATCGAGTCAAGTTTGAATTTTACATGTTGCCTCCCAAACCTTTCATACTAAGTTTTCCATTACGGCCACATGCCTCTCACCAGACGTGTACACGTTTCGCCCATCTTCTGCATGCCGGGCCTATTTTTTGTTCTTTACTCAGGGTTCTTCAATTTTTCTGGGATCTAGCTAAGGATTTTGAAAAAAATGATATTCTAATAATAATTTATAAAATTATGTAAAGATAAGGGTGTTGTATAAATTAAATGAAACTAATAAAAGCTTTTAAAAAAATTCGTGTGAATGGTATTATGGATAAAATGGTGAGATTTTTTTGAAAAAGGAATCATTAAGAACCTGTGAGCAGCTCCCATCTCACACACCCAAAACACGGACCACACAAACAAAATAATGAAATAATAAACCTTTTTCTTTTCCCCTAAAAACCAAACACTTATCTCTTCAAAGTCCCTCTCGCAGATCCTCAAAATGGCAAAACCTTAGCGTCTAATCCTTATCAATTTATTAAAAATAATTTTAAAAAATTATTTATATATACTGAAAAAAGCAAGCTAAACAAACCCTTCACTCTACTAAGCGTTTTCCAAAGCCTCAAACCAGGACCTGGTTATATTATAACACTAAATTCTAAATTGGACCTAACTTGTTTACTTTTTTCATTTATAACCTATATATGCACACACATTATATATTTATGTAAGAACCTATATTTTTGTGTTCCACTATTCTTGGACATAGTAACTTGTATTGATTAGGATTTTTTCCCTCTCTCTTTCTCTGTAAACATATGTCTTCTAATAAAAAAAAATACTAAAAGTCTAAAACCCAAGTTGTAAAGCAAAAACGGAGAGAATATTGTGCCATTCTAGTGTATTATCCCCAAAATATTCCTAATTTAAATTTTAACTGTAAGAAACCATTGTCTATTGCATTTATATCTATCAAATTATATAGTTATTACTACTTCTTTTTTTTTTTTGGTTTTTGGCCGGTATAGTTATTATTACTTAGTTAAAAATTATAAGGACCTAACAAAACTTCTTCTTTTTGGATAATTTTTCATTACTATTGATGACAAATTGGACCATTCCATTATGGAGTTTGAAACCCTTTAACCAATAAGATGTGTACACGTACAACCATATTCCTGCCCGCCTGAAAGGTCCTCCTTGACCATCTTTAGTATTTCTGTATTTGTATTCACAGCTCTGCTTTTACTGTTCTTACACGTCCAAGCCATGAAAGGACACCATGCTAGCACTTACAAGGGAAAAAAAACCATTTCTTCCCATAAACTACAATATCTGCTTAGCCAGAGCATAACCCAAGACCAACTTTGCAGGTTTTCTTCAACCTCAAAACACTTCTTGTTTCATCACATTTTCTTACTATCCGCATTGTATGACTGTTAGTTTGAAGAAGCAACATATATCTGATCATTTTTTATTTGTATGTGATTTATATATTTATCTTCTTGTTTATGAATATGGAGGATAAGCTAAAGAAAGTTGGGTTGATGAAAGAACATGTTGTTAGAATGTGTAAGGAGCTAAATGCACAGTTTTCTTTATTTTATTTGTTCTCTCTTGAGTGGAAAGATTTAGAGGTGTATCTTGATAAGGTAAAAGAGGGTATAGAAATAGGTATGAGGAAGTTAAGGTTATGGAGAGAAGAAGTTGAAGGAGGTGTAAAGAAGTTGAGTTAAAAAGAGTGAGATGAGTTTGATGAAGAGGAAAATGGAGGAGTATGAAGCAGAGGTTCTAGCAATGGAAGCAAAGATAGGTTACTTAGAAAAAGTTATTCAAGAGAGGAGTAACGAGTGTGAAGAGAAAAAGTGGCAATTGGGCTTGGCTCAAATTGTACCTGAGGGCATAGTTTGTATGTAGTTGCTAAGGAAAGTGAGGTTAGGGGTTGATGAGTTCAACCGAGGAATATTCGAGTGTCTTTACTTTAAGAGAGGAATTGGAGTTATTGAATAAGAGAGTCAATGAGCGTTGTGAGGAGCTTGATTTGAAAGAAAAGAAGCTAGCTTTACTTGAAGATTTACTTCGAAAAACTGCTGAGAGTGTGGATTTGGAGATCAGGAAGTGGGGTCCGGTGCAAGATATGCTTGGTGAATGTTATGGGGGCTTGAATTGAAGAGGGAAAAGTTGGTTTCAGTTGAGAAACCTCTTGAGGAAAGCGAAACAAGTTTAATGCTGAAAAGGCAAGAATTGGGTTCACTTGGAAATTCAGTGGAAGCATGCACTAGTGAATTCCAGAGGAAGGAGAAGGAACCTGTTTGTGTTAAGAAATCGCTAATGAATGGGTAAAAGATTTCCATGCAAAGGTGACTCATCTTTGGTCAGTCCAAAGTTCGATAGATAAAGGCAATGTGGAGCTTAAGTTAGTGGAAAAGCGGTATGAAGAAATGCAGAAACTTGCGAAGACGACTCAGATGAGCTAGCTGTGAAGAAAAAGGAATTGGAAGGCAGTGAGTCATCTATAAGTGAAAAGTTAAAGGGACTCAAGTCAAAGGAGGAGCAAGGAGCAAGCATGGTAAAGGATGCATCGAAGCACCAAGTTGAGATTGACTTGAGAAAGGAAAAGGTTGCTTTGGCAGAGGAAAAACTTGAACAAGTTTCTAAGGAACTTGAATTGAAAAACCAGGAGCTCAAGGCAATCTGTGAGTCTCTTAAGAATCATAATGCTGAGATTGAGTTAAGAGAGGAACGTTTGTTTTGCATTGAGGATAAGATTGAAATATGTCAGGAAGAGCTTCAATTGAAGGAAAAAAAATATGCTTCCATCCAAATATCAATGGGTCAGTGCTATCAAGATCTTGATTTGAAAAGGAAGGAACTTGCTGAAATTGAGGTATGCATCAGACATTGCTTTGATGAACTCCATTCCAAACAAAAATAGCTTGAATTGGTTGAAGAAAATATGAGCAAACAATTTGAAGAACTTAAAGTGAAAGAAAGCAACATCCACTCACTTGAAGCTTCTGTCAAGGAACAGTCCAAAGATCTCGGGAGAAAACATGAACAATTCCAGGCAAATCTTAAAGAGTTTGAAGTGAAAAAAAAGTGGCTTGTTTCACTCAAGGAATCAATAGAGAATCATGAAGAGGAATTGGGATCGAAAAAAGAAAACGATGCCATTACTTTTGAAGTAAAGGAGGAAGATACAGATTATCCCTTGGAAGCCCAGAGTAGGAAGAGATTTCAGTTTTGGTCAAGGGAGCATTTGGAGAAGCATGACAGTGTTTCTATAGAACTTCTTTCTGTCCTCAAAGCATCAAGTGATCCTGCTCAGTTCGTGTTAGATTCATTGAAAATATTTTCCCACATGGAATCACAGAAAAGGGATAAAAGAGATGACATCCGTAAAATTAGAAAATGTTTGTTATTAGAGCATTTGGTGAGTACCATGCCACAGGTTAGGCCTTCCTTGCAGAAAGATGCAATGGCATTAGCAGTTAAATGGAAAGCAAACACTGAAAGCTTGCTAGAGCATTATTCCTTGATGTTGTTGGCTTTCTTACAGCTTGTAGCTGCTTACGGATTCTCCTCTGCTTACCATGCAAATAAGCTTTTTGCTCTCCTCAATTCAGTGTCTGGTTATAGAAACATTAATCAATTGTGCCAGGCCCTCGGGCTCATGAAAGAGTCCGCTGGTAAGAAATGCCCCATATAACATGAAATTTGTGCATTATATATTAATGTTGCTACTTTTACATACTGAATTCATCCTATCTTCTCGTTTGGTACTGTTCATCAGAACATTGCATTATGGCATGACCATGCTCATAGTGATGTAATACTCAATGATCCGTCTATGATTTTTTTATTTTTTATTATTTTTTTTTTTTGTGCAAAGGTTTTGTGATATGATGCCAGCTGCAGTTCCAAATCAGTCTACAGATGGACCAAATTCATCACAATCATACAACCAAAATCCTCAGGTGTTTTTTATATGCTGGATATATGATTTCAGTTATTGGCATTGACAACATGGTCTTTTTTCTGTCATGAAATGCAAGTTAAACACGTTTGTCTCTCTAGGAAGGAAAGAGGACAAAGGAGCTTGCTAAGAAAAGGAGGTGTGATTATCATGTGCAGCCAACAGCTCCATTTACTCAACCACCATCACAAAATGAGCGGGACATGTGCCCATCTGCTCCTGGTTTCCAAAAATAGTGGAAGAAAGCATACCTGTTTGGTTATGACTTGTAAATGAACAATGCAGTTTCTTTCCAGCAGGAACAAGCACTGGTGGAACAGTTTGATATCACCATTTGAAGTAGATTATCACATAGGTAGCTTTATAGTGACTTTGAGCTGTTCTGTTTGTATTTAACAAAGTAGGCTTGTTGATATGTACAGGGTTTAGTTACTTTTGACATACAGTATGGTAAAGCTGCATTTTTGCTTTAGCAAATGTGTGCTATGGATTGGAAGAGACTAAGATGTGCTATGGATTGGAAGAGACTAAGAACAAGTATCTTGTATGATACTTCTATCATGCTTTGATTGGTTATCCTAAGACTGAATCTATTTTTGCTTTGGCATGTTTTGTGATCCACCCTCCTCTTTCAGACCACAACCAGATACTTGGCATACTTTTATTTTTGCAGGAGAAAACTTGCAATATGGAGTGAAATGGATCATATTTTAACTCTTTTTTAAAAAATTAAGCCATGATATATTAAAACAAATAAAAAGAAATAAGATTATAAAACAAAAAGTAGAAAACTTTTTAGATTTTCTAGTGTATTTATCACCAAAATATCCCTACTTATTTTTCAAAAAAAAAAAATCACATTATTGTAACTATGTAGCTTTCAAATTATATAATTAGTTTTTAAGTAAAAAAATATATTAAAATCTAACAAAACTGTTTGATGAGTATAATTTTTTTAATTATTATTGATGCATTTTTTTTTCCACTGTGTCCAAAAATAGAGTTAACAATTCCTATTAGCGGGTTATGCAAGACGTATATGAAATTGAATATTGATTTTGAACAATTAAATTATAAAATAATTATATTTGTTAGTATCATAATAGTATATTGTGTCTTTCTTTCCTAATGATTATACACCTAATTGTGTATTAGCAATGGTAAACTTTATCCAAAGATCTATTCTTAACAGCATATTTATTTATAATCCTTGTTGATAAATACAAAAAAAAAAAAAAAAAGAGCAAAGGATTCAATTTTGCAATGATGCAGTTTCGGCAGAGAATGTTTTCTTCTCTTTTCTTTTTTTTTTTTCCCTTTTGTTTTCCGTTTTGGAAATACGAGTTGAAAGTTAAATGGCCACTGGTTTGAATATAATAATGATATAAATAATGTCAATTTTGCGAATGGTACTTAAAATTTTAGTAAAATATGTAATTAGAAATTAATATATTGAAATCAATTAATTTACTATTTCGAAAAACTTTTTGTGCATGCAATAATAATTCCATCACATTAGCTAACAGTGTTATCTTATATGGCATTTTTAACCATTATTATCATACACGAAAATTTGTTTATGTTACTATATTGATCAATTTCAAAGTTTAGAACCTAATTGCATATTTTACCAAAGTTTAGGTACCATTCACAACGTTTACCTTATAAACAATAAAAATTTAAAATTTTGCTAGAAACTCTCTTTAGATAAACTTTATTGGTATTTTAAACCCCAAAAAAATTGGCCAAAAAAAAAACCCCAAAAAAAATATTTTATGTCAACCCCCAAAATGATTTAAAAAAAAAATAAAAATATCAAATTTGGTACATGAACTTTGTAAAAAAATTCAGTTTGGTACCTAAATTTTAAAGTGGTTCATTTAATACCCCATCAAACTTTTTGTGATTATTTATGATATTTTACCAACACCTTTTACTCTCTCTTCTAACATGAAAGTAGCAGTCTATTAGTATCATACATTGTTAGCAGAAGTAC
The DNA here is from genome assembly GCA_024138025.1 of Combretum micranthum. Taxonomy (NCBI): domain Eukaryota; kingdom Viridiplantae; phylum Streptophyta; class Magnoliopsida; order Myrtales; family Combretaceae; genus Combretum; species Combretum micranthum. The sequence goes on along the minus strand of JAMXBD010000495.1, from coordinate 528,964 downwards.
TAGAAATTCAATAATTCATTACCTCTTTCAAGTCAGCAAAAGAAGTAAACGATGTTAAGGAAGTTGCAAAAATAATCAGGTTTAATTAGATATTAAATTAATCATTTGAAAGTTTAGGTATCAAATTAAATATTTGTGCAAAGTTCACATACTAAATTTGACGTTTACACCCAAAATAACATGTATATCCCATTTAGTTTGTACAATACTTGCAAAACAATACCAACGCTATATCCCACTTAGTACGCATGGTTTCCATGCAAAATATAATATTGCATATAGAGCATGCAATATAGCATTGGTATTCTTATAGTTTATCTTATCTAATTGGTATTTGTGTATTTTTTTAAATACAATAATAAACAAAAAAATTAGCTCATTTATTTTCTCTATTGAAGCAACACATGATAAAGATGACTTAGCCATTTTAGTATTCATTTTATCCACCATACACTATATAGTTCATTAGTTCTTCTTTGTTATTGTACCAATAAAACCATTCTTTTTGAATAAATTACATAAAAATATATGAATGTTTAGAGTAAGTTTAGAGGAATCAATCAACAATTAGAGGTAAATTTATTTATAATTGACCTTGAAAAAATAAAGAAAATCTAATTGAAAACAATAAAAAAAACATTGTAAAATATTAATACCTCATTTTTTTACCATGAAAAACAAAAGTTAATCTCTTAAAATTCTCCATTCCCATGTGCCCAAGACCCTAACTTTACTAAGGTTCCCTTCGATCTCAAAAGCAAGTTCATGTTCCATCATGCTTTTTCACTAGTTGCATTGTATTGTTATATTGACAAACATCATGATTTGAATTCAATATTATTTTTTGTTTGTTTGTAATTTCTTTTTCACTCTTGAGTATGGAGGACAAAGTAAAGAAAGTTAGATTGCTGAAAGATGATGTGGTTAACATGTGTAAGGAGCCAAATGCATAGTCTTCTTTGCTTTATTTATTGACTCTTCAATGGAAAGACTTAGAGGAGTCTCTTGATAGTGTTAAAAACGATATGGAAGATAGGTACAAGGAAGTTAAGGTTTTGAGAGAGAATTGGGAGAGGTGAAAAGATGCTGAATTGAAAGAGCATGACATGAGTTTAGTGATGAGGAAATTAGAGGATAATTAAGCAAAGGTTATCAAAATGGAAAGAGACATAGTTCTTTAAAGGAGGTTATTGAGGTAGTTTCTTCGATCTTAAAAAAAAAAAAAAGTTTATGTTTCATCACACATGGTTTAATCCATTATTATTATTTTGTGAATATGGAGGACAAGGTAAATAAAGTTAGATTGATGAAAGATGAAGTGGTTAGAATGTGGTAGGAGTTAAATGTACTAAATGTACAGTCTTTTTTGCTTTATTTGTCGACTCTCCAATGGAAAGATTTAGAGGAGTATCTTAATGGTACTAAAAAGGGTATAGGAGATAGGTAGAAGGGTGCTAAGGTTTTGAAGAGAGAAGGCAACGGGGGTGAAAAGATGTTGAATTGAAAGAGTGATATAAGTTTGGTGATGAGTAAATTAGAGGATAATTAAGAAGAGATTATGAAAAGGGAAAGAGAGATAGTTTCCTTAAAAGAAATTATTGAAATAGTTTCTTTGATTCCTAAAGCAAGTTTACGTTTCATCACAGTCTTTCATTAATTGCATTGTGCTATTAGGTTCACAAACACGATGGATTGATCCATTGAGTTTGTTTGTAATTATTTTTTTACCTTTGAATATGGAGGAAAAGGTAAAGAAAGTTAGATTGATGAAAGATGATGTGGTTAAAATGTGTAAGGAGCTAAATTCACAGTCTTCTTTACTTTCTTTGTTGACTCTTCAATGGAAAGATTTAGAGGAGCATCTTAACGGTGCCAAAAAGGGTATAGAAGATAGGTAGAAGAAAGTTAAAGTTTGGGAGAGAGAAGTCAAAGGAGGTGAAAAGATTTGAATTGATAGAAAGTGATATGAATTTAGTGATGAGGAAATAAGAGGACAATTATGCAGAGATTATAAAAATTGAAAGAGAGATAGTTTCCTTAGAGGAAGTTATTGAAATAGTTTCTTCAATTCCTAAAAGCAAGTTCATGTTTCATCATAGTCTTTCACTAACTGCATTGTACCATTAGATTGACAAATATCATGGTTTGATCCATTATCATTAATTGTTTGTTTGTAATTTATTTTATTTTACCCGTGAATATGGAGGACAAGGTGAAGAGTTAGATTGATGAAAGATGATGTGGTTAGAATTTGTAAGGAGCTAAATGTATAGTCTTCTTTGCTTTATTTGTTGACTTTTCAATGGAAAGATTTAGAGGAATGTCTTGATGGTATTAAAAAGGATAAAGAAGATAGGTACAAGAAAGTAATGGATTTAGAGAGAGAAGTTGAATGAGATGAAAAGATGTTGGATTGAAAGAAAGTGATATGAGCTTGGTGATGAGTAAATTAGAGGATAATTAAGCAGAGGTTATCAAAATGGAAACAGAGATAGTTTCTTTAGAGGAAGTTACTAAAATAGTTTCTTCAATTCCTAAAAGCAAGTTTATGTTTCATTACAGTCTTTCACTAACTGCATTGCACTATTAGATAGAAAAAATCACAGTTTGATCAATTATCATTGTTTGTTTGTTTATAATTTATTTTTTTACCTATGAATATGGAGGGTAAGGTAAAGAAAGTTAGATTGATGAAAGATGATGTGGTTAGAATGTGTAAGGAGCTAAATTCACAGTTAGAACCTGAAATAGTGGATTAACGAGCTGGCACGGCCCAACCCAACCTACTTCTTAAACGGGCCGGGCCAAATTGACCCGCTTTTAAACATGCCAGATTTTCTAGGCCTAGCTCGGCCCGTATTGGCCCGCAAGCCAAAATTAACTCTTTTTTATTTTTATTTTTTATTTTTTAATGTTAATTTATGTGAAAAATAGAATATTTATATATTTTAAGGTTTAATATATATTAACAACTAATTTTATTGCTATTTGATTACTTATATATAAAAACAAGTTTTTAAAATGATTTGTTAAATATCATATTATGTTTAAATCAATAAATATATATTTTAAAAAATGTTATAATACTTGTGGTTCATATATCAATTATTTTTTCCATAACATACATAAATAATCACTAAAATATAATATTATTCTTGTTTATAAACTTCTCCTCTTGTAGCTATTGTTTTCTTTTTCTTTTTTTTTTTTTTTGCTCGGGAAAACCTGACCCAACATGCTTTAGCCTGCAAGTTAAATGGGCTAAAGAATTTTGGCCACAACTCTCTTTTTTAAGTGGGTTGGGGGCCGGCCCGCGGGCCACGACCCATATTTCCAGCTCTATTCGCAGTTGACTCTTCAATAAAAAGATTTAGAGAAGCATCTTAATGGTATTAAAAGGGTATAGAAGATAGGTATCAGAAAGTTAAGGTTTTGGAGGGAGAAGTCGAAGGAGGTGAAAAGATGTTGAATTAAAATTTCTTTGATTCCTAAAAGCAAGTTCATGTTTCATTACAGTCTTTTACTAACTGCATTATACTATTAGATTCACAAATATCATGGTTTAATATTGTCACGCCTCAAAATAGGGCCTAGTAGGCTTGCCCTAAAGTTATCATACCATGTTTGCACTCATAATATGAGAACCATCTTGCAAGTCAGAGATTACAAGACTCTATCTTATTTATTTACTTCATATAATTTAATTACATAGATATAAAATCTTTATTTAACCCATTATGGAATTTCGATTTTCCATAGTTTGCTAGTATTGCAAAGAATCGATATCTCCCTACTAAATAATAAAAATTGAGTATCAACCCACAAAATACAAGATCTTACTTTTTTATACAATTTATCTAATTTGCATTCTAAGTTCATCAAAACCTACATTTCTAACTTCAATAAAGTCTGATGAGGAAACATTCTTTACACCCAATTCCAACCAATATTATTCCTGCACAAAAGCTATTGGGGAATGAGCAAAACCATGAGCTTAGTGAGATAACCTAACCAGACCACACATCAAGCAATAACAAGTAAGTATAATTAGTAAGCATATGCAATGCAATAATCATCCATATGCACAAGTATAAGTTTAGATAACCCAGACTCTAAACAAAATGGGGATTTATGCCCTCTTATTGGGGTTTGTAAGAAAACCTCATCTAATAACCCACATACCCAGGAGTAACTAAGCATAAAGGAAAATAACAATTCTCACTTTAATTATCTCTTTATAATAAACATGTCTTAACACTCATTTCTGTTTTAAGCTTTAGAAACTTCACTAAGTGTTAGTCATTTCAAAGTGAAGCCATGGGCGATGCCCTACATGTACCAGATAGTTCCCATGCAATCGACAGAACAAAGGTACTTTTGTGTAGAACTAATAGCCTTCAGCCTAAAAGAACCGAGCATTACCAGAGAACCGAAATACTAACACGTAGTAGATTGTCACGCTTTTATAATGCAGTATATGCAAATTATGCAATGCATGTCCATTTCATTTATGGTACCAATAGTTTTTAGTTAGGTTTAAGGGGATCATATAAATTACAGACAAATATCAACATGCTTCATATATTAATTATCATACAATGAAATTTTCACTTACAATATGGTGTTTTGGCAACCAAATATATATACCAGACATTATGTTGTATACCCAATCCCAGGAGTAACTAAGCATACAGGAAAATAACAATTCTCACTTTAATTATCTCTTTATAATAAACATGTCTTAACACTCATTTCTTGTTTCAAGCTTTAGAAACTTCACTAAGTATTAGTCATTTCAAAGCGAAGCCATGGGCGATGCCCTACATGTACCAGATAGCTCCCATGCAATCGACAGAACAAAGGTACTTTTGTGTAGAACTAATAGCCTTCAGCCTAGAAAAACCGAGCATTACTAGAGAGCCAAAATACTAACATATAGTAGGTTGTCACGCTTTTATAATGCAATATATGCAAATTATGCAATGCATGTCCATTTCATTTATGGTACCAATAGTTTTTAGTTAGGTTTAAGGGGATCACATAAATTACAGACAAATATCAACATGCTTCATATATTAATTATCATACAATGAAATTTTCACTTACAATATGGTATTTTGGCAACCAAATATATATATACCAGACATCATGTTGTATACCCAATCCCACATGCATATCGATTTGATGTATTATTATAAGTGTAGCTATACTATAAGCACGAATTATGTGATAAGGTCAAAGTTACTCACCTGTTGTCCTTGCTAAATTGTCACCGAAAGTCCAAGAACTATTCTATTTTTTTCCTATGAAATGAGATAATAGATATCTATTATTATATTGTTATTTATATGATAATATTGGTGGTATTCTTCCATGTCCTAAATATCAATCCTAATCTATTTTTACCCATTTAGTTAGGAGCCTTAACTCTATATAGGTTATATTCTTCTGGTAAAGTTGTAGAATTTATAATTATATAAGAGAAGTCTTCCTAAAATCATAATAATGATTTTAGTCGCAAAATCTTAAACTAGGCTTGTTATAGTCATTTTAATTCTGATTTAGCATTTGAATAGGCATTTGGAAAGTTTGTTTTGAGTACTGTATGTTATTTGACTTAATTGTATTAATCTGTAATTTTATTTATTCTATCAATGCCGATAACTGTCATAGAATATTTTAAGCCTTTTTTTGCTTACTAATTTTATTATTAAGCTTTTTACTACTTACATGTTTTTTTTTTCAAGTATGCCTATCCTAAGTTGATTGATATTTACTATCTATCACTTATTTTCATTGCGTTTCTCTTGTTTCTAATTCATGTTTTTATCTATATTTAAAGGAATCCTATTAGAGTTGTAAGTAAGCCAAGATAACTCATAAGTTATTCAAGTTTAACTTGGTGATAACTTTAATTCAACGTGACTGCAACCGAGTTGAGCTCACGTTTAAGCTATTCAAGTAACTATGGAATTCGAGGTTCAAAATACTCGATTCTAGTAGCTCGCAAGCCTAATCAAGCCTCTTATATTTTTTATAAAAAATTTATAAATTTTGTGTTTTTCCCATTTTTAAAGCCTAGTTTCATGTTTTTTTTTTCCTCTTCGTATTTAATGATCCAATTTATTATTTTTAAGACCAAGTCAACTAAAAACCATATCCTTTTCTCAAATTCCAAATTTTGTTTTTAGTTCAATCGATATTTATAGGAATAATCAAGTCTAACCAAGTTGAGCTCGAGCTTATCAAGTAATAATCGAGTTTAAAAAATAAAGTTTGATTGAGTTCGAGTTCAAGCTTGAGCTCTGAGTTTTTTATTCGAATCGAGTTCAAGTTTGTCACTGTATTATTTTGACTTTAGTTGTTTACAACCCTAGTCAACAATAAAAGTACATGTAAATAACAACACGTAATAAGGTAGGGTGAAACACATTCTGCCTATCTTTAAAAAAAATTATAAAATTAATTACAAATTTACCAAGGTTGAATAGTATGTTTTTTATGCTTTTCACAATTTTACATAAGAAGCACCTTTCCAACATCTGATTCAATTAAAACTTCTACAGTACTAAATCGCATTACCAAGATGTGATTTAGTATAATGCATAATGAATCACATGTTGATTATGCGATTCATATTTATATGTGAATCACATATTAAAGACGTAATTTTATGTTGGTATATTGGTAATTAATTTTATATAATTTGTATTCAAGTAATTTTATTTAAAAATATTGGTAATTATATGATTTCTTCTAATAAGGTAATTATATGTATTTGTGTCATAATTTCATCATTTTTGGTGTTATATCTATTCTGTAGTTTAGTTTTTAATTATATCTTATTTGTGTTAATATTATTGTCTCCAAGCAATGAACACGAAAGTCAGTTCTTAAAAACATCGATGCTCCATGACACTAGAACTAAGGTGAAACGTTTATTTACATGCTACTTTCCTTGAGAAAGTTTTTTGGTTTAAGAGTACTGACAATATATGGAAAATTGTATCTAAGTTGTCAAGTTTTTAATCAAACCGATTTCATCAGTTATTTAACAATTTATTATACCTAATCGTGATTATACACTACTAAAATATTTATAAATATTAATTATTATATTTATTTTATTAATAAGATAATTAATTATATGATTTCGTCGATAAACCTTAGAAGCTCCATAATATCGACCATGTGGATTGAAAAACCGTGAAAATCAAAAGAAAGTGTCAGAAATAAATAGAAAGCAATAGCTCGGTGGATGAAATGTGTGAAAATACGAGGAAATGGATGGATATTGGTCATTTGGTTGATATGTTTCTACGCACAAGCCTATTTTTGTTTCTCTATTTTTGAGGATAAATCAATAAAAATAAATAAAATAATGGAAAGTACAAAATTCCTCTAAAGAAATTAAGTCATTTTGCGATTTTTAGGATAATTTGATAATTTAATCATATTATCATCCAAGTTGCATTTCGTCAATATCCTAGTCAGATTTCATAAATATGATATTAGATTATCCTTATAAATCATATTTTTCAAAATTTTAATACATCGCGGTATTGTAATTATTAGATGTGTTATTTATGTAATATTTAATTCCCCATTTCAAGATTATGAAATTAGCAGATATTTTTATAGCTAATTTTATATAATTAATATTTTAATTTATTTCCATAAATGATAATAAACATGAGTTTCATCTAATGTTACAATTGCACCTTTAATCGAATCGACTCGTTTGTTAAGTGGAGAATTGCGGAACTGCCCCAATGTCAGTTCTTAGAATTTAGAAACTTCTTTATCCACGCTCTTGATGTGGGAATTACGGAGACGTATTTATTTGTATTGATAAGGTGAGTTTCTTACCTTAACAAGTTTTTTTTTTTCAATTTTTTTTTCTCTTTACTGTTTCTATATTACTCGGCAAAGTCCAAACGTGTAAGCCTTTTGCCGAGATAGGTGGGCACAGTTTCAGAACCAAATTAAACCGTAACCATTAGTTTTGGATCTTGAAAATAATATACTGGATGGTTTCGGTCAGGTTTTATGGAACCTACGTTTTTTGGTTCCGGTTTTGAAATTGTGAAACCTCTCTTTTTTTTTAAAGTAAAAAAATGGATTTTATATTTTAATAAAATAAATTTTAAGCTCAAAATAATTAACTATTAGATATGAAAGTATTAAATTATTTAGCCAAAATTTTAAAAATTTGATTAGAATGCACATTTATTTATATATAAACACAGTTAATATTAATTATAGTTAGCAATATGATATTACCAATACTCTAGAGAATAACAAAAAAATTATAATACAAAAAATAGTCTTACGTTATTAAGGAATGAATTTTTCTTTTAGGAGAAATTTATATAAACTAAATTATATATAATTTTAAGTTATGTTTATTTGTATTATTGATAATATAATAATAAATATTATAAATAGATAATAAATTTTATTATTCATATAAAATAGAGTAAACATTAATAATTATATATTTAATATAATTTTTAAATTTTTCATCTAATTATTTTTTTCTTTTTTTTTTTTTAGTGAAACCTATTGGGGTTCCATCCGGTTCTAGATTGTAAAACCACCTAGAAACCGAAAACTGATGATTTTTTAGTCGATTCTAAAACAGACCAACCAATCTAGTTTCTGATTCTAGAATGATCGATAGTAGTTTTGGTTTAGTTTTTTGTTTAGATACAAACCGTACCTATGTCTAAGCCGAGTATGATGCAGCCTTCGATGAAAATGGAATATCAGAGTAATAATAATATGAGCTATAAAAGTTGAAAATATTAAGATTCTGTTAAAATCCACTGTGTTTAGTTTACAGGCAGTAATTGCGTACGAGTTTATCATACTTGCGAGTTGCGACTCTACGGAAAATTAGTATCAGAGCGTCTGTAAAATTAAAGCATAAGTAACTATCATCTAATTAAAATAACTTTGAAAAACTATAAATATAATTATAAAAATTAGCCTTGAAATAACAATATATATATATATATATATTAACTTCTTGGTCCTTAATCTATAATAAAACAGCATAAAAAATAACGAGTAGTCAAAATTAAGTTTTTTTCTATTGTTTTATTTTAAAAAAGCTATGGATTAAAGGAGTATATAACTTTTCAACTCATCTTAAATTTTTATTTATATGAGAGAAATAAATAAGTTTTCCTGAAACTTTATATTTATAACTCGACTTAAATAAATTTTATTAATAAAAAAAAGAAAAAGATAGATTGTGTGAAAACAAAAGATGATTGTTATATGTAGACTGGATTGATGAGTTTGTAAAAATACGGTTATATTTCTTAATTTTAGTTTATTTGACTCATATAGGTAAAATAAATAAATTCAGTAAAAAATATAAGATTTTACCGAGTTTATATATATATACTCGATTAAAATTATAAGATTTTATAAGAAAATGATTTTATAGATGAGTCAACTTAAAAGGTTCTATGATTACGAGATTTAAAAAAAAAGTGATAAAAAGAAATAAAAGTATATGCCTAAAGAGACTAATAAGATGCTGAAATGAGATAAAATGGATAGAATTTGTCGAGACTTTTTACATTTAATAGTTCAATTGAAATCAATGTAGTATAAAGTTTACTAAAATACTTCTAAACGAAATTTAGTCATTTTATAATTTTTAAAATAATAGAGTCGTATGATCATATTAATTCTCTTCTTTTCTCTCTCTCTCTCTCTCTCTTTCACTCTCTATATATAATATTATCCTCTCTTTTTTCCCACGACTTTCCTTCTGATTTCTGCTTCATATCAGTTGCAAAACATTAATAAATTGAAACTTGTTAGCGGAATATCTTCTATATCTTTGTTTTTTATCCCAATAAACATTCATAAATTAAGAGTTTAAATGCAACATATGTAACAAATGTATATTTATTGCTCCATGTTGGCGTCCGAGGAATTAAGAGCTAACACCCTGACAGTGTCCCGTCATTTAATTTTTCTATGATTTTCCACCCCTGATGGTATATTAAAATACTTAATATATTAATTTTTAAAACTGCTCTATTAATATTAACATGGTTGTGGAAGTTTTCAAACACATGACATGAATTAGATAATTTTTACGAATTATACCATGTTATCATTAAGACAGAATCATGCTAACAGCGAATATTTATCCAGTAAAGATAACTTTGCCACTAGCTCGGAGGGAAATTGTTTGATTAATAACTCGTCCAAAAAGATATTATAAAACATAAATTATATAAAAATAAATAATAAAATATCAATATAAAATTGTATTTATATTTACATCAGCACGTCCTACGTTTTTTTTTTTTTTGGCTATAAAAGAGAGAATTTATAAAATTAACCATTGTCATATACAAAAGAGGAAGTTAACTCAAACGAATCAACAATCGTATGTCTATATTGAGTAGCTTCTAGAGATGGGAAAGGGGGTTATACCACCAATCCATTGGACACATTCCTCTCCTTGTCATAGAAGCTACCCAGTCAGCTACTCTATTAGTTTTTCTAGGAGCAAAAGAAATAGAAAAAAATATCTGGTGTAGCAATTAGATAGCTCTTGATTTTGGCTAGATAGGGTTTTGTTGCCCAGTGCACATTGGATTTATTTCCCAAGCAAGCATTGACCACAGATAGACAATCGGATTCTAGCTGCACCTTTTCCCAGCCCATATCTAAAGCAAAATCAAGTCCTATCAGCAAAGCTTTACCTTCAATTTCCTCTGTAGTGATCCCCGAACAAATCAACGACCTACCAATAATTAAATTCCCCATGTGATCTCTTGCCACCACACCCATTGCTGCCTTTTCCTTCCCAGATGTCCACAAGGCATCAACATTTACTTTCACTGCATTGGCTAAGGGTTTTGGCCACGTTTCTCTTTCCTCTTTCAAACCTTCATTTCTCTCCCTCGTATCCTTTTCCTTGTGCTTGAGTTCTTTAATCATCGATCGTTCGTGGCTTAGGACGCTTAGAGGTTCAATTTTTTCCCCTCTATCACTATTTTACATCTCTCCACCCAAATACACCATGCGATTACACCGATTTCTACTTCAACCTCCATTGTTGATCTTCCACTACATGCGGAGATTTGATCTACCCAGTCGAGGAAAGGTCCTACTGCTTGTTTATTAACTCTGATGCTGATGCTCCCAAACCAGATCAACTGTGTCCATTCACAAAGGAGTAGAGCATGTTCTACGCTTTCCATTTCTCCACAGATTTAGCATGTCGAATCAGGTAGGGTTTTCTTTCTCCACAGTTGTTCTACGTTGGTAAAGTATTAGATCCAATTCTCCATAGGAAGTGTTGGATTTTGGGTAGGGTTTTAACTTTCCAGATCTTCTTCCACTGCAGCTTCAAGGTGCTTTTGGACATCGATGCTTTGTTTGAATTGGCATCCTCTTTCATGGACTTCAGGAAAGTGTAGGCCGATTTTACCGAACAGATCCCTTCCCCGTTGATGCGGCCATATCAGGGTATCCTTCTATTGAAGCCTTCCCGGTGGTATCTCCTTAACTCTTTTCCTTTCTTCCTTTGTTATCCATTGTTTGATTTTGTTTGGATTCCACTGTTTTGTATCTGTGTTTAAAAGATCTTTCACCAAAAGGTTTTCTGAACCATCAGAGATTTTGTTTTTTGGAATAGCTCCTATTATAGTAGGCACCCACCGATCTTTGAAACACTTAATTCTTTCCCCCGAGCCAACTTGCCATATTCCTTCCTTGAACAGCAGTTCTTTTCCTTTCATAATGCTATTCCATGCCCAGGAAGGTTTGCCTCCCCTGGGGGCATCTCTGAAATCTTTATGTGGATAGTACAGACCTTTTAGGATTCTAACCCATAATTCATTCGGGTTCTGTTCTATCCTCCAGGCCAATTTAGTTAGGAGAGCCATATTAAACAAGTGTAAGTCTTTAAAGCCCATTCCTCTTACTTCTTTAGCATTAGTAAGCTTTTCCCAGCTTCTCCAGTGAATCTTTTGTTCCTCTCTTTTCTATCCCCAGAAGAATTTTGCCATTAACCCATTTACCTCCTTGCACCATCTCATAGGAAAACAGAAGCAGGCCATCGAGAACATTGGAATGGCAGTGGCTATTGATTTGATGAGAATTTCTCTTCTTGCCTCTGTTAGATTGTTCTTTTTCCATCCTTTTAATTTCCTTACAATCTTTTCCTTCACAAAATTTAGAGCCTCGTATTTTGATCTTCTCCACAACATTGGAAGACCTAAATACATTCCTAGATTGTCAGTGATGATCATTCCCAATTCGTTGCTTATTCTTTGTCTTGTCGTACTCTCAGTGTTGTTGCTGAAAAAGATACTTGATTTGTCTATGTTAATTCTTTAGCCTGAAGCTTTGTAATACCTTTCCATTAAATCAATCAACTTCCTAACTTCTGACAGCTTCGCTTCCGTGAAGAACAGAGAGTCATCTGCAAAGAACAAGTGAGATAGAGTAGGACAGCTAGGTTTCATAGTTAGCCCTGAGAGAACCCCATTACTTCTATTAATTTCTATTCCTTTTGATAGCACATCAGCAACAAGAATGAACAAATATGGTGATAGAGGGTCTCCTTGTCTTAACCCTCTACTAGGCTTAATGTGTGCCACTTTTTTCCCATGAAGGAAGATGTTGAATTGTACAGTAGTGACACAATTCATTATCCAATTAATCCATTTAGTCTCAAAACCATACTTAGTGAGCACTTTTTTTAAGAAACCCCACTCGATCCTGTCATATGCTTTGTTCATATCCACTTTTAGAGCACAAAAACCCTTTTTACCTCTTTTTTTATTTTTAAGAAAATGAAAAGCTTCATGAGCGATGATAATATTATCATGAATCGTTCTTCCCGAGATGAAAGCACTTTGGTTTTTTGAGATTAGATTGCCTAAAAGAGGTTTCATTCTATTGACCAGAATTTTGGAAATGATTTATACAAAAATGGCACAAGCTAATAGGCCTAAAGTTAGATACCAAATGAGGATGTTGGACTCTAGAGATGAGGACAAGATCGGTTATGTTTAGGTCAGAGTGGAATTTACCTGTGGTGAAAAAATCTTTGACTGCATCTGAGACCGTCTTCTCAATGATAGTCCAGAATTATTGATAAAATATATCCGAGAAGCCATCTGGGCCTGGAGCTTTTAGACCCCCCATTTGGACAACAGCCTCTTTTATCTCCTCATCTTCTACCATTTTGCACAGGTCCCTGTTCATATCATCTGTGACACTTTTGCTAATCCAATTCACACATTCATCATTCTGCTCTTCTCCCTCGGATCTATATAGCTGGCTGAAGTGATCAATGAATTCTTGAGCAAGCAAATTCTCATCCTCCACCCATTTCCCCTCTCTATCCTTGAGCTTCAGGACTTTGTTTTTATTTCTTCTTATCAACGTGGATTGGTGAAAAAGGGACGTGTTTCTATCACCGTATTTGAGCCAATTAATACGTGATCTCCGATGCCAGTTAATACGTCCTGCGTTTGATTTGCCATTTTAGTGCACACAAAGTCGCATTCGTCAAAGGCTAATTAGCTTGGAACGGAAGTTTTGAAAATGTAGCCATATCTAAATTGCATATATTTCACAAGTAAATGACATCTTATTATCTTACCGCAATGTACAAAATCTTTAAAATCTTATCTGATAGTGCGATTCTTTTTTCACTTCTTTACTCATTATTTGCTCTTCTCTTCAGCATTGATAAGAAAAGGCTTTATCCCATTAGAAAAAAAAAAAAATCAATCTTTTCAAACTCTCCCATTTCCAGAAACCCAAAGCCCAAACCTTACAACATTTGGTTCGTTTCTCATCGCACACTGTCACTACACTTGGTGTCCACGATACTGCGTTTGGTTAGTTCGTTACATTTGTAAAAGAAGCTAGTCATTTTGATTCCTATCATTATTTTGTTTGTTTGTGATTTCTTGTTGTTTGTGAATATGGAGAATGAGGTGAAGAGTTGGGTTAATGAAAGAGAACTGTAAACCCCAAAAATTTTCATAATCCTTAAAAATAATTCTAGAAGTATAAATATCAAAAACCCGAAAAATCAACTTGAGATTAAAACTCAATTCTAGACCGAGTCAAATACCGGAAACGAAACCCTAAAACTCGAACCAAGTTAAAACTTAATTCCAAATGAGAACAAAAACGAGTTTTCTCAATCTTGAGAAAACAGGAACCCTTGAAACGAAATATAAAGTCTAACTACCGGTTTAATCAACGTCCGTAATCATCTAACCGTTTCTAACACGCAAATCAAGACAATATATCCAAATAACGATCAACAGCAAAATCTTAAAACCTTCGATAAATTTCAGAAATCACAAATTTCAAATTCTCACCAAAAGTCAAACTGAGTCAACTCATAACCCTAGACTCGGTTAAACGATTCCGAGAAAAAAAACTATTAAATAATCACAAATAAAATAAAATATAAATTTCGAGCTAAAATTCTAAAACGATCAAGACTCGAAAATTATACGATCTTACGAATATCTCGACGAAAACGGAAATCAAAACGGAACCCTAAAAGTCAACAAGCCTATAACGAACCCTAGTGTTTAAGATCCGGCAATCCCGCGTTTTCAAACCCTAGAAAACGAAATTAAGTTAATGCCTAGAATAGTTCGTAATAACATAGGTAACATAAAAATATCAGATTCGCGAATTTCGAGTGACCTTCGGACCCAAACGGGATCGGTTCTCGAAAAGCGTGTCCCGGAGCTCGGAATATTAAAAATATTCCGTTTATACCAATAGACTCGTAAAAATACAAGGATTCCAAAAATATCAGTTTTAGAATTTTTCGGTAGCTAAAAATTACAGATATCGCATTATTACGCGTATTTTTATTACTACCGGTACTTTAATTGTCTAGTCTACTATTCATAGTACTTTTCTACTATTCATTACTATTCACCTATCTCTACTTTTTCTTACACCTATTTCTTACACCTACATATCTATTTTCTTACTTTTTTCATTTCCAATACACACTTTAATCACATCAACTTTACACATTACTTCTTTATTACACAAACAAATAAAAAAATCAATTTCTCCCCTCAAAACAAAACCGGCGCCTCTCCCTCTCTTCCACAATTTTTTTCTTTTTCAATTATTTTATTACATCAAAATTCACTCCAAAAATTCTATAAATACCCCCTTCCTCTTTCATTCTTTCACACAATTCTTTACACTACCAAAACTCTCTCAAAATCTCTCCACAAATTCTCTCTTCAAGAATTCTCTCTACCAAAACTCTCTCAAACCAATTCCTCACAAAAATCATCTTCATACATAAACATCTACCACATATCACTACTCACATAATACCCATTTCATTACCATCTCCATACCTCTTACATACTTAGGTAATATTTCTTCCATCTATTATTCATCCATGTCATGTAACTTAACATGACTATGGTGTTGTTTTGAAACTCATATGAGTAGTAAAAGCAACAACATGTTCATGTTTTGTTCTTGTACATAAGCTTCCTATTTTATTATGTTGTTATTATTATTGTATTATTTATATATATATTATGTATTTATGTATATATTTATTTAGAGCATATAAGCTCATTTGTTATTTATTTATTCAAGTTATGCAATTTATTTATTTTATGGATTATTAAGACTAGTCTTTCTAGTCTTAGACTTGTCCATATCAAGTCAAAACAATCTTTTATTTATTTTCTTTAATCTTTCGGGACTAGTCCATTCTTAGTCCCGGGATGCCTTGATAAAGCTAAGGCTCCAATACTTGATCGGGATTCCTTGATGAAGCTAAGGTTCCCAATGCTTGATATTTTATTTTCTTGCTCATTAATTATTTTTAGTATTTTCTTATGTTCTTATTATTTTATATGCTCATGATACTTGCATTTGCATAATGTTAATGTCTCAACTAGTCTAAAAATAGAATCTTGTTTTACTAAATGAACTCAAAGCTAAGTTTCCAATTATATGATTTACCACAAAAACATGAAGTTATTATCAACAACCTAGAAATAGAATAATACAAGTTTTCTCAAGTTTTCTTAAATAACAAAGATAGTTTTACCAAGAAAACATAAATAAATATTTTCCTTGTATTTTATGGTAATCTAAGTTTTTAGAAAAATAAATCGTTAATATCGAAAGTTTAAGACTTAAATTCTTTTCTAAACTAAGGAACAAACTAGTTTTCAAAGTTAAGACAAAAATCAACTCATCAAGTTATGAACCCACTTAGGAAAAATAATGATTTTCAAATTTCTAAAAGAAGGAACTAATTTTCAAAGGAATATAAATGAGGTAAGATTTATAATAATGGATTTTATAAAAATGATTCTTTTCAAAAGAAATGAAAGAACAAGTTTTGGAAAGCAAAAGCTTATATTTTAGAAATGAATATAAGAAGACAAAATTCATTTTCTAAAACCATCCTAAATACAAAATTATAAAAAGGTTTTGAACAACCTAATATACTTTTTGATAAAAATAGATCTTTTATCACTAGAAGCGAAATTTATGAAAAACTAAGGTTAAAAGGAAAATTTACTTGTTTTGGAAAAGGAAATGAAGAAAATAAAATAAGAATATACTCATTTATAACAACCTAGTAAAAATATAAAGTTTCTTTAAATACTTGAAAAAAAATTTCAAAGTTAAAGTTTAAATGAATTGTTTTATGAAATAAATTGTTGAGACACTACCATTAGGATTTTTGCATATAAAGTGAGCATACCTATATATTCAAAAGTGTTTATCAAATATATATTTATATTGTTACAAAAGGATTTTCTTTAAAATGAAGTTGAGTTAGAAAATGGATTTTTGCAAAAGTTTAGAAAATTCGTTTTAAATCTGTACCTGACGTTTTCGGAACCCAAATGACCTTTTATGACCAAGATAAGTTTAGAAATGGATAGAACTTTTCGAATAGGTAGAAAACGGTATATCATATGCGAAATTCCGAGTTAAAATGAGCAAGTTATGGCCATTTTAAGTTGGAATTTCTTCTTATACGATTTTACCGATTTTAAGTAAAGTTTAGAATCTCCAAGAATAGAAATTCATGAAAGACTTATCCCGGGTATTTCTTTTGTCTAGGTGACGAAGGATACGAGAATACCCTACCCGAGGATTTCTACGACTAAGAAGATAGCGAAATGGACGAGTGAGTTATTCCTTCTAATTTCGTTACCTTGCTTGTGCTTGTAATGTAGTAGCATTAGTATACTAAGAAAAGATAAAAACGAATATATTTGGGGATTTCGGGATTATGCGTATATATATGATTCTATGTTTATGCGTGAATTGAGAATTAAGAATATCGCAACTTCGATCTGCTTGTTTAAATAATTTTGTTTACTTACTTGTATGATTGTTTATTGTTGCTAAATTGATTGATCGCCCCTAATAAACCTTAATAAGGTTTGACCTAAGAACAATAAAACGTTCACGCATAGCATCCATCGAGTCACATCTATTTCGGAAGGTGCTACTCCTACGCGTAGAGTTGGATTGGCTGTGATCGTGCGGTGCCACGGGCCATGTTCCTTCCTGGAGAATCCAAATCGCTCGAGGAAAGCGACTCTAGGTTCGAGCAGAGCCAACCGAACGTTGTGGGTGAGGACCTAGGGATTAGCAGTAGAAGGTCGAGGACCTTCAACCCGATTCCCTAACCTTTGATACAGAGGGGTAAATCCGTTCTATATATGATTTCCGGATGACTATAATTCGCGTAATCATGTGATTGTTGCATTGTATCATAGCATATGTGTGATTAAATAAACAAACTTGTTTGAAAAATATGGTGCAATGAAAAGGAATATCTCACTAAGCTAGTTATAGCTTATACCCCTATAGATTTGTTGAAACAGTATATTTCGATAAATTTGAAGATCATGACATTAAGGAAGTCATGGACGCATGATAAGGAATATGGATCACATGAAGAGATTTTTGTAAGGTCTTTATATGTGCTAACCTATATTAAGGACGTATACTTTATTTGAAGATAATAAAAGAAATATGCCCTTAGAATTGAAATGTGATATGCTTATGTTTTATATTAAGTATTCTCTTTGCCTTGCTACTTATTATTATCAATGTAAATTGCGCAACTCTGATGCTCCCCTTGGTGTGATGTACGCCTTTTTACATAATAGGAAGCCTTTGCATGACTAAGGTAGTCCATTCCTAGCTTTAGTATTGTGTACGGTGGACTGCTACGTTTAGGGTACCCCTCGGGGCGTGACAAGAATGTTTCTAGAAATGTGTAAGCATTAAACGAAATTTTAGGTCAAGTCACTATTTTTTCTTGTACGTGATTTTGCATAAGTGGTACCCGGTTATCCTGTAAAAATCGACCTAGAACAAATACGCACCCCTATAACATATTATACAGATATAAAACATTCAGCAACCTAGGACAAATACTCAAACTTAAAATATAATAGAAAAACATAGGACATCCTTTAACCCATAACAAAAGAGAAAACCTAGAATATTAAATAACCTAGGAAATTCCTTCACCTAGTACAAAATAAAGAACCCAGTACATTATGAACATGTGTTACAGTTGTTTGTCCTAGTATTAGCATATTTTAGATCACGAGTCCCAAGTGCTAGGTCCTAGACTCCATAGTCCCAAGTAAGAGTGAAAGTTCCAAGTCATCATACACCTAGAACAAACGCGAATACCTAGAACATATTACAAGAACCTAGGACATTCCTTCACCAACATAAAATAAAGAACCCAGTATATGTCGAAGATGTGCTATTATGTTTGTCCTAGGTATTCTCATACATTCTAGGTCTACAAGTCCCAAGTAAGAGCGGAAGTTCTGGGTTATCATACACCTATCAAATGTGAATACCTAGAATATATTAACAGAACCTAGGACATTCCTTCATTTAGCAGAACAAAGAACCCGTACATTTCGAATATCTGCTAATGCTGTTTGTTCTAGTATTCGCATATGTTCTATGTCATAAGTCCCATATACTAAGTCCTAGGTTACTACATATGTCCTAGGTAAGAGTAGAGGTTCCAGGTCATCGTGCATCTTAAACAAAAGAGCAAACCTAGAACATATTAAAAAAACCTATGACATTCCTTCACTTAACACAAAACAAAGAGCCCGGTACATTTCGAACAAATGCTACTGCTATTTGTCCTAAGTATTTGCATATGTTCTAGGTCACAAGTCCCATATTACTACATATGTCCTGAGTAAGAGCGGAATATTAAATTAGCTAGCAATGTTCAACAAAAACAATTCTTTAAAAGAAAGCTTAAGCATGTAATAAATGAGGTATTATATGTGGCGGTAAATGCCTTAATTAAATTTAAGATGCTACACTTATGATGTATATAATTAATATCTGTAATAAGCAAATGACACTTATTAACTCAAATAAGTATATATTAAGATAAATGTTATATGTATGGGATTTATAGGTTATATTATTATATATAACATAAAATTTATATAAAATATGTATTTCTCTTTAGTAATGACAAGTATTACTTAATAAAAGGTAAGAATAGTAAAATCTTATGACTTTTGGGCCCAATAGACCTACCAAGTGTATTTTCATGCTTATAGGCCCAATAGGTTATATTTAAGCCCAAAAGACACTGGATGTTTCCCTCCTATACCATTGGTGAAGTTTCAGAGCACCCAATAGTAGGCATTTATTGTCTCCTCCATCAAGAGCATTGAACCAAACATGTATATCTAGTGGTGGTGATTGACCTTAATAATGACTACAAATGGCATGTTATAAACATTAGCTTGTACATTGAGTCAAAAGCAATAACATCTCCAAAGCATTGGTAATCCACTCATCCTTTAGAGTCAATCACAAACAACCTTGCCAATCACTCTTCCTCCACATGGTATCGATAGAAAAATGTGGGATCTTCTTCAACTCTTGTAGTCATATATGCAATCACAGTCATATAGGAGGACCTGAGACATTTAAAAACCTAGAACATATGAGTCGGATAGAACAAATGCAGTGACCTGAAACATTGACAAGGTCCTAGCATATAAGGTAACCTATAACACTCGAAAATAAATAACAGAGTCGGATAGAACAAATGGACCAACCTAGAACATTTACGAGGACATAGAACATATGGCAACCTAGAACATTTGAAAGGACCTAGGATAAATATGTCGACCTAGGACATTCTTGAACCTAGAACATAGGAAGTCCTGATACCTAGAACAAATGGACTAACTTGGAACATTTACGAGGACTTAGATAACATGGCAAACTAGAACTTTTGAAAGGACCTGGGATAAATATATCGACCTGGGACATTCTTGAACCTAGAACATAGGAAGACCTGATATCTAGAATAAATGGATCAACTTAGAACATTTACGAGGACATAGAACATAAGGCAACCTAGAACTTTGAAAGGATCCGTAAAAAAATGTCGACATGAGACATTCTTGAACCTAAAACTAAGAAGACCTGATACCTAAAACAAATAGATCAAGTAAGAAACATTTACGAAGACTTAGAACTTTTGAAAGGACATGAGACAAATATGTCGACCTGTGACATTCTTGAACCTAGAACATAGGAAAACTTGATACCTAGAATAAATGGACAAACCTAGAACATGTATGAGGACCAACAACATACGGCAACCTAAAACTTTCGAAAGGACCTAGAATAAATATGTCGACCTAAGACATTCTTGAACCTAGAACATAGGAAGACTTGATACCTAAAACAAATGGACCAACTATGAACAATTACGAGAACCTAAAACATATGGAAACCTAGAACTTTCGAAAGGACATGAGATAAATATCTTGACCTGGGACATTCTTGAACCTAGAATCATAGGAAGACTTAATACATAGAACAAATAGACTAACCTAGAACATTTACGCTGACTTAGAATATGTGGCGACCTAAAACTTTCGAAAAGACCTAAGACAATATGTCGACCTAAGACATTTTGGAAACTAGAACATAATAGGACCTGATACCTAGAACAAATGAATCAACCCAAAACATTTACAAGTTTCTAAAACATATGGAAACCTAGAACTTTCAAAAAGATCCGTGACAAATATGCTGACCTGTGACATTCTGGAACCTACAGCGTATGAAGACCTGATACTTAGAACAAATGGACCAACCTGAAACATTTACGAGGACCTAGAATATATGGCAATCTAGAACTTTTGAAAGGACCTAGGACACTCTTGAATCTAGAACATAAGAAGACTTGATACTTAGAACAAATAGACCAACTTAGAACATTTACGAAGACCTAGAACCTATGGCAACCTAGAACTTTCGAGATGACATGGGACAAATATGTCGACCTGGGACATTCTTGAACCTAGAACATAGGAAGACCTGATATCTAGAACAAATGAACAAACCTGGAACATGTACAAGGACCTGCAACATATGGCAACTTAGAACTTTCGAAAAGACCTAGAATAAATATGTTAACCTGGGACATTCTTGAACCTAAAACATAGAAAGACCTAATACCTAGAACAAATGGACCAATATGGACCTGGAACAAATACGTTAACCTGGGACATTCTTGAACCTAGAACATAGGAAGACTTGATACTTAGAATAAATGGACTAACCTGGAACATTTATAAGGACCTAAAACATGTGGTAACCTAGAACTTTTGAAAGGACTTGGGACAATATGTCCATCTGGGACATTTTGGAAACTAGAGCATAGTAAAACGTGATACCTAGAACAAATGGACCAACATGGAATATTTATGGGGAC
The DNA here is from genome assembly GCA_024138025.1 of Combretum micranthum. Lineage (NCBI taxonomy): Eukaryota > Viridiplantae > Streptophyta > Magnoliopsida > Myrtales > Combretaceae > Combretum > Combretum micranthum. The sequence continues at coordinate 507,138 of JAMXBD010000495.1, read as the reverse complement.
CTAGAACATATGGAAACCTAGAATTTTCGAAAGGACCTAGGACAAATATGTCAAGCTGGGACATTCTTGAACCCATAACATAGGAAGACCTGATACCTAGAACAGATGAACCAAGCTGGAACATTTATGAGGATCTAAAATATATGATAACTTAGAACTTTTGAATAGACCTGGGACATATATAGCGACCTAGGACATTCTGGAACCTATAACAAATGGAACAACTGAGAACATATATGAGGACCTAGAATATATGACAACCTATAACTTTTGAAAGGACATGGGACAAATATATCAATCTATAACTAATATGGCGATTCTCATTTTTTTCCTCTCATCCAATGGTTGTAAGTGGCACTTGCACAAGTCTTATTTAAATGACTTGACCTAAGCGTTACCCTGGGTAACATGAAAATTGTTTCTAGCAAGATAGATCTAGAGTGAATTTTTCTTTGTTGAAGTTATAGTATCTAGTGATTGGGAAAAAATAATAATAATAGTTGCACATTACTTCTCATGTTGCTTCTTACATATTTAAATAAAGCAAAACATGAATCTAATAACATAATAATTGTTTTCTTTTTTTTTTGCCTTTTTATAGCAACTTGACATTTAGTTATGCCATCGTACAAGGTATATAATTAATAATAATATCTTGGAATAAATTATTTTTCAAAAAAATATATAATTAATTTTTATAATTAATAAAATATTAATAAGTATCATTCTAGAATTATTAAATAATAATAATAATTTTTTATAAAACTTGAATTACCTATGTATCAAAAAAATTAACTCAAATTATGTATTTATAAATTGATCAAAATGCATTTCATATTTTTTATAATTACCCCTTTCAAAATTGCATTTGATACTGCCATTACTTCTTTTTTTTTTTTTTTTTTTTTTCCATAGCATTGGCGGACCCACTTTTTGCACTTTACCCATTAGCGCGATTTTTTTTTATTGGCTATTTCTTTCATAACTGCTAAGAAACGTATCTTTCCCATATAAAAAAAAAAAAAAAGAAAAAACCAAAACATTAATCCATCTTTTCAAATCTCCCGTTTCCAGAATCCCCCAAACCAGCTTTACCAAATTCATTTCTCATCACACACTGTCACCACACTTAGTGCTCATGATACTGTGTTTGGTGTGTTACCTTAGTTTATAAAACCTAGTCATTTTGATCTGTGTCATTATCTTGTTTGTTTGTGATTTCTTGTTGCTTATGAATATGGAGGATGAGGTAAAGAAAGTTGGGTTGATGAAAGAAAATGTTGTTAGAATGTGTAAACAGCTAAATGCACAGTCTTCTTTGTTTTACTTGTTCACTCTTCAGTGGAAAAATTTAGAGGAATATCTTGATGGTGTTATGAAGGGTATTGAAGATAGGTATGAAGAGGTTAAGGTTTTAGAGAGAGAAGTTGAAGGGCGGGATAAGGACGTTGAGCTGAAAGAGAGCGAAATGTGTTTGGTGAAGAGGAAATTGGAGGAGTATGAAGCTAAGATAGGTTATTTAGAGAACGTTATTGAAGAGAGCAGGAAAATGAGAGTGTAGAGGAGGTAAAAATGGGTTTGGCTCGAAATGCACTTGAAGAGTAGTTTGAATATAGTTGCTAAGGAAATGAGCTTGGGAGGAGCAAGTAGGCTTGGTTAAGGATGCATTAAAGGACCAAGTTGAGATTCCATTGAAAAAGGAAGGGTTGCTTTGGCTGAGGGAAATCTCGAGCGGTTTTCTGGAAAACTTGACTTAAACGAAGGGGAGATTGAGTCAGTGGAGAAATACTTAAAGGGGGTTTACGATAAGATTAGGAAACATCAGAAGGAGCTCCAAATGAAAGAACAACAATATGCTTCCATTCAAGTATCAATAGATAAGTGCTCTCAAGAGCTTGATTTGAAAAGGAAGGATCTTGATGAAATCGAGGCATCCATTAGACAATGCTCTGACGAACTTGTGTCCAAACAAAAGGAGCTTAAGTTCGTTGAAGAAAGTATGAGCAAACGGTTTGAAGACCTTGAAATGAAAGAGAACAGTATCCGTTCACTCGAAGCTTCTATCAAGGAACAGTCTGAAGTTCTTGAGAGAAAGCGGGAACAATTTGCGGTTGACCTTCAATTGTTTGAAGAACAGAAAAGGTCGCTTGTCTTACGCAAGGATTCAATAGAGAATCATGAAAGGGAATTGGGATCAAAAGAAAGACACGATACAGAGTATCCCTTGGAAGCCAAAGGAAGGAATAGTTTGCAGTTTTCATCACAATCATACGGTGCACAGGCTATTTCAATTACAGATGAAACAAATTCATCACAATCACAGAGTCAAAGCCCTCAGGTATCTTCACAGAGTCAAAGCCCTCAGGTATCTTTTATATGCTTGAGCTATAATTTCATTTATTGGCACTAACAATTTAATCTTTGTTCTGTCATGAAATGCGATTCGTTTGTCTATTTAGTCAGGAAAGAGGACGAAGGAGCTTGCAAAGAAAAGAAGGTGTGATTATCGTCTGCCTCCAATAGGAGGAGGTTATACTCGAAAGTCCTAATGAGATTCATCCCCTTCATGTCTCATGCTCAGCTGCCAACAGCTCAATTTGCTTAATGGCCATCAGAAAACACATGAGACACATGCATGTCAAGCAGGTAATCATATAGGCAGCTGTAAATGACTTGACTTGCTTTTAAATCACATAATGGCTTGTTAACATGTACAGGGTTTAGCTACTTTTGACAATTAGGAAAGTTACCTGTTTGCTTCAGCAAATGTATGTTAGGGAAGTAACTAATGTATACCTAATCTTTATAGACTGAATTAGGGTGAAGTACGGGTACCTTGTGTGTGGTACTTGTATCTTGCTCTGATTCATTATACTAAGACTAAATCTATAAGAGTCTGTATTTGTCAGTGATTTGTAAGCAGCCCACCTCTTTCTTGATTGTTCTGACTACTGATATGGATACTGAACTTCTTTCCTTGTAACTGCCCGTAGTGGAGGAATCTAACAAGTGATTTCAGGGTGCTGTATTACTGTTTGTTTATTTTCTATGCTAGAAATGCATTTGTTGATGACAACAAGATGCGCAATGTACTTTCATGTTCAAAGGTATGAAGGTGAGATTGTGATTTGGTTCGGTATTACTTCGATTTAGAGAATTTCGAAAAACATTAATCTAAGTCATCTATGAGACTAAAAGGAAAATTGGGAAGAGAGACCAGAAGTTAGTAAATTGTGGAAATTACCGCAAGTGTATGTTTGAGTTACTGTCAGCATTGTTTTACTAAGTCTATCATACAGTAATGAACTGAAGGTAGAAGATTAAGGTGAAAATAGGATGAAAAAGGTCTTATGGTCTTCATCGGGTTCCTTTTTCTGCGTTTGGCTTCTTTGGTTTATCGTTGTGTTGCCACCATTAGCCACCTCTCTAGTTACTTATTGCTTTTCCTCTATGTGCATTATCAAAATTACTCTACTTGTTCCTTGGATAAATGTCTTTATGTCTTGATCTACCATTGGACATGTCAACCTTTTTCCTTCTTTTTAATGGGTAAATCTTAGCCCTTACATCTTCCAAATTGAAGGTGCAACCTGCAAGATATCAATCCACAAGCACTTTGTGGATTAGTCAGGGCACCCTGGTTTTACACCAATCTGTTTATTCATTAACTTAATCTGAGATATTTTTTCATTAACGCTATGATGCAAAAAATCCTCTATTTAGCCAGAACACCATTCTTCTATAGAAATTATGAGAGTAAAGGACTATTATGGAGATACAAGAGGATCAAAGAGAGGTGAATTATGAAATAAAGGACTGCTCTGAAATTTGTTGGAAAGTTATGAAGCTTGTAGTAGATTTGTTGTTTAGTTTTCATAATGCACAAGCTGATAAAGAAAGGTCAGATATCCTATTGCAAAATCTGGATCTTGAATTCCCATATACCCCTGATGCCATAATATAAACTTCATTGCTCTACAGAGCGTATAATCCTATTTCCTTACCAGGAGACACTTTAAACATGGTCTAATCATTAGATATTCACCTTGATCAAATATCTCCCGTTGTCGGATTTGTCAATCGAGTCAACTCATTAAGGACTTGGCTTGTTGGTCCGAGCACAAGATGTGGATAGTCCATCCTCAATGCTATCATGCTACTTTCCAAAATTGACTTCTACGGCTTCCAAATTTGAGCCACCCTTAATGAGTATTTAATGAAAGTTAATTTGGAGGTATTATTTCTATTGGAAGGTTAAAGGTTTGTTGTTTAATTTTCGACCAGCCACTTGAGACTCTGCTCCGTTCCATGCTACTTTCATGGTTTTGGCCTTTGCATCTTCTCCGACAACCGAAATCACTTCATTTTTTTTCCTTCTTTTTTTTTTTTTTATATGTGTATGAGCTCGTAATTAAGCTAAATAAGGTTGGTCAAGAAAATCAAGTTCCTCTGGACTTGGTATTTTAGATATTGATATTTTACAGAATTAATCAGCTCGAGTTCTCCTTTTCTTTAATAATTGGGAAATGAGTTGTACAATAAAAAACAAAAAGGGAAAAAGCCTCTATTAGTATCTTAACTTTGGTCAAATAAATAATTAAGTATCTAAACTTTCAAGAAGGTCAATTTTATAACTAGTTAAACTTTTCATGCTTCTTTTTACTGTTTTATTTTTTTATTATCTCTTAAAGTAATTGGCACATGTTAGACAATGATTGAATAAGGTAGTGAAAAGAGGTATGAAAACTTTGACTAGTTATAAAATCGGTCTTCTTAAAAGTTTTGGTACGTAATTGTCTTCTTAGCCAAAGTTGGGGTAGAAAAAAAAAATTCTATTGGTTCATGGTCTGAATCCACTTTTAATACTTCGTTGGCCACATTTAAGTGGCACCTTCAACGAAATCGATGACGATGACCATAATTATTCTGTGGGGGAAGGGTTGTTGGGAATTCATGTATGAAAAACGCATTAACTGATTGGCACTACTAATTGGCCAATGTCCATTTCGAATGTGGGAAAAGAGAACTTGTCATTGATGCTAATTGAAAGGGGGACTATGCCACTATAATTACTTCCAACAATTTGAGTAAAAGGATCCATATTATGGTGAGCAACTTTAAAGTTGGACAAAATATCAATACTAAATATAAATTTTATGCTTCAGTTCAGAAATAAAAATTCTCCATCCCATATCACCGGTGAATAAGGCATCATGTTATTAATATAAAATTAATTTATATCATTTATTCAAATTTTCTAATAAATAGAGTTATTTTATAAACTTAAGCAGATGTTGGTGTAATAAATAAAGTAGCAAACAAGCTGAGCTCGAGTTCAAAGTAAAGCTTATTTATCTAAATGAGCTGACGTCAAGTATTAATTTAGGTTCGCAAGTTGGTTCATGAACAGTTCATTAACAAGCTTGTTAGTTGATTTGTGAGTTTTATATTTATAATCTATTATGTATAAATATGTAATTAAGATAACAAAAAATAAATTATATTTAATATTTTAGAGGGCTAAACCTAGATCTTGACTCTTTGGGCTAAATGAAAGGGTCTAGAGAGTTAAGTCCATGAAATTGGGATGATCAAGGGAGATTTGGCATGGTGGGCTTGGAGTAAGGACTATTGGCCTAGGCTAACCTACCCGCTTTCAACCTTTCTCAAGAAACTCATGTACTTAAAAAGGCCTTTCATGGGGCTAAGAGTTCATGGAGAAATTCATCATCAAGAGGACTCATCTCATCCATTAATGGATAATAAGATCTAACGAACGTTATTAAGAGCCAAGTTCTATAAATACTCAAAACTCCGCCTAATTTGGCATATCAAGAATTAGACAGAAACATTGTTGTGTTGCTGAAATACTCTCACAAGAGATTAAACCAAGCTTAGAGCAAAGAACACATAGTCCGTCCTTAAGAGTAGAGGGGTTGATGCTATTTAGCTCCTCTACTTGTCACTAGTGCATTTAAGTTTTCTAAGATTGCCTACTCCTCCTTATTTTATTCTTAGCTATCCTTTGTATGTGCTTCTACGTCACTCCTTTGAGGCCATGTGTAGCACAAAACACAAGTTGCACACATATGACAACTTTGATCGGATCTAATCCATTTCAATATTTATGTATATATATTTATAACAACTCTTATATATTATTTTTAGGTTTAAAAAAAAAAAGAAAAGAAAACCAAGCTATCTAAGCAAGTAAAAGACCATCCTTAAATATCTAGCTCGATAAAAACTTATAGGCTCGATAAAAAAAATCGGCCCGATTGAAGTTCAATTTTTAAACTTGTCGAGCTTAAGTTCAAATTGAAACTCATTTAGCTAAATGAGCTTAACTTAAACCAAAATTTCAGACTTGATAAAATATTAAGCTCGATAAATTTTAAACGAATCAAGCTTAAGCATTAAAAAACTCGATTCGATTCGTTTCCAGCCCTAATAACAAAGATGAAGTGGGTGTGGCAATATACTAAAAAAAAAAAATTGCAATATAACAAGTGTTGCATGAAAACAAACAAGGAAAAGTGGTGGTGGTGGTAGTAGTAGTATGACGTGAGAAAATGCATAACAAAATGGGCACAACCTTTGTCATATTAAAAAAAGAAAAAAGTAAATATAGCATAAGTCACCAATAAAAACTTTCTTAACTGAATGATATCTTGTACTTTTTACAGGGGTAATGTTGAAAGAAACATCTAAATAATGATATTTTTTTTTTCAAATTTAACATGAAGTTTAAAATGGTTAAAATGTCATATACAATTGAAATTTTACTTATTCAATTTTACTGTCAAAGTTTGAAGTTGCTAATTATTTTACTTGTCCATTTTTTTTAGCAGGGTAATCTTTAGAAAGATGATGTAATAAATGCTCAATGGACTAAACAATTAGAAATGAGGTGATAAATTTATAGCTAATAGTTTACTTAGATATGGAGTTTAAGAATTTTAAAAATTTAGGTAGGAAATCACCCTTAAAGTTTAGATAAAAAAAGTAAGGGGGTCCTTCTTCAAATTAAGTATTTGCACATAATATCCACGCTTTACAATTATGTGGCAGTAGATCAGTATGATTTACTAAGGTGAAAATATTAGAGTAAAAATCTACCATGCTAGATTCAACCTGCTTTACTTGTACCCAACCCGGTGTGTGGAATCATATACTCAAACCACCCATCAGTATCAGAATATAGGAACAAGAAACTACAATATATATCTCCCACCTCCGCTGAAAACTCTAATTGGTCAAAACACATAATATAAACCCTAATTGCTGCCAGTTATCATTTATTTCTCTACTGCCATAACTATAAAGACTTAAAAGCGAAGTATCTTTTATCTCTTTAACCATATGCATTTGCATTTTCAGTTCACAGCTTATAGCTACATATCTCTATTTCCTTGGGACAAAAGAGAATAGAGATCTTGTGAAAGAAAGTAAAGAGCCACTGTGGCACTGCACCTGTGAAACAAATGACAACAAATTTTATTTTTGTCTAATTTCTAATTTCGCAATTAGGATTTGGTGCTTCAAAGGTGCTGGTCATATATGAGATGTTTCTTGTTCCCGGAATTCGTGTAAGCCTAAATTAATATATATATTATAAATATATAATATATAATATTCCTATGGTAGTGGAATAAACACAAATAAGTTGTCATTTAATTAACAAATCTGACCGGCCAAAAAAAAATAATAATTAACAAATCTCGACCCTATGTCTATTTAAAGATTATAAATGCTTATTTTCAAAATAGGGAAGGGGAACATAGCTACAAGAGCTTTTAACAGTATCTAAAAGTTACCTGGTTTTGGGCTTATCATCGAACTTTATATCTGAATTTCTCCAAATGTACAACTACTACCATTTTAAAATTATCAATTTTAATATGTATTAAATCAAAGTTTTAGTATTTATAGATACTATAACTTTGCCATCTGAGCTAGCAATCCTAGTGAATAGGAAAATGACATGTACGGAGTAACTAGTAAGAAACTTAAAAAATTAATAATTATATGAGCAGGTAAATTAATTCTCAGAAATTTTAATATATATGTTAATTCGTCTACTTAATTATCTAATTTTTTAGTTTTATTTATTGGCTACTTGATACTTTTTATTTCCCCATTTGTTAAGAGGGCTAATTTAGCAAATGGACATAACTCTTTAAGTTGAGATAGTATTAATAAATATAAAATTTTGATTAGATATTAGATTATTTGCTTTAAGGTTTAGGTAGTTCTTGTATACTAAAAAGATCATGTCACGCCCCAAGAGGTACTTTAGTTATATTTTTATTGTGTAACTAACTGATGTCTTATGAACTTCTCATTTTATGACTTTAGTCATCAAAGAGATACACTAGTAAGTGATTCAACCAAGCCACAACATGGAGTATGATTACGACAGGATCTTTTAGGTTGCTTTGATAAGAAATGATGCATATATATAAGTTACATTACTAACAACTACATATTAAAGATTACAATACTATAGTCTTTAATATTATAGACTATAATATCAAATTTAAAAAGCATAAACTAAGCTATCAACTACTATTGCAATTATAGTCTTCATCCCTTTCTCGAATCTTGCTAGCTTTTGGAATCCATACCGTTGCATAGCCTCATGAGGACACTAGCCATGGTCGGATCAAAACCCTGGAAAATCTATAGGAATATGAGCGAAACCACAGCTCAGTGAGATAACTAGATCATATCATACATCAGTTAATCCACAAACAAGTTATTTAACAATCATATACAATGCACCACTCAATCATATGAACAATTACAAGCTTGGATAACCTGGAATCCAATCAGGATGAAGATTTACACCCTCTCATCGGAGTTGAAGGAACCTATCCTTAATGATCAGCTACACCCAAGAAAGACTAAGAATGAAGGATAAAAGGGTACCATTTTGATATCAAATCATTTCAAATTATTTCATTTTTAACATTAAAAACTTAGAGACACCATTAAGTATTGGTGATTTCACGTTGATATTATGGACGACTTCCTTCATTGTCTGCTTAGTTTCCATGGAACCGACAGAACAAAGGTAATCTTGTATAGAACTAAGAATATTTTATGTAGAAAAACCAAGTGTATATTAAAGAACTGAAATATTAACACGTAGCGTGCTGTCACTTTATAATGCAAAATATATAGTTCATGCAATGCATGATATTTTCATTTGAAGGTCTTGCATTATTATGTTAATTCTGTATATGACCATACAAACTCATAGACAATTCTCAATATGCTTTCAAACAATAGTTATCATATAATCAGTTATCACTTTTATTATCATTCTATTGATAGTCATACATACATCATTCAACACATATGTCACAAACCTAGAATGCACATCCATTCTAATATTTGCATGTATTATCAACTGCTACTATACTAGAAACAATCCGTATGATAGACCAAAGCTACTCGCCTATTCATTTTCGCTCATTAATTGTAGTAATCTTTGGGAAAATCCAACAATTGATCAATTTCTCCTAAAGAATGAAATAACAAATATTTATTATTATATTGTCATTCATATAATGGTTCCATTTGTGCTATTTTGCATCCTAATTTAAATCTTATTAATCATAATCTACTTTATGCGATTAATTAGAAGTTTTAAACTTTACAAAGGTTATGTTTTTACAGTAAAGACATAAAAATTTGTATTAGTACATTTTATGCAAGAGAATCCTTCTTATAATTCTTAGCTGTCAGTTTTAACCATATAGACTTTAACATATGAATAGTCAATTTGAAGCTTATAAAGTTTCATATTCTTCTAGTTTTAGTATAAAATTCGTATTAATGAGTTTTTCTTATGAAAAGTGCTCTAATTGATTTTGAATACAAGTTTTTATTGCGAAATCTTCAGTCGAGCCTACATTATTACTTATTTTAACTTGGATTTTTGCATATAAATAGGCATTGAAATCTTGTTTGGAGTACTATGTGATTTTTTTTTAACTTGATTCATTCAATATATATGTTTTACTTATTCGATGAATGCTAATAGATATAATAATACATTCTTAAGTCGTATTTTGCTTGATAACCTCATTATTAAGCTTTTATTGTTTATATAAGTCTTATAGTCTTATGGTAGCTAATATTCATTATTTAATATTTATTTTCATTTTGTTTATCTTGATTCTAGTTTATGTTTATATCTATATTTGAGGAGATTACATTATTCCCAATTAAAACTTATCTATATTTTATATTCATTAATGCCTACTTTGATAGGGTAATTTCAATTATTATTTTACTTCGTAAATTTAAAAGTTATCGAAATTTCTGGAGTTTAATCCATAGATTTTTCCTATAGTTTTATAGAAGATTTTAGAGTTTAGGGTCTCTTGAATAAGGTCCAATCTTTAGTAACAAAGGTTTTCGCTTTACCAATTTTAATTTTTGTGGTTTAACTTTAACCTATGCTTTCAATATCCTTCTTAGTTTACTATTTAAAGATCTCAAAGGTTTACCCCATTCTTTATTCTAGTTTATTGTCATTACTCATTCTACAATTTCTCATTTATATCATCAAAATCATGGTTTAGATATGTCTAAATAAACATGGCATCTTCCATTCACTTAAGAAATCATCTTCATTGGCTAATAACTACTAATCTAACTATACTTATCAAAGTCTAATGATCAACAACTTAATCTTTAAGTTTAATCCTAGTAACTTTTAAGTAACAACTACGTGGATAGACATGGCATCTTCCATTCACTTAACAAATCTTCTTCATTAGCTAATAACTACTAATATAACTATACTTATCAATGTCTAATGATCAACAACTTAATCTTTAAGTTTAGTCCTAGTAACTTTTAAGTAACAACTACGAGGATCCAAGCCTAGTTTATTCAATTGATAACCTATTGATCTCCTTCATGGTTATATTGATTATTACCACATTTGAAATTTTTTGTAATGACCCTACATGACCCGAATCTAAATTCAGCCATGCTGAGTCCCCAGCCACATATAATTCCTTAAGTATTACTCGTACGAGCATCTTTAAAAGATATGTTTATACCAAATATTTGCTATCAAATTTTAGATTTTGAAATCATTTAATTAGATTTGAGAAAACTAGAATTAGCAGTGATATAAACAAACTTTATAAAAACATTTCTAACTTTTACTAATACAAGTAGGTCAACTTTTTTATAAAACTAAACCATATTATCAGGTATATGATATACCGTTCATGATGGTACAACAAAATTTCGAAAGCTTATTACAAAACATATGGACTCTATAAGGCCTTTAAAGAAAAATATAAACCTTTAAGGATAAATCCTGTTCTTTAAACAAAAAATAAAATCTAACAATCCTAATCACCTTGTTTCTCAATGAACTCTTCCTGGGTCCTCCCATACTCCCAATTCAAACATCATCATCAACACCACTATCGTCCACATCATCATCATCAAATTATCAACATCATCATCAACACTTGGAAAGACAACAACAATGAGTTGAAGCTTAGTACACAACAACACAAGCATACATGAGATGATACACAAGCTTAAACCAGTGCAATGCAACAACAAAAGGTTATTATCTTTAAATTGGAGTAAAACCAACAACATAGGAGCACTCACACCCCTAAGCAAGCCTCTTGGAATCTGGGGGTTCTACATAACAGTAGCTACTATGGGAGTTGATATAAGCAGTATGAATACTTATATCTCCTATATCTAACCGAGAAAGAGAAAATAGTTTCATCTAAGATCCATAGCCGTTACACAACTTTACTTATCTTAGTCCATAGTATTATTTAGTTCAACTTGTCCCATAAACATGAACTAAACTATGTTACTTCTTTCTAAGCATAAGAAAATGTTACACCAATACTATTTACCCCATCAGCTATCCACTAAGTCATTTATGAATTGTCATTGCATCATGGTAGGAGGAAGACTAAGTGCTTAACTATCGTGCTCAGCTTCAGACAAGATTATCGCTCCTCGGACCATATTAAACGACATAAGCACAAGCAATACTCATTACTTAGGCCATTTTTAAGTTTTTTTCATTAGGATTGTCTATCCTAACAAACAATAACCACGTCACTGCATACCTTATACTATCTGAAATCCAAACAAAGACAAAGGGTAGATTGGAAGTCATTTCAGAAGATAAATTATGTATCTATATCTGTGCAAGAATTAAACTTATATAAGCATTTAATTAATTATCCGCTTATATCAAACTCATTATAAAACCTATTTGATCAAACACTAAGTAGGAACATGGCCATGGCTATGAAGATCACCCCCCAAAATGCAAATAATTCTCTATTGTCTGTCAATTTATTTCTTTTCTTTTTGTTTATAATGATTTATTATAAAAAAACATCATTAAAACACTCTTTTTAAAAAATACTCATATTTTTTAACAAGCAAATAAACATTTAAAATAACATATTGCCTTTATTATTCATGGTTTATCCTAACATATTAGTCTAATCTATTTAATAGTTTTTTTTTTTTTTTTTTTTGCTAAAAATCTATTTAATAGTTATTAAGCCTATTCTAACTTAATCCTAGCTAATTTGATTAGAATTAATCATTTAATTTAATTACTAAGTCAAGTTGATTAAACTTAATTAATCTAATTCATTAAATTTCTTTAAGCCATGTTGAACTTAAAATTATCAACTAAGTTCATTTTATATCTAACTTTTATGTTTAATCCAATTATTTATTACATCTATAAATACACTAAACTCATTAATATGAGATATTGACTATCATTTATCAATCACATTTTATTTTATTTTTATTTTATTCAAATTTTTATAAAGAACACAGTCAGATAAGGTGGTCATGTTTCATCTCGTGTTCATGCATATGAGAAGCATGATCAGATACATTCAATCATATTTCCGTCATGCTTATTCGTGTTTTGGAGCTTAAAGAGAAGCACGTCATGGTAGAATAAGCCGTGTTTCAGTCGTGCTTCTCCTTGAGTGAAAACAATTAAGAAACATGACGCAACAAATAAGAAACATGATGTAATAAAATAAGTCGTGCTTCTCTCATGTTTCATCAAAAACCAAGCACGTAAAAGTCAGAGAGAAACACGATGAAAAAGGATAAGTCGTGTTCTACTTAACATGTTACATGTGGGAGTATTAGAAAGAAGCACAGGGAAATAAGGGAAGCCATGTTCTAGCCATGCTGTTATAGAAATATATTGGTAGAACAAACAAAGAGAAGCACGGTTGGATAGGGTTGGACATGTTCTAGCCATATTTCTTCTCTGGTGAGCTAAAATAAAGAGCATGAATGAATATGGTTTCCCATATTCACCTTATGCTCATATACGAAAATAGAGCATGTGCATTTTGACCTACTATAACTACTTGTTTTACATCTCATTTCAACATCTAACATCTTATAATTAATCTACAAGCTTAGAATCATCATTTACAACATCTACATACATATTTTTACTTCATATTTTATCAAAATCCTAGTTTTAACATGCATGATCTCACTTAGGTTTTAGGCTGCAAGTTCATATATTACCAGTTTGCAAGTTTTATCTTAAATCCTATTTATAACTATCATCAATTCATCATATACATATAAAAACAACAATCAAAATAAAGTAAAACAATTATACTTATCTTTTAGCAAACACATGTAAATTAGTCTTCACTACTTCTCCTCCTTACTATTTGATGAAGCTTCTACCTGCTCATTCTCGATCTTCTATCTTGTTTTCTAACCTTAATTTCTTTTGATCCTCTCAAAATTGAGATTTGAAGTAATAAATTGAAAGAAAGAGAAGAGAAAACGAAAGAGAAGAAGAGAGAGAGGCAAAATCAAATAAAAAGGAAAGAAAAGAAAAGAAGCAAGGTAGGTAAGAAAAAGTAAAAGGAAACAAAAGGATAAGGTCATAGATGTTTTAGGGTAAAGGTATTAGTTTTAAACCTTTTAGATAAATATCTTTAGTTGTGAAAGTATTTAGGAAAGAATTTGAAAATATATATATTATAGAAATGAATAACTTGAAATAGGGATTTAATATACGAAGTTGGTTGATATCAAATTGGGCTCAAGAGCTGATATTTTTAGACAGACAGATGATTTCAAAATTGATAGGGGTTAAGGATATGAATTTTTTGGGCTACAACTTAAGGATTTAGGAATCCACTAAACATATAGCATGTTTAGGGGTTTAGAGATTCGAAATCTCAAATTTCAACTTAATCTATTACTAATTTAATTATATCAACTTATCTAATTACATCCTATAATTTGCTTGATTTGTTTAATCTATCTAATTTCAGTTTCTAACTAAGGTGATGATTTACAGTATTTTATTTTTGTCGATTAAATAAATTTGATTAGATGCAATAATAGGATGATCGGTTTCTTACCCTCCATGGCCTGTTCAAAACCTTCGCATAATCCAATTTCCATCTCTGCTTATAACTAGTTAAACATCAATCTTAAACATAATATCTATTAATCAATACAGGGTACTCTCGTAGTAATCTCTTATTTGGGAACCTAATTCCAAGAATAATTAACATTATGCCAACTTAATATCTTCCTTTTAATCAAACAATTATACTACAATCTCCCAAGCATGAACAACCTATACATTCCTCTTCATAATCATAAGTATAAATTTAAATTTGTTACTCTCCAACTTTCATCCAATCATCAATTTGTTTATTTAAGATCCAAACTTTGGGGTTTTAATTACTTTCTTCTAGATGGATACATTTATCCTTGATGCAATTACTACATCATTTTGATTATAGTCCCTAGACTTCTCTTCGAGTAAAGATGGCATTGTATATTTCTTTTTTTTTTATTTGTAAAAATCAATTTATTACCGATCATTGATTGTCAAAGGTTATGAAAGTCATATTTTGCATCTCGGAATTTTATTTATAGAGATTCTAATCTCTAAACTATTATCAAAACGTTCAAACTTTAATATTCTTAAGTCGTTTAAAAATCAGGAGTGGTCTTTGCGAATTTTTAATCCTCATAGAAGTGGAGATGTTCCTATCCGCAACCATTTGCCTAGAAAAAGGACTAGTAATTTTCATTATTTGTAACCAACCATCTATACATATATATACATGAATATCCAATCCAATTTTAGCAAATTGTAACGTAGTCATGTCATATTTTACCATAACTACTAAATCTATCTTTTTTTATTTATCAAACACCTCATTGAAATACCAAAAAGAATTAAAATCTATCATCATAATTTAACAATATCATTTTCCAAAAATTTGGTCATAAATTCACACCAACAGTTAACAATTTTCTATATACTCCTTAATATTGTCAAATCACAATAAATATTTGAGTTATAAATCAAAATATCCTCAATAAAAACAAGTTCATATCTTTACTTCATGATATATCCTAATACTCTCCCAACTAAACAAATTATATTAATGTCAACATCCAATGTTCAAATCTACCCATTATGTCATCCTCATATATCTAATTACATCTCTATATCATCATTAATCATTCATCTAAATCACAAATCATACCATGACCAACTCAATTTAAAATTTTACCTTCGATAATATAAATAACACACTTGTTCAAAGTCACCATGCCCTTTCCTTAAGCAACTAACAAGTCTCACTAATCTCTAAATTCTTCTTATTGCTGTTTTAGATTTTTAAGCCTAATTTCCTAATTCATGTGCAAAAGAAATAAGAAAATTAGAAGGTCATAATATCTTTAAAAATATAAGATAACAAGTGGGATGAAATACCCCAAATTCCTCACTTAGTTAGACTATTGGTTGTTAATAATCTAGTTGATAGAATTTCATATATCCTAGAATGTGATTAAATAGATGAGAACAATAATAAATTTTGTAATGAATGAATTAATAATGGAGATTCAACAATCTAATAATTCATTTAAACTTGTTTAATTATCTATTTTACTTCAAATTTTTCATATGAACATAAAATTCCTCAATTTCATTATCTATAATTCATAAGAACTTCATCACATTTCATTCAAGAAATTTTGTTACTTAAATAAATTCCTAATTATTGAATTCTTAAATTAAATTTCTATTTCCTAAAATTTTCTTTCTTCTACCTAACTATTTCTAATTCCTAAGCCCATTATCTATAAAACCAACCCAAGCCTAAATCCAAACCCATAAGCCCACTTGATTTCTTTGAAAAACCATAATTCCCCTTTTTCTTTCATTTCAGTTTTATTTTCTTCTTCTAACTGCCTTTTCTTTCTTTTTCTCTAATTCTCTTTTGTTTTTCTCTTCAAACACTCCGTAGTTTCAAACATACAAAACCCTCTTCAAAAATAACACATAAGGTATTAGTAGAAATTGAAGATATAAGACAAGTTTGAAGTTAGAATTTAAGATCAAGGAAGCTTTATCAAACTAAAGAAATAGGGAAGTGAAGAATTAGTTGATAATAGTTGCTAAACAAGTAAGTATAATTGATTCCTTTAATTAATTGTTTTAAACATATGCTTTTGATGAAATTAGTATTAAATACATGTTGAACTTTTGATAATATTGATAGATTAATGATATATAAATATATGTGTCAAAATAGAAATATGTTTGAACATGTGTATTCTAAGTGTTTGATAAAATGACTTATGAAAATATAGTAAAATGATGTGTATGAAAGTGTTATAGAATCAAGAATACAAGGTTGTACGATGATATTGAAATGCTTATGCTATGATTGTGACTTAAAATAAAAGTAGCAAGGAAGATGGACAAAGGAAAAACATTAAAAATAAGTATAGGGCATTCATCATGGGTGTTATGATACCCGTTATCTTCATAGATTTGGATTTTAACAATGATCACAGGTGTTATCATATCATGATACTCATTGTTTTGCAAAATTAAGGTCATAATGAGTGTGATACATCCCGTGATTACCATAATGGGTGTTATAGTACCCGTTGTCATCTCTGTATCTTGTGTTCTTGCATGTACTCCTCATAACGGGCTTGATCGAGGGTATGATCCCCCCTGATCCTTTTGTTGCCCTTGATCACGGGTGTGATGAATCTTGTGATACAAATCACGACCTTTATCACGGGCACAATCTTAACCACGATTAGCATCACAGTTCCCTTCACAGCCATGATAACTCTTATGTACTCTATATATATGTATATATTATATAATAAATAAAATAAATAAATGTTTATATATATGAATACTAATTTAAAGTATTTGCACAAGATCTTGTTTAAGTTGAGTAATTATATGTAAACTTGACATATATACATAGATTGATATTTGAATATTCTAGGAGATAAATTAAAAAAAAAAAAAAGATCCCTCTACTTGATTGTACCTATCCTCTGACTTATTGCAAGATACATCAAGTATCTATTCAAGTATGTAGTAACTTGTATGATGTGTGCTAAGATAGGCATTTTAAATCAATTAATATTTAAAGAAGGATAATGATTGTTTTGTGTGTGGCCATTGAATGTGGTCTGAGGGGTGACAACTTTGCTAGGCGATGCCTATACAGTAGTTAGGCGCTTAGGCCACCCTTATCTTTGATAAAGATAATCATTAGTAGCTCTATGAATAGTTGATAAGGTAAACAATATCGAGATAACATGTACTTAAGCTTAAAGGGAAGTAATATGATTTGGTTTATGTTTATGAGGTTGGATAAACAAAATAATATTATGGATTAAGATAAGTAAAAATATGTAACGCCTGTAAACCTAAACAATGCTATTATTTTAGATATTCATACAAAAGATATAAGTATTCGAGCTGTTTATATCAACTCCCAAAGCAGTTGCTGCTACTTAGGACCCCTAGATTCTTGAGACATCTTTTTCGAAGTGTGAGTGCTCCATTATTATTTCACACTTAAATTTAAGATATAACTTATGGATTATAGCATTGCATTAGGTTAAGAGTGTGTGTTCATTATGTGTATGCTTGTGTTACTGTCGTAATGAGCTTTGACTCACATTTTCTCTTTTCTTTCAGGTGTTGATGATTTAGATGATGAATCTTATTACCAATTAGAGTATGACATGGATTTTGAGGAATTTTTAGATGAGTGGAACAATTAAGACTTCCAGACATGGTGTTTTATGTTTTGCTAAGACTTCAATCTTATTGTTGAAACTTGTATTTTGTTAAGGGTTTAATTATGAGCCCATGGTTTGCTAATTTATATATCAAAATCTCTATGGTATATTGAGAGACTAGATACTCTCTATTTGTTTTTGAAGCACCAACTTTAGTACCAAGTTGTAAATATTTATGATGAACTACTTAGAGAGTAGCTTTTGGAAATGAAAGTATGAAAGTTTATTTTCTACTATTAACTAGTTGTTTCTTATAATAAAATTACATGATTTCAAAGTTAAAACTCGTTAGCAAACGATCATCATAAACTATATCTTTTTGGATAGTCTTGTGTGTAATGCTTGAGTACTTTGCACGGCTAGGCTGGATATGACTTGAACCCTAATTTGAGGCGTGACATGAGACATTTTACCTTGCAAATTGCAAAGATGGACTAGACTACTACTGATCAATTGCGAGGATTATATAGGAATATTGGTAGGGTTTTTTATACAATTGATCACATCTACCCATATATTATTGATCCTAATCTTTGAATTAGATATATCATTCTAATAGATTGAGCTCAAGATATTATTATTATTATTATTAATATTATTTAACAAAAATAGAAATGTAGTACCCCCTTAATAGTTTTGAAAAAATAAGTTACTAGTCTTGGATTTTTAATACCTCCTACTTTGAAATTTTATTTGACTTCCCTCCATCATCCTTACAATAAAATAATGTGGAAATATCTCATTCTTTCTCCCTCAAAAGAACTTTCGTCATCAAAAGTTATCTAAACTTTGGAGCTACTCTAAATTCTCTTTTTGTTTTTGGCCCAATAGCCACTCTAAATTCTTGATTCTCATGTTATTGTATAACTTCCATCTACTTTCATTTTATTTTATTTATAATTTCTTTGTTGGTTCCTTTCACAATTGATTGCTTATCCTCTTTAGATATTGTCTTTTACTATTTAAGAATTTGTCCCATTATGGATTTATTCTTATGTTCATTTTAACTCTCTCAAAACATATGGCTTCTTGTTGTCCACTACTATCTCCTATTATTGTTTGTACATCTCTAAATTACCTTGAGATTTCCCTTTTTATATCAACATGCAATATATTACTATTATTGTATCTTAATTCTAGGATTCAAATCATCTAACTTATAACTATTCTCTCCTCATACCAGCATTTATACTCTTTGATCCAATTAACTCGAATTATTCAAGCATATTTCAATCATTATCCTAGCATCTCCAGGTTATTATCGTAATCACCAAATATATATGTATGTTTTTATAATTCATAACTATGGTTTGTATAACTACTATCCATAAAATTTTACTTCAATGTCCTTGTATCATTTATTCCACACTTCTTAGATTTGAAATTTAAACCTCCAAAATTCTTTTGCCATAAAAACTTTAGATCCTCATTTGTAACCCATATATTTCTCAAGTCTGTTCTCAAATTTACCTTAAGATCAAATGCTTAATGACTAAACTCTTTCCATTTGTTTATTTGTTAGCATTAACTTTGTCAACTTTATCTAAACTCATGATTTTGATCGTCTCCTTCAATAATGCAATTGCACTCCATTAATTCAAGATCACTTTCTTAAAAGCTACCTAATATTCCCACTATGCACTTCACTTTAGCTATTAGTAAGGGAAGAAAAAGTTACAGTTATTATAATTTCATAAAATGCAAACTATTTATGTCATTATTCTAGTTACCATGTGTTGCACGAGCTAAATCTGGGCCGATAAAGATTGCTCCTGCAAACATTAAAAAATGGATCAGAGAGATGCTGGGGGTTGCTTAGCGTGGCCATTCCAATACTTAAGTAAGTCTGTGGGTATGAGTAAGGTTTATGCAAACAGAATATCAGATAACTTGCTTTTTTTTTATACACTATGTTTTTATGTTCTCTTTCCTATCCCCTTGGTAGAGGGATTTTAGGGTTTTAGGTGTACCAGGACAGCTAGTAAAAGCCTGGTACTAGACACGGAGATGGCACTTGAGCTGGTGAGTCTGATTTCATGAACGGTGGTTGAGCTACTGATATTCCTCCCCCAAAACCCCCCCCCCCCCCCCCCCCCCCGGAAATCAGGTGTAACTAGGCCATATATTATAGCCGAGAAAGATGAGAACCGGATGGTAAGAACTCAAAGTTGAGCTAGGTTGAGGCCGAGCTGATAGTCCCAACGACCTAATGAGCTCATAGAGCCATTCTGGTGTGAGGGCTTGAGAGTGAGTTCTGTATCACTGCGTACAGTTGAGGTGCTATGCTCTTTGATGACTCCAAGTCGGGATGGACCGAGCTGCAGTCTCCTTGGGCTTTTGAGGACAATAAGGGTTTTTGGGCCTAGGAGACTGAGTGGGCCTAGTGTTATACTTTACTGCCAACACCATATATACAATTGAGATTATTTATTTTGATGATTTATTAATTTTATATTTCATTATTTATTTGATAAAATACTTATTTATTTTATTTGTTGTGTCTTATTTTACCACCTTTATTACTTTTATAACTATTACTCTTTTTATTATGGTCATCGTAAAAGATATTAAAGACATTGATTCTATTACAATAATATTTTATTTTAAAGAGTCAATTATTTCTTACCTATTTCCTAATTATATGTTCATAAATTTGTTTGTAATTCATTTTATTTTCCATTGAAGAGTGGACAAGTAAAACAAGGAAGACTCTGCATTTAGCTACTCGCACATTCTACCAACATTCTCTTTCATCAACCCAAATTTCTTGACCTTATCTCCATATTCATAAGCAACAGGAAATTACACGAGCTTTTATAAACTAACAACGTAACATAGTATCATGGACACTAAGCGTAGTGACAGTATGACGAGAAATGAAATTGGGTTTATGAATTGAAGAGAAAAGCTGCTAAAGTTTGGGTTTTGGGGTTTCTCCAAATGCGAGAGTTTGAAAAGATTGATTAATGTTTTGGTTTTTTTTTTTCTTTTTATATGAGAAAGGAGTTTTGCGGGTTTCATGAAATTGGAGAGTTTATAAAGCTGGATTAATTGTTTTTTTTTTCCTAATTGGAAAAGAACGGTTCCAAAAGTACTAATAATAGAGAGTAAAGAATTTAAACACACGTCTCTTCTATGGAAAAAAAAAATAATAATAACTTAAGGAGTTTTGGGGGATTCATGAAATTGGAGAGTTTACAAAGATGGATTAGTTGTTTTCTTTGCGCCGCCCCGCGCCACCCACGCCGCGCCCCGCCCCGCCCAAAGTGAAATTAATAGAGAGTAAAGAATTCAAACACACACGTCTCTTCTTTGGGAAAAAAAAAATTAAATTCAAATTAGACTATCATAATTTCAAAATTACCAATTTAAAATTGCATCCAATAAATATGATTTTTTATCTCATAAAAAGATAAGGATTTCTTTCCATTTTCCTTACTTTCATCCTAATTTTAAAAGAGATAAGCATATATATTTCCTTCCATTTTCACTCAAGTCATCAAATTTCCACCTTTAAAAGAATATCCAACATCAATATTCATCCATTTTCCTACTTTCGTTAAATTTCACCAGAGTTCTGCAAAGATAAGGATTTCTTTCCATTTTCCTTACTTTCATCCTAATTTTAAAAAGAGATAAGTATATATATTTCCTTCCATTTCCACTCAAGTCATCAAATTTCCACCTTTAAAAGAATATCCAAACATCAATATTCATCCCATTTTCCCTACTTTCGTTAAATTTCACCAGAGTTCTGCCGTTAGGAAACACAGCATTAAACACTTACTTTATCAATGTTTGTGGAAAAAAAAATAAAAAGATTTTCCGTTAAGTTTCAATTTATTAATGTTTTGCAATTAATAGTCTTCTGATATGACTCGTTCATAAAATCTTCTTTTTTAATACTAAACATTTTAATTGAGTCTATACATAAACTTGGTAGAATATTATATTTTTAACCAAATTTATCAATTTTAATCATATGAAATTGAGAGGATTACATTTTATAAAAATTAAATGATTATAAAATGACCAATAAAAGAAGGAATAAGAGGAATATTTGCCTAAGTAATTTTGATTGCTAAGCAACCAGACAAACGACTCACTTTATTGCATAAACAAATGCCACATTAATCATATATCTGTTGAAATTTCTTGCATAATAACAATCACCATAATTCTGTTTAGAACCCCAAAATCCAACTCATTTCCATGGTAATTAATTGTCACTTTACATGTGGTAGTAAAAAATAGCCTCGAACGAACAAAAAAAAAAAAACGAAAACAAATACATGCAATATTGCAACAATATATTTTGATAATTATTTTAATATGATTTATATTTATTTAATTTTTATTTGTGGAGTTATTAATGTGTTACAGCCCCATATCCACTCACCCCTGATAAATCACAACACCAATTTTTTATTTATCTTTAGATAATAATAAGAAAAAATGATAGCAATTGTAATAAATCAAACCAAGGAAAAAAATCAACCATAGAATCGAAATCACGGAAAATATTAAAAGGTGTGATATATGTTTCTTTCTTAGAACCTTAATTAGTTATTCTTTCCATATCAAATTTCGTATACATTTGGTAATTATCTCATGAATCAGCTATAAGTTAAAAAATACGATTATATACATCTCGATACATATTTCGTTTCCTGATTCCTAAAGTCCACATTAATTATACGCACATATTTTCTTTTTGGCCAAATTATATGCACACATTTATTTGGTGAAGTAAACATTGAAGTTGATAGCATAGTTTTCCTTAAACTAATAATAATTTGTAATATCTCTCAAAAATATAGATGATGGAATCGTTGAAACTCTAAAGTTAAATATATTCTGGGGTGATCCACTGGAAAGCGGTAGCACCAAAAGGATAAAACTATGCAGCGTGCGGTCAAAGCGGGCAATACCTCAATGGGTGGAGTTTCAGAGCATTGTAGGTGATATCAGAGCAATTTCCCAGCCAAAAATAATGAAATGTGTTGTTTCTACCTGGTGTGTTTCTGGAACTATGTAACAAAACTAACGAAGACATCAGTTCTATGTATGGAGAGTATGTAATACCACTCAAATATAGATGGTGAAACTATAATCACAGAAGTGTCTTTTAATGTAATGACTTTGAGTTTATTAGAACTCTAAAGTTAAACGTGCTTTGTATAGAACATTTCCATAATGGGTGACTTAGTGAGAATTGCTAGCACCAAAATGACAAAACCGTACGGCATGTTGTCAAAAGGTACAATACTTCGATAGATGGAGTTCTAAGATGTTACATAATTATTATAATAATAATAATGGGATTGCTAAGTTATCAAAGGAAAATAGCTTATATATATCCGGGGACAGAAGTTTCCAACAACATAACTTCTTGCACAATACACCACTAATTATTCTTTTTTTGAGGAAGAAAAAGAAAAAAGAAAGAGAGAGAAAAACACTTAGCATTGGAAAATGTGGTTTTGGATAGTGGAAATATTGCTATGCCTTTTAACTTTCGTGATCGTTGCCAGAACTCATTGGATCTACAAATGGAGGAACCTGTCTTATTCTTTGAATGGGCTGCAGCTTCCGCCAGGTTCTATGGGATTGCCATGGATTGGAGAGACCATATAGTTCATGATTCCGACTAAGTCAATAGACATGCCATCCTTCCTCAAGAAGAGAATCAAAAAGTATGTAAAGCTGTATGTGAATATACATCAGCATATAGATGTGACTCCAATTGATTTATTATAATTTGTGGAACTATATTTTCATCAAAATTGTATGATATTAAGTAGGTAGAAATTTTCAATTTATCAAATCAACAAGTTATTTTTTTATTTTTTTATCTTTTTTACTTTTAGGTATGGGACACTTTTCAAAACAAGTTTTTTAGGTCATCCGGTTGTGATATCAGTGGACCCAGAATTTAATCGATACATCCTTCTACAAGAAGGTAAATTGGTCAAATTGTGGTACCTTGACGCTTTTGCCAAACTAGTGGGGCATGATGATGGGATTGATGATTTGGAGCTTAAGACCAATGCCTATGGCCACATTCACAAATGCTTAAGGATTATGATGTTAAATCATCTTGGTACTGAGAATCTCAAAAGCAAACTCTTTACACAAATCCAAGTTATGGTTGACAAAACTCTGAATGCTTGGACATCCAAAGAATCAATCGATTTGAGACATGCTGCTGCGTCTGTGAGTAAATTCAATATATAGCTTGTATTTGTCATTTCATTTTACACCAAGAAAATATTCTCACTTCCATTTATCTTTTTTTCTTTTTTATTTATTCTTTTCTTTTTTGTCTTTTTTTTTTTTTTTTATACAACTTTGAAAATCTTTTCATCCAATAGACCAATACAATACCAAGTTTATATATGTTATGTTATTAACATATTCTTCTAATGAATTTTTCAAGCCAATCACCTACCCAATTTGACTCGTATTGAGTATTGACCAATGAAAAATAAAGTATTTCAAGAAAAAGGCTTCAAATCAAATGATAAATTAGTCCAAAAAAATTATAAGTGTGCAATAGACTGATTTCATATTGCATTTTTTGACCAAAGATTTCATATTGCATTGAGATATAGGTTTGGGTAAATGCTAAACTTTGGGGCAAAAATTCAACTTAGGTACTAAATTTGACAAGTGTATGAGCTTTTATTCTAATTTACTTTTTTTTTTTCCTAAACTTATGATACAGATGCTATTCGCACTCACTTCAAAATTAATTTTGAGTTACGACTTGGAGAATTCTAAGGATTTGGAGGCAGAGGATATTCTTAACCTTGAGAGGGGGCTTTTGGCATTTCCTATAAATTTTCCTGGTACAAATTATCGCTCAGCAATGAAGGTATTATCAAAATTTTTAAATAGTTAATAATTTTCTGATATTTATTTAACCCTTAAGCTTGTGAAATTGTGCTTTGACATCCCTTAAATTTTGATCTTGGTGTATTTTTTTTAAATGGAAAAAATTAAATATTCTTAGTGTTACCTATTTATTAAAGTTAAAGGGGGTGATTTGCAACATTTGAAAGTTTAATGGTATATTTGCGTCAAGATCAAAGTTTAGAGAGTCAATTTGTAATTTACCCAATAAATAAATAAATAAAGTTAATGATGACACAAATAACAAACCGGCCATGCAAAATGTCAAAAATAAAAGCACGGGTATGTAAAGTGTGAATTGCACAGCTTACGTTAATTGGAATTTACCTATTTTGTTAGCTACACTTTTTTCCTTTATTACCGATGTCAAAATCGACACATGCTAGGTAATATTGTCATGCTCCAAGGGATACGCTAAACACGACAGCCTGCCGTACATAATATAAAAGTTCGAGAATGACCACTTTAGTCACACAAAAGCTTCTATGTCATGCACAAGGCGTACTTCACAATAGAGAGGACAACGATGGCATAGCGCAATTTGCAGTGGTGATTACTTCAAATATCATGCAAAGGAACTAAACAAATTAAATTTTAACATGATCAGTCCGCTCACTTTACATGAATGGCTATTTGGTCATTTCTCATTCAATGTAAAGCTGATATTATGAGATTCACTTGAAATGAATACAATTCATAATGAATTGCTATTACTTAAAATGATGAATGGAATTCATGTCTCCACCCCATGAATTGTTATTCAATAGTCTATTTTTCAACTTTGTCATAAATACCTTGTTTAACACCTATACAATTATACTCTCTGTAATAAATACATGAGGCATTATAAATATTTTACCTTTTACTCTAATAATTAATTGGAATTCCATCATCTCCTTGTTCCATTCAGCAAAGTGAATGGGCCTGATAAGTTACAATTCTTAGGGACATTCTCCCGCTAATACTATAAAGTTACAACAGTTTAACAGATTCATAAAGCCCCTAAAATAACTTAAAATCTTTGTCATAAAATCTAACAAAGAGGTTTCAAAAGAAATCTACTCTAAGTCTTCATGTAAATTTCTTCCAAAAGCTTCCCATAACCATTTCACTTTAGGTTTCACCATCCTAGGATAGAGCCCCAGGTATTCCTGAAATAACAAAAATCTATATGGGTATAAGCGACAACATACTTAGAGAGTATATTCCCATAAACTTATCATAAAAACAAAGCAAGCTAGATTGTTATACAAGCATAGGCTATGCAACAAACACATGGATCAAAACAAATATACACTGGGTATTCGGAAACAGTGTATAGCATGGATCTACACCCTCCATGACAAGGGTTGGGAATGCTCACGTAGATCTCCATGACCTCTACTACTAGTCCCTGGGCACTCGCCCATAGTAACTAATCTGGCGTGGCTCCCTTGTGAGGCCATATTCCTGAACGAAGTAATTCCTCAAGAAGCAGTAGAACCTAGATTTTATAGGCAGTTTGCAGTCCACCTAACCCCATGTGTAGAGTAGCAACCTTTAGATGTGACTTAATGGGATGCAATACATGACCAATTCTTAATTTATACCAATCATATTAGGTTCATTAGGGGTGAGCAAGAAATTTATGACACACTTACAATATATCCAATATAACACCACATATTTAGACATCTAATCAATATTCGGATATGCTTACAAGATGTTGATCACACAAAATGAGTCACAAACATAATCCCACATCATTGCTACAACAAGTCCAATTTTTATCCTTTATCTTTGAAAGCTTGGCTCAATTCGGCTTATTTGGAACCCTATGTTATTGTTTTACATAAAATAGTCTAGTTAGTATTTTCTATTGTACCTATCTTATTACTTGCTTATGGTTGATTTAGAGTATGGAAGTCTTTATTATAACTCTTTATTTTAAGTTAATTTTATAAATTTGAAAAGGCTTAATTTTAAATACAGAGTCGAGAGAAACTTTTCAAAATTATTCACCAAATTGTTAGAGTAAAAATTCAATCGCCAGAGGCTCAGAGGGGCGATTTTGTGGATCAGCTTGTGGATTACATGAAGGAAGAAAGTTGTATTAGCGAGAATTCAATCACAAACATAGTAATTGGGTTGCTTTATGCCAGTGTTGACACAATCTCTACAGCTATATCAATGATCATGAAGTTCATGACTGAAAACCCTGAGGTAGTTAAACAATTAAAGGTATGAATGAAATATTGCATAATATTTAACTCAAATCAACGTTTTTATGTTTTTTTTTCTCTTTTTTTTTTCCTAAATATAAAAGTAACATGATATTGCATTTTTATGCATGTCAAGCCCCGTTTTAGAAATTTTCAAAAATGTACATGTAACATGATATTGCATTTTGATGCATCTCAAAACCCGTTTTAGAAATTTTCAAAAATGTATACGTATCTTTGAAACTTATAAGGAGTTTAATGTTACATGGGAGTGTAAATATATATAATTAAGTAGACTAAGGATGTTAATGTAATTTTAAAAGGTGTCTAGAGCATGTAGCGAAATTAACGTTATTCAAATTCTTCGTCAATTTTATTTTCGCTTTTTAGAGTAATACGTTTTTCCTTTCCCTTGTTTTGAAAACCCTCGTGAAAGAAAAAATATTCAGGTAGTACACACTTCAGATATGTATACCTGGTAAATAAATATTAATTATACTTTAATAGATAAATAAGATAGTGGGGACTTTTTAAATTGACTACCATCCATACAGTTATATATTATAAAATCAGTGGTAATTACTCGTCACGTATATATTACACATGGCATGCAATATTCACCGGAGCCTATTATTGTAGGAAGAGGAAGGGAAAAAAATATTATATTTTATTTTTATTTGTTTTATAACAGAAGGAAAACGAAGAAGTTTTTGGAGACAGAAGTTTAGACCAGGCAGCTAAATGGAGATGGGATCAATATAGATCATTGACTTACACTACTCAAGTGAGTTGCTGAAATAAATAAATTAGTACTTCATACACTTTGCCAATTTACTTAATATTTCTCATGAATTATAATTAAGATTTACATAATTATTAGGTCATCAATGAGACCCTTAGACTCTCAAGCATTGGGCCGGGATTACTTAGAAGAGCAATCGCAGACATCCATTATGCGGATGGTGATTCATTACAAAACCTATTAAAAAGTTGTTGAAAGTATTTTTGAATTGATTTATTTAAATCACCATTACAATTTACAGATTATATAATTCCCAAAGGATGGGTTGTTATTGTCCCTCCAAGTGGACTTCATCTCAATCCAGATATATATGATGATTGTTTGGCTTTCAAACCATCAAGATGGCAGGTACTTTCAGTTTTTTTCCTTTCTAATTTTTTTTTCCCCTCACTAAAGATGGAACATAATTTTCAACTATAGTATTTATTTATTTATCTGTATATAGAAGTGTCTAATTACTAATAGACCTTTTAAGTGAAAATTGAAGTAGGTGTTAAAGACCTAGTTAATAACAGTAATTACACACTTTGCTAATAAATAAATAATAGCGATTTGAATCAATAAGCTTAAATTATGGAATTTGATTTTTTTTTTCTTTCTAAAGGAGGGTACAAGGAGCTTCATAGGAAAGCAATTCATACCGTTTGGAGGAGGAGGAAGGCCTTGTATAGGAGCTCAATTTAGTAAAGTTTTACTGATATGTTTCCTTCATGAGATGATTCAGAATTACAGGTATACAAAAGAAACTAATCACATATCACATATCAACAAAATCAAATTTATTCTTGTTGCACTATTTCACGTAATTATACTTAATCCGAAATACTCTTTAAGTAATATGTTTAAATGATAATTCATTTACAACTAACAACTAGGTGTTAATATTATTGCCTAAGTTTATGGATGTAATCATTAACCACTAAATTAAAATGATTTTCAGATGGTCTAAGCTCAAGGGAGGAGAAGTTGTTCGAAATCCTTTATTAAAATTCCCGAGTGATTATCATGTGAAGATCTCTAGAAAGGATCCATAGTTGGAGTCAAGCATCTATAGAGTATATTTGTCATGGGTATTTTTATAGTTTCATCTGAATGACTATCTAACTATTAAAATTTTCATTAATTGGCTTTTATAATCATATCAATGGTTAGATGGGGAAGACAATATTGCTGGTGAAATTGTAAAAGTTCTCATATGAGAACACATATTTTCCTGAATAAGTTTGAAACTGATATAAACTAGATTTATGGCTTTTTGCACCTTTGCACCTTTCTTTGTTGGAATATATATTGTCGAACTATGTTAGTTTATTCTTTCCTACCTCATTATCTCCAACAAGTTAGTATCCATTACCTGGAGGTAGGGAGGAGGGGTCTGTAAAGGTTCTCAAGATTTATAAATATATTTGTTACTTCGGCATATATTCTCTAGAATCTAGGGGTAAACATAATAAATTTAATTTGCAAACCTTTCCGATTGAAATGCTTTGAAACATATTCTTTTATATATATATATTCCTTTTGTTGGATATCAAACTTGAAGCTCCATCACAGTTGATTTTAACCAAATCATTAGTCGGAGGATGCCACATATGTTTCTGCTTTTGCACTGTTGTTGCTGATCTGTTCGATACTCATTAGTTGTTCCTCACAAACCCCAGTTGCTGATGTTGAGCCCTGCTGATGCATTAAATTAAACGCTTTCAGTGGAAATGGCTATGTTCATTCTTGTTACTTGCTGTTGCTGTTAAAATGCTCCTTGCTTCTGACATTCTAAACTCTGTGAGAACAACAAATAGAATAATCGCTTGTGAATTTAATAAAGCTTTATCGAGAACACAGCTGTTAAGATATTTCTAATCTGCCATAAGATGATTGCAAATCTTAAAAATAACTCCTCGATCTTTGATAGAGTATTTAATCTAGCATGTTTATAGTTTAAGTTATTTATCAATCCTCAAAGTATCAAATTCATCTACTCTAATATGACCATAAACAAACCAAATCGGCCTGACCCAAAAGTAATTAAAACACATATACCCTACTGTTTCATCAAAATCACAATTAAACCAGTTGCCTTAGGTCACATTTTCCTCCTAAATAAATTATAACTAGTAGTCAAAGTGTTTGTGCGTAGTCCCCATAAGTGATGTTTTTGCTTTGACTTGTACTCTAAACATCAAAGCAATTTCAGCAATATGGTGGTTGTGGTGTAAGAAGAAGCTTTAACAGCATCATGACTGAATACACTGTTCAATTATAGATGATAGCTAGGCTTCACTGAATAGTCACTATATTTAGTATTAAGCTAAATTACCATATCTTCCTTATTAGACAAAGAAAGTGGAATCTGCATTATGGCCTTATTTCAATATTGGTCAACAATTTATCTACACTATGTAAATATCAAAGTTAGGGACTACTTGTAAAAATGAATTTTAGATTTCTATATGTAAACTTATGTGTGAAATTAGGGCACTATGAATAAAACTAAACAAGCGCAAAAGCATATATGAGTTTATAGAGAAGACTTCCTTTTGAGAGTCTTCTAATATTTCAGTCTAAAGTAGTGTCTGATCTTGAATTTTTATTTTTTTTTTCCTTTTTTTTACTAATGGGATGTGAGAAAAACAACATAAAAAACTCCTCTTACTACATAAATTAGATACCCCAACATTACTTATAGCCTTTGTTATTATATTTAATTATGGTCTATCGTGATGAGTAAAATAAAATATATTGGTTTATGTATATTAAGGCCTGTACTTAAAAACCTATAAAGATAAGTATAAAAAATTCCTTCCCACTAATAACCAAACGATCACTTTTATTTAATGAGCTTAATTACTTAACTCAATTAGACAATTTACGATAGGCTTACTTACTACTACTGTGGTAGAATAAGAAGCACCACACGGTTCAAGTGTACTAGTAAAAGTTATAGACTGTGACATGCAGCATCATTGCCAAGTTAAATCTCCTCTATTAGTTTGGGGGGATCGTTATTTGGCTCATTAGATCTTTAACCTTCTCATTTGGGCATTCATGGGAGGAGTTTATCTAATATACTCCATCTTTAGCCAGCACCCTAACATATAGCTTCCGGGACATGCCTTAATCACCTCAAAAAATGTCAATATCTGTAGGCATGGGAAATTTAGTCTTTAATTGGGTTGATAAGGGAACCATGCGAGACATAAATCGACTAAGTCAACATAAAATCATATTATATAGGGACCAACTATCCACGATCAAAAAATCAATATCATATTATGCTTAATGCTTATCGCTAACGAGTCTCATAGGGAGGGTGATGATACCTCTTACCTTTACTAGTTGGTTGTTAAATTCAAAGATCTCATATTTGTATGTTTTCAACCTTTTTCTAATTTATTCATCACGCAATTGATCAAAGGCATGATTGGAAATAACATTGGCACTACTTTAAATGTCAAACAAAATTTTCATTACATCAACCACAGCCACTTAAGCTTTAATCACCATGGCATTTTAGCAAGGGACTTTGACGTCTTCATCAATAAACACAAGGGAAAGATCTGAAATTTTTTTTTTTTCTTTTTACAAGAAGCATTACTTACTTACCCTTATCATTTTAGGAAAAATTAGAGAAAGTGGTTAAGTAAGGCCCTCTTACAATGGTGTTGACTAATCCTTGGGCATCATCCTCCATCATTTGGTCAGCCTTACTAGCCTTATGATCTGACCTTCTTCTTTGAATCAATCTTTCAATTCTATTAGAAGGGTCAATTACATATTGTTTAAAAATCCTCTCTTTATGGCTTGTTGTAGCATTGCCTTCAACTAGATGTATCCATTAGTGTTATAACCTACATCTCAGTAGTAGTCACCATATTTTCTCTCACCTCAATGACGGGCTTTCCCTTCATTTTATTAGGTTTAGGTAAGATTTTTGAATCTATGATCTTGAGGAAGATCTCTTCTTGAGGGCGACCAAATGAAACAAAACTAGATTTAAAAAAACTCCTCTTTCCATGCTCTTTTGCATTCTGCGTAGAGCATCCCTCTCGATGTCCAAGGGAGCTTAAGTATTCCTTCATGGACCTTTTATCTTTTTTGTCTTTTTCCCAATCTTGGTTGGACTTCTCAATCTCATTCTAGGAAAGAATAAAATCCTCTCATTAGATGTATTTCCTTACTTGATCTTGGAATTCCTCTAAGGTCTTCGACTTATTATTAACAAGAAAGTGGAAGAGACTCCTATTTCAACAAAGTCTTTAAGTTGCTAGTTAGATTACAATGCTCAGGCCCAAACCATCAACTTTCGCTATAGTTGATTGAATCAAGTCACATAATCTCTCCATAACTCGTCTTTCTTCTGTTTGATAAAAAAGAGGGATGAAGTTTCAAACAACTGTTTGTAAAGGGGGTCTTGAATGCAACTGCCAATTATTTGAAATTGGTAATGGAGCAAATGTAGAGATGGTGATACCAACTATGGGTTATCCATTCAATGCTTTTGGAAACACCTTGCAAAATGTTACATCATTAAATCTAAAGACTAGCATCTGGTATTTGTATGGCCCAAGTGTTCCTCTAGGTCAATGTTCCCATCATACATTTTGAATGTACATAATTCCATGCCTACAGGAAATGATTCCTCTATAACTGACTATGCCAAAGGGGGTTTGTCAACCATAACATCGTTTTTGAGGTCTGAGCACTCTCCTTCTAACCCCTTAAGGCATAAAATCGCTTAGGTAGGTTAAGCAACTAATCTATATCTATCTATGTCCCCTAATGGAGCTAGTGGCATTTGGGAGGAATGTGTCGAGTAGCTTTACCCCGAAGTCTATGAGATACACCATTTAATAAATCAGTATTCTAAGCATTGGAAGTCCGGACTCTTGTAAGGGTAAGAGATGAGTCAAGATAGGTTAGGCCCAGGCCTAATGTGCCGACCTTCATGAATAACAGGCCGAACTATCCTGTCAAGCCCATGATCTACTAGGAAAGAAAAATAATTCCTAGCATTGCTATAATGTTAGCATATAGGTGATTTAATGATTTGTACTTTGTGTTTTTGTAACCTTTTTGAATTCTCATTAAAGTAAAATGATAAACGTAAAGCTAAACATATGGGCTGCGGCCAAATTTTTTTTTTTACACATTTAAAAGCAGGTCGAATTAGCTCGGCTCGTTTAGCCATCGGGCCAATAGTAAAAAAAGAAAAAAGAAAAAAAAAAAAGAAAGAGGAACAATTTAAGAACAAAATAATAATGACAACATATTAGTGATTATTTATTATATGTTATCGAGGAGGACGATTGATATATACATCACATGCATAATAATATTTTTTAAGTGCATATTTATTAATTTAAACGTAACATTATATCCAAAAAAATTTAAAAAAAAAACATTTTTCATATATAATTAATTAAAATAGCAATAAAATTAATCATTGATATATATAAAATACTAAAATACATAAATAGTACAATTTTCTCAAAAATTAACATAAAAATTAAAAAAAAAAATCTTGTTGGCCAGCAGGACAGCTCATTTAGCCCATAAGCTAATGCGAGCCAGGCTTGAGCTAAGAAATTTTTGTCTGTTTAAAAGTGAGCCAAAATGACGTAGCTCGTTTAACCCATGGGCCAATGGGTCAGCTCGGCCTAGCCCGTTTAGCTCGTATGCCCACCTCTAGTTAAACTCATAAGTAGTAACTAGTTGATAGGCTTTATAGTTTTTCATTATGAAAAAAGGTTAAATTCTTAGGCACCTTAGTACCTCCCATAATGTGATTTGCACACAAACCATAATCATGACCTAAATGTTTGAAGCTAATAGGCAAAAAAAAAAATTCCTATATATACCTTGTACCTAAATTTCAAAATTTAGTAAAGTAAGTGTACCCAAAAGAAGAAGATTAAAAAATAAAAAATAAGTATAGCAAATTAGAATAATCAAGTATGATTTCTTTTTCTACAAAAACAAAGAAATTGTTGCCTTTTAAGGAAATTTAGCTATAATATAGCTCTTAAGACACAAATAGCAACTAGAAGCATGAAATAACTTAAGAATGCAGGAAACATGAATGTTTCCTTTCTACCAACTTTTGCACTCATCAAATTAAGAGGAGGATTCATCAAACAATCATCTAAATAGAAGAAATATTACAATTTAAAAGATCCAATAACATAAGTTGAAACATATTTTGTGATACCCCTCAAATATAGGTAGTGAAACTCTAATCACAAAAGTGCTTTTTGGTGTAATGGGTTGAAGTTTATTGGAACTCCAAAGTTAAGCGTACTTTGGGTAGAGTAATCCCAAGATATGTGACATCCTAGGAAGTGCTAGCACCAAAAAGGGTAAAATCATGTGTATGTGGCCAAAGCAAATAATACCTTAGTAGATGGAGTTACGAGGCATTATAGGTAGTATTAAAGCAATTCACCAGCCGGAAGTAGAGAAATGTGTCATCACTGTCTGATATGCTTCTGGATCTATGTAACGAAATTAATGAGGACATCAGTTCTATAAATGGAGGAGTATGTGATGCACCTCAAATATAAATAGTGGAACTCTAATCATAGAGACATCTTTTGATGTAATGATTTGGAGTTTGTCGAAATTCCAAAGTTAAGCATGCTTTGGATAGAGCAATCTCAGGATGGGTGACTCCCTAGGAAGTGCTGGCACCAAAAGAATAAAATCATCCGGCATGTAGCTAAAGCAGATAATACCTCAATTGGCGGAGTTATAGGGTGTTACATAACTACTGAGAAAACACTTCATAATGGCCACAAGTATAAAGCAGCACAAATTCAACAAGCTGGCTAAGTTTAGTAGAACTATACACATACCAAACATCAGTACAAGTACTAGAGCTATGCAAGCAAGCCTATGTAACCCAACTTGCCCCACCTTCCATAGGTTAGTGAGTTCTACGGACCAACCCGCTAAGTGTTTTTTATTTTTATTTTTATTTTTTTTTTGCAAACTTTTGATATTACAATGTAATCACACTAAATATAAATGTTGTTGTTAATCAAAATTAAAAACAAAATATTTATATATGAGATAAAAGTTGATAAACATTATATGATACACATAATATAGGAATAATAAAAAATTATTATTTAATATTAAGTTTTACTTTCTCATTCTTTATATGATTAATTTTTTAATGATTTTTACATATAGTTGTTTACCATTACAGTTTTTTTTGTTAACTTTAAGGGTTTTGCTTATTAAAAATGTGGGTTACCGCTTTAGCTGTAGGTTATGAGGACAGGTCAAATGCCTACATGGTTAAGTCGGGTTCAAATATTTAGCTTAAACTACTTTTTCTTGTGGGTTTCCAATGGGCTAGCTACATAACTCAGCTTCCTTGCACAATCTAAGTATAACCACCGTCAAAGTCTTCCATCCTATTCGCTTTGAGTTGCGCGTTCCAAGTAGGGATGCAACGAGTCGAGTTTCGGGTGGATTATATGAACTCAAACCCAAACTCAAACCCACTACACTATAAGCATACTAAACCGACCCTATAACCTTGTAGGTTTTCTTTCTATATCCAAACCCACCTACAAAGTTTATTCTAAAACCGCACCCGTCTGATTACCTTCCTAACTATCAACCGATTACTCATCGACACCAGTTCAATTATAAACCCAAACCCACCTGATAAAATAAATTAGTTAGCCTTAAGCCTAAAATAATTGTCTATAATATAGCAAATTTGTCTTCTCTTTGCCAACTTGTTTTTAAATTTAGCTTATTATTATGTTTAATTTAGTAAATGTATTTACATTTAATTTTTTTAAGGACTAACGGATCGGGTGAGTATCCATCGAGTTTTAGTAGTATCCAAACCCAATCCTACTATCTTACAAGGTTTTTTATCTATGTATAAACCTGACCCTATTATTATAGGGTTGAACCTATAGGATTTTTGTCGGGTTGGACAGATTGGAAACTCATTATAGGATTTTGTCGGGTTGGACAGATTGGAAACTCATTAATAACTGATCGGTTGCATCCCTATCCCATAGTATGCAAAATGGCCATGGATATGACCTCCACGTGCACCACACAATGCCATTGATGGACGTGTAGCAAAAAATCAAAACATATTTAACAAAATGTAAAAGTATTACCCTATTCATAAAAGACAATAATTCATTACGTGCAAAAATGGAAGTAAAAGTCTGTTTAATTTTTTTCTTGCTCCAGTTGTTGTTGGTCACATCACAACAACAACAATTATTATTATTATTTTGTAAGTACAATTAACATTATTTGCCATATCAAAAAGTACCACTCTTTGAATAATTCCCTTGGCAAAATAGTGTACTGCTTGAAGAAGATTTCAGCAAACTCCACTTAGTTATTGTAAAGAGTTTCTCTTTATACACTTTTTCTGTGCGATACATATTCTGGGTTTGAATATTACCAAATCTATTTGAACTACACAGCGCTAGCAAAACTAATAAATTCATAGGGTGATTTTCAGTTTGGTAACGTTGGAGATTTTTTTCCTTGTTGGAAAAATGAAGAAAATAACCTTCTCCTATGTGGAAAAAAAAAAATCTATTGATGTAATTTTACTATGGAAAAATGTTTTCAAACAATAAAGAGAAATTACACTTTTCATCTTTATAAACTTTATAAACAATACCGGCGTCCTAAAATTGTTAACATCATATTAGTAATAACGTGCCATCACTATGCCATCACCGTATCAACACTATGCCATTGCTATGTTACCATTATGACATCACTGTGTTGGTACAGTTAAATTGACTTTATTTAAACATTATATATATTAACTAAATAAAATAGTTAAAATAAATTGAGACAAATTTTATAAAAGTAAGGAAAAGCTTTTTCTTTTTTTTTTTTTACTAATGGTTATTTATACTAAAATCTATTATAAATCAGTTTTCTTGTTTTTAGACTAAAATATATTGTAATTTGAAACTTTTATTAATTTATCCTCTGTAAATACGACATGGCACAAATATTGACATGTCATCACAATGTCAACAACACGTACGTAAAATTAAATTGATTATATTTGAATTTTATAATCTGTACATATGAGCTGAACAAAATAATAATAAAACAGATAAAATAAATTGTCACGGATTCAAAAAAAAAAAGAAAAAAGTTATTAATTGTTTATGCTAATGTTTATCTTTATTGAAACCTATTCCAAATTTTTTTTTTTATTATTCTGCGAACTAAATGTATAGGAATAGATTAGGAAAGAAATAGTTATTTCTTAAAAATACAAAATAATATATATTCATATAGTTTTAAAAGGAAATTGTAATAATGTAATTCTCATTTGTAAACAATTTTATTAAGATAGTTAATTCTTCCCAGAATATATAGAAATCGTAATAATGTAATTCCTCATTTGTAAATAATTTTTATAAATACTTAATTCTATAATTACTTAAGTATACATGAAGTTGTGGTGGTATAATTTTTTAATGGGTAAATTACGCTAATCATTCTATGAACTATGTAAAAAATACTGACATCTTAGTCTTTAAAAAATTAATAAATATCTTCTTAAATATGACATCTCGCAAATCCTAGTGTGTCATCATCTTGCAATCTTCCTATCACCATTATGCCATCCCCGTGCAATTACCATGTCAATATAATTAAATTGATTTTATTTAAATATTATATGTTATTATATTCAATATATTAAAGTGGATGTACCGCAATGCCCCAATTCATGTCCACTGTTCACCATTTATTTCAAATTTGGGTCCTTGTAGGTTTATATTGGTTCGATCAAGTATATATTTTTCCCTGTGGTGTCTTTCATTCTAAAAAAAAAAAGAAAGAAATTAAAAAAAAAAAGATTAGAATAAGGATCAAGAAGCTCAAAGGAGAGATGAACTGAGTGTATAAGCTAGAAATGCGCAAGTGGGTTAAACAAACCAACTCGACCTAGTCCATTTTAGCTTGCGAGTCAAATGAGTAAAAAAAATTTAACCGTTAATGTTTTTTACCCTAACCCAACCACTTTAGCTTGTTGATTAAATGGGCTTGCCCGCTTTCCTTCCCATTTAACCTATTAGTGCTAATTGAATCAGAGGTAGATGATAAAAAATAAGAAATTTTATAAGGTTATATATACATCAGTGATCAATTTCGTTATTATTTTAAATTACATGTATATATATGAATAAGTTTTTTAAGTAATTTATTGGATATTATAATTTATTTAAAATAATAAATATATATTTAAAATAAGGTTATGATGGATGCACATCAATTTGTTATTCTCTGTTACAATTACCACATAAGTTTAAGTTTAAGTATACAAGTCCTAGTAACAATGTTACACTAATAGTTATTTCTCTTACAAATTTGTTTTATCTTTTTTATATAAGTAAACTAGTAGGCCAATCCACTTAACCCATGAATCAGCCCATGGGTCAATTCACTTTAACTTGTAGGTTAAACGAGTTAAATAAAATTAGTCTACTTTTAAACGAGTTGAAAAAAATTGACCCTAACCCATTTTAAAAACAAATTAAATGGGTCAACCCCTCGGATTAAAACCTATTTACATGGCTCTACTAAGTAGATTAACATGTTATATGACTCTTACATGACCTATGTTCTAAAAATAAGAAATAAAAAAAGCAAGTAAAATGAAGTGCACAATCAAAAGCTTATGTTTATTTATATAAAGCAAAGCCACACTCCGCTAGACGATGCTATCCTGATAGATATATAAAGTAAACAACCGATTAAGATAAAATATTCCTTAACATCAATGGGTTATCTTTGCACCTTCAGTGCACCAATCATTACATGTTTGTATGAGGACTTAGTTTACGCGTTAGTATTACATCAAGTTGCCCTTATGCAACTTGTAGGGAAGATAAAAGAATGGATGTCAGATGGAGTAATAAAGATTTACCTACTACAAAGCACCTAGCACTTTCAAAAGGACCTAATGACCTATCACAAACTACCTAATACTTTTGAAAAGACCTACCACAAAGGATCTACCACTTTTGCACAAACCTACAACGTGCTCTACACACTTACCACGAAGCACTTAGCACTTTTGAAATGACCTACCACAAAATACCTAGTACATTTAAAAGAACCTTCACGAAGCACCTAGCACGTTTGAAAGAAAGAACTTATCATGAAGCACCTGGCACCTTTGAACTGACCTACCACAAAGCACCTAGCACTTGTGGTAGGTCCATACATTTATACTAGGTTGCTAAATGTGATAGGT
This sequence comes from Combretum micranthum, assembly GCA_024138025.1. NCBI lineage: Eukaryota > Viridiplantae > Streptophyta > Magnoliopsida > Myrtales > Combretaceae > Combretum > Combretum micranthum. Next base: position 467,783 of record JAMXBD010000495.1, on the reverse strand, counting down.
CTTTGAATTTGTGGTGGGTCATCTTTTACCAAATTAACCTGTCACGAGGTCTTTGAATTTGTAGTAGGTCCATGCATTTATGATAGGTTGCTAAATATGCTAAGTATCTAAATTTGTGATAAATCCATACATTTATGGTAGGTTATCTTTTACCAAATTACCCAGTGAAGACTTCCCTACAAGTTGCCATACATGCTTCATACGCGACTTGATTTAATAATTTTTGCTTAGTTCTCTTTCCCAAAACCTAGCCCAAAAGAAAAAAAAAATCCAAAACACCTATTAGAATTTTTTATCTTTATATCCATGACTATGTTCACAAAATATATTATTAGAAAAGTATAATGGTTTCCTTTCTTTAAGCCTTTTTTTCCGCATATTTTTATTAAATTATTGATAACACATTTTTAAAGTACCTATTAATAAGAACTATCGTATAAATATACACATAGTATATAAATACCAATACAATTCTAATATATCAAATACAATGTGTATAATACATGAGTAATAATTGCTTCAAAATACTATTGATCCTAGTCTTCATTAATGGGGCTTGTAATATTCAATAATTTTTTTAGACAAGATTTTAATTATAATGTCTTATGAATTTGCTTTTCAAAAAATTATATAGTTTCGTCATTAATTTTGACAAAACTAATCTTGTCAACAATTTAACATAATCACACAATTCAAATAGTTAATATATCGATTATTATATTTATTTTAATGGCTGGATGATTATCTAGTCGTTAACGAAACTATAGAACTTCACTTGTTTTTCTTCTAATAATACCACTTATGTAAATAGGTGCTTTTATAATTCTGTAAAACAGTTATATTCCTCCAACCAAATATAGAAATATGTTTTAAGAAGGAAATTATTTCATGTGTTTTTAAAGTCAACTAAACGTGCTATTAGTCTTTTTATATACTTATTTTGCCATGAAATTATAACCAATTAGGTGAGGTTTTTTTATATTTTTCTATCTTTATCAAGGGTTAACAAACACTCACTAGCTAGACCTTTTCTATATTTTATGCACTCCTTAGAATATGGATAAAGATTTTACTCATTGATTTATGTTTTTCGTGAGATAAATTTCACAGGCTTTTACTGTATTCATTAACAAAGTTACTCAGTGCCGGCTGACTCAGTCTGCTAAGATGATGCCCATTTATGCTTATGCAATTCCATGTATTTACGTAGATTTTTTATTAGCTACAGTGTAGTGTTTCTTTATGTTAGTCTTTTATAATTACAATAGGTTGGTTTTCAAATTTATTAATCTGAGCCGATATCATTAACTATTCACATTCTCCCTTTTTTATCAATCTAATTTGTGGTAGCTTTGTTTTTAGTTCAAAACTAAATTGTGGACATATCAAGTGAAATCTACAAAACAAGATACGATTAAGTGTGCACCAAGGTTGTCCAGTACAGTCATTCTAACACTTAAGTCAAGGTATATATTGGGTGGGGATGCATGAGAATAAAGTAGAGACGTTACATGTGTGATATAGTTGTTTTTAAAAACCCATGAAGAAAGTATTTATAGGAAAATGACTCCTTAGTTTTGAGTGTCATGAAAAAAGTGAGGGAGTGAGAAGTTAGAAGTGGTTTTAAGAATGTGGGCCTTAAGCCATGATAATAAGTCCAATGGCTTCCATGTTAAAGGTGGTAGAAGCTACAGGGAGCGTATATCAAGTGACCTAATTTAGCTTTATCAAGTGTCACTTAATGGGTTGGCTTGTTGAGTCAAAAGGTTACCTGCTACCCTTAAGAGCTTGAGATGAGTTGAATAAAACCGAACTTTAGCGTAATGGGTTCCCCAAGTTACAAATGGATTAAATTGTGTCTGAGTTGGATAAAAACGAACTTGAGCCTAACAGATTCCCCAAGTTACAAATGGATTAGTTTGATCTAGTCATATCAGATTTTCCTAACGTCCTGATTGTTTTCTTTAATCGTGAGTCATATTAATTTTATTCTTGATTGACTCGGGTTCATTTTGTTATCCGATGCATCATATCTAAATCTTTTACTCCATTTATTTATATTAAAACTGAAAACCCGTAAATATTCATATATTGATTCAGTTACCGGCTTCAAACCCTAGACATATCTTTACATATTGGATCGTTCTGGCCCATCGGGCTTTGATCCATTTCGGTGACCCCTCTTTCTCAGATCATGGACAACTATCAGGAAGTAATGTAAAGAAATTTACATTTCAGAATTCTTTGGCACCTCGGTACCTCCCATAATGTGTTTGCGCGTAAACGATTATCACGACTTAAAATGTCTGAAGGTAATAGGGGAAGAAAATTCCTTTCCGTATCTTGTACCTAAATTCAAAATTTAGCAAAGTGCTGGGCCCAACAAAAAGAAGATTCAAAAAAAAACAATAATAAAATAAAAAATAAGTAAAACAAACTAGAAAAATTGGATATGTTTTCTTATTCCCACAAAAATAAACAAATTGCTGCCTCCCAAGGAAATTTAGCTGTAATGTAGCTAAACTGCAATTTACGATGCAAATAGCAACCAGAAGCATGAAATAACTTAAGAACACAGGAAACATGAAAGTTTCTTTCCTACCAACTTTTGAGCTCATCCAATCAAGAGAATGACTCAAATTCATCAGACATAATCCTCTAAACTGAAAAAAATATTACAGTTTAAAAGATCAAATTACATAAGCTGAAACATAACTGCTGAAAAAACACTTCATAATGGCCATGGGTACAAAACAGCACGAGTTCAACAACCTAGCTAAGTTTTGTAGAATTATACACATACCAAACATCAGTACAACCACCACTCAAAGGCTCTTCACCCTATTCGCTTGAGTTGAGCATTCCACAATACACAAAATGGCCATGGATGCAACCCCCATATGCACCAAACAGCCCCTTTGATGGATCTTCAGCAAAAATACAGAATTTAACAAAATGTAAAAGTAAGACTCTACTGGTAAAGATAATAATTCACTATGTGCAAATATGGAAGTAACAGTCTGTATAATTTTTTCATGCTCTAATTGTTGGTCACAGCAATTAAAATTGTTTGACATAAGAAAAAGAACCACTCTTATAACAATTCCCTTGGCAAAATAGAGTACTGTTTGAACAAGATTTCAAAAAATTCCACTTATTTATTGCAAAGATTTTTTCTTTACACACTTTTTCTATGTGATACATATCCTGGGTTTGAATATTACCAAATTATTTGAACTATAAAGCACAAGCAAAACTAATAAACTCATAGGGTGATTTTTATTATGAACAATATATATAATTCCTAGCACTATGGTTGTGAGACCTTCTATAAGAATCAGAATGTCAAATATAGTGACAGTTCGAAAATTAATTAAAAACAAAACAAAAAACTGCATTATTAGTAACTAAAGATGATAATGCAATCTTTGGTGAGTGAGAAACAAAACATTATTCAAATTTAAACAACCCTGATCAATAAATGAACAAAAGATAAGCAAACTAACCAAATTACTGCAATAAAGGAAACTAACAGTTTGTTGGATCAATGGAGAAGAGAGGGTTGCACTCCAGTAAGCAACATGGGTTAGATTTTTTCACTGAAATCATGTGTTCGATTGTTAAAAAGATGACGAAGGTGGATTCAGCCTCTGCTCTCATCACTGGGAAATTAAATCAGCTACAATGTAGAAAAAGCAATTAACCCATGTTTATTAGCTGAATGTACAATCATTTGTTCGGAAGGCACCTAAAAGAATGTGGTATGGCTTACCATGCAACAATGTTTGATGGAGAGTAACAATGATGAATCAATAAGCTTTTCCTGTGGCAAGCAGTGTTGATGTCATCTTAGACAAACTCATCCTCGCTGTCATCTTCATAGTCAGAATCTGACTCATCATCACTTCTTGGTTGCATTAACATATTCATGTCAAAAGACGGTTCTGACTCCATTTCTTCCATATCGATACCATCATATTCCATTCTCTCTGAATTTATCATCGTTACAGTTAAGAAGCCATGAAAGAGAGCATTCCAATCCCTTCCTAGAAATCATTTTATGCCGAGGTTTAATTGTTGACTCCAGACTATAAGTAAAGAATGCTGGGAAAGCGACTAGGTCTTCCAAAGGCCTTTTCATTACATTTTGGAAGTAATCAAAACTAACTTTCATGATGTCAATATTTAAAGCTAGCAACTGGGGACATCCAACAACCATCTTTCTTATTTGTTCCAAGGAAAATCCACATTCCTTCAAAAAGTCCACATGTTTTACTATGGGAGCTCCACTAAGGCTAACAAGTTGAGGCATCTTTTCAATAACTCTACCAAAGTCCTCAGAGCTCAAACCAATGATATTAGAAAGCAAGTTTCGCTGATTTAGAAGCTTAGGCTTCAGATCGAGTCCTAAAATCTCAGGGTACTGCACCACAACTGATGGAAGAAGATCTCTTCTGACTTGAAACTCCAAAAGGGATTCAACATTTGGCACCACCGAGTCCTTTAATCCAAAACCGAGTATTTGAGGCCGTCTTTCTATCATTCTTGCTACAGCAAGTCTTGGAATACCCAAATTTTTAAGATACTCCACAAAAGGCTTAATTAACCTGCCAACCCGCATTCCTAAAATTTCTGGGTATCTTGTTAAAACCCCTCCAATTTCTCTTCTTGCAACCCCAATACCAACCAAATAAGCCACTGAAGTGCTCATAGTTCCTTCAAGCTTAAATCCCAACACTTCTGGATATTTCTCAAGAACACGAGGAATATTATTAGGCTTTATGTCCAATCCTTGAAGATACTTAACAACTGGAGCAAGATCAACAACCACACTAGCATGAAGCACTTGAGGGTATCTTTGCAAAAACTCTACAAAATTGGACTTTCTCACACCAAGCTTGCCAAGATAATCCAAGACAGGAATCATGTTCTTTTTCACGCTACAACCAAGAACCAGAGGGTAGTTATTAATATCCTCAATCGTGAGTCCTAGTTTGTGCAGAAAATCCACACGTTCTCTCATAACCTCAACTGTAACCGGAAGCTCCAGACCATCAAGCTCATCAGGAACTATACCTATTCCACGTAAGAACTCATAGACCCGAGCACGATTTGCTAATTTCTCATTCTTCATTTCTAATAAACTAGGACGACTATACAATGATGAGGAGCGACCTCGTCTCGGGCCTGACCGAATATTATGGGAATTAGGCACAGATGAATCAACCGCCGTAGATACATAATTACTCTCAGTAATCGAGCAACGAAACCTAGTAAACAATCCCATTCTCTGCACACGAACTCTTAGGATCTGAACCGTCGATCTTGCTAACAATTGAGCTGGAAAATCTGGATGCACGGGCATTGAGTTAGGTTTTGCTATCCCAGGATAACTCCGAATCAACAACATTCTTTTGGCGGATATGCTGAAGAAACAAGAGCCTGCAAACAACCAAAAATTGATTAGCAACATTTTAAAAAATTTTCTAAAGAAAATGCATTTCTTTTATTGATGTTTGCTCTTCTCTCTTATCTATCATTATTCTTAATTCCCAGAAAGGCATCAAATAATCCTGATTTCATACCTGCAGCAAACAACAACAACAATAACAATAATTCAATATCTACTAATGTGATTAAGAGATGTTTCGACACGGGACGAACAAGATATCAAACTGGGTAAGAAGGTTGCTATGTCCACGAGTGGACCCATGACTGATGGGTCCAAAATTCATGGAATTCATTCCTTCTTTCCTCATTACGCCTTCTAATTAATAAAACTAATAAACGCGAATTTTCCCGAAATTCACTAGACCCACAACCTGACTCCATAAAACAACAAGAGGGAATGTCAAATAAATAGGATTTGGTGTCTAGGGATTCAAAGCTCACAAACAGACAGCTCACAAGAGATCGGCCCTAAGCATAAGTAAGTGAGAAGGAGAGAACAGAGCTTACTTGGAAGCAGAACTGCTTAGTAGAGCTTGTTCTGTTCTCTACAATCCTTTTATCTTCAACCCCTGTACAAGAAAACCCTTTTCATTGGGACTGTCTGAACTAACGAATGTACATTAATCTGAGAACCTAAGACATTGAGATTTTGTTTTGGATATGTGGGAACTTATTGGAGGCAATTTTATCTCCTTGTTTGTTATGTTTGAAAGATCTGAACGGTTGAGATTAAAACTCTTAAGATCCAACGGTTAGTAAATTGACTCCAAACTGTATAGCCTGTAAGCGACTTATTGTAATAACTTTTTCTTTTTCTAATATTTTTCTTTAAAATACAAGAAATCCAACGCATCATTTTAAGAAACTCACACTTTATTTTAATGGATGTTTAAGTTTGTATAGATGTTATACACTTTTACGCAATGCCATTAGCAAAGCTGAAAAAGAAAAAAAAATTGTAAAAACTTTATTTTGAGGGACCTAATAAATTAAATAAAAATCCAATTGCTGAGGATTTCATTAGCGTAAGGATCTGGGTGAAAAAACTTGAGATATGGTATCTTTCTAAGCCGGCTCGAGCCAAGATTTTGAATATTCGAATTTGGCTTATCTAACAAATAAGCAAGCTTAGAGTTCTTAAATATGTAAGATTAAGCTCTAGTTTAAGTTTGTTAACAATTCACGGTCTTAGGCTCAAGTTTTCACTCATTTCGTTTAACAAGTGTGAGATTGAGCTTTTTTATATATAAATTATATTTATAATATTATATTAATATAAATTATATGTAATATCATATCAATATATTAATACAAATAATCACACATAATTAATATTATAAAAGAATTTATTAACAAGCCTATCGAAACGAACCTATTTTGGAGCCTAAGAAAACTCAGGTTGGGCGTTTAATGGGTTTGCCATCTTAACTTTTTTCTTTTCTGCTATTTTTTTTTCCCCCTTTTCTCCTATTATAGTAGAAGAAAGCAATACTCTTCGATGGGGTTGAGTTTATATTGTTAGAGTGGAATGTTTATTTCATCAGTTATGGATTTATTGATATATATGTTTCGATGATCAAAATAGGATGGATTTAAATTGTTAAATAATAAAGCTTAAATATTGGTATGTTTGATTTATGAGATGCCTACTCTACTAGAAGAAACTAATAATAATCATTCATTAGTTTTTTCCGTATATATTCATATATTATTTATAAAACTTATACAATGGTTAGATAATACCTTAAAATAAAGATATTGGTATTTTTAAATAGGTAATGGTCAATTTGATATCTGAATTTTGAAAAAAAGTCAATTAAATACCTAAATTTTAAAAAGCCAAATTTTATACCCAATTAAACTTTTCATACCCTTAAATACTATTCTAGTTTACACCATTAAAATTGTTATTTCATACATGTTCATTACTTTAAGAGACAATGAAAAGGTGAGATAGTGCTTAGGGTAACAAAAAATTCAACTTGATATAAAATTGAACTTTTTAAAGTTGAGGTACCTAAATGACATTTTTCTCAAAGTTCAAGCACTAAATTAGATATTTTTCCTTTTAAATATATTTTCAATTCATTAGTTATTATTGCAATTTTAATTCAATCTTATTCCACTTTACCAACAAAATATGAGTAAGTGAAAAGAAAAGAATGAAAACATAAATTTTATCTCGTAAAAATACAAAGAATGAAAATTAAAGAAATATGGGTGGAAATGTTTTCCTTTTTCATGTTGCATTAATGGAAAAGAAATAAAAATAACAACTATTTCATATTAGCTTTATGGGTGTAAGATATGATTACGACAATCATATGTGTATCGCGTGATTATCGCACTATACATCATCTAGGAAAATGACATATATGAGAGTGATTAAAAAAAAGTGTATATGGATGAGGAGTAGGCAATCTTAGTAAAATCTAACATAGGTGTGATAAGCGAGAAAGTTAAAAAGTATCAACCACACTAAGTATGATGAATCAATATCTGTTCTTAAATAAGACAAGTGATTGATTCACTAAGATGAAAACTTAACAGCACAACGACCTTTTCCCACGATTTTCCATTATCAAAATGAGATAGAACTACTGGTATTTATAAGGAGCCTAGCTTTGACGTCATCCGTTAGATGGGACGAACAACCAATTATCAGTCACGATTAGGATGAGCCACTCTCAAAATAGATATTAAAGTGGGCTTTTTTATGACCCAAGCACATTAATGACATCATTTGTATAGTGTGATCCTTGATGAGAAAAGTTAAAATTGGATAGGTCAATTCCAATCAACCTCACTCCAAACCTGCCATGTTAAATCTTCCTCAATCATCCTAATAAACTTGGTTTAACTCTCTAAATCGTGTCACCTTAGTTTAAAGAGCTAAACTTAAATAAAAATTGGACTTAAAGCCATTATAATCAGATTTAATCATGTACACCCTTGAAAGTATGTGATGAAGTTTTAGTTTCCTTTTCAAAGAGTATATCTCTCCATCTGGAACACACTCCAACATTCATAAGGGTGGGTCAACCACTGTAAATTCTTTGGGAGAACGGGGTTTTAGAAAAAAAAACATAAATAAAGAAATCGCAAGGATGGGAAAACAGTAACAATCTTCGAAATTGAAAAAGTTTAGGGGACAAATATTGTCCTTGTGTCAGACACAAGACTGCATTGGGGAAAAAAAAAAGAAAAAGAAAGGAAAGAGGGATTAAGGGTCTGTTTGGATCATCTGTTTTTCATCTGTATCTATATCTGTATCTGATATGTATCTGTATCTGCATCTGCATCTGTTTTGTAACCTGGTGTTTGGGAAACTGTCTGATCTGTGTCTGTTCGAAAAAAGGCTGTTTGGATGAAGCTGTCTGATCTGTATCTGTTTCCAATCTCATGTTTGGATAAACTATCTGTTTTGTTGTGTTTTCATTTGTCTTTCTTTTTCGAATCCATTGTATGGATAAATTGTCTGCTCTGTTGTGAACCTACTTCAACTGTTTGATGACTTTATTATTACTGTCGTTATTATTATAATTGCTACAACTAATATGGGTACGATCGTTGTTATTTTTTTATTCATTATTCAATTGAATCAGGTAATTGTCATTTCACTAACTTAGTTTTTCAATTTCACGAACATATATTCAATGAACAACATAGTAGTTACATGCCATTACATGATATCATATCTAAGTTGTAGGTGGTCTTGCTGATAAGTCAGCAGCAATACTATCCCGTACACCATTCATCCATCGATGACCACTTGAATTAGTCGCACTACTACTCCCATATGCCTCGTTCACCATAGAGCAATTACTTCCTGCAGCTTCTTCACTTGAAAAAAAAATCATTGACGTATGGATCATCACCATCATTCATTAAAATGTAATTATGCAAAGCCGCTGTAGCAAGCACTATTTTTATCTGTTTGTCATTTTGTAATTGGGCATGCTATATAGAATACGGAACCTGTTCTTCCATATTGCAAATGTCCGTTCAATAATGTTTCGAAGAGACGAATGCGTATAATTGAATAGCTCCTTTGGATTTCTTGGTGGGTACCCCTGTCGAAACTCAGACCCATGGTATCTCTCTTTTATATGGAGCTAGAAATCCACTTTTATTTGGGAATCCTGAGTCAACCAAATAGTACTTTCCTGTACAAATAGTATTTCCATGATATAGGGGATGAAACGAATTTACAGTTTAATGTAACACATTGCAATGCCATTTTCTAACTAGTTTTACCTGGGGGCGGCTGTGGAAAGTTGAATTGGGGATCACCTAGTACACGAGACAATACATTAGCATCATGACTTTGTCCATCTGCACCTGCTGCTACAAATGTAAATCTATAGTCAAAATCGCAAACGCATAACACATTTTGTGTAACTTCACCCTTTCTGTTCGTGTTTATAATTCTGTCATTAGTTGGAACATGGGCAGCAATGTGAGTTCCATCCATTGCTCCAATACAATCTGTAAAGTAACGTTTGTTAATACATGGAAACATTAATATCGATGTATGAGCGAACTCGAGAAACACATAACAACCTTGAAGAATGGGAAGTATTTATCACTATGTCGTATATGATGGAATGTCGGGAAAGTCAGGATGCGTAGGTTTTATTATGTTTTTCGATAGTTCCACTACTGCTGTGAGGACGTCATTGAAGTGTCGGAATACTGTTTCCGACGGATGCTGAAACATCTCTTAAACTACTCTCGTTGTAGCTCTATGTCCAACGATAAACATAAATATCCCTACTTTTTCATCTATAGCAACTCCTCTACTACGATGAAGCCCATATTCTTGCAAGGTTGCACACAATCGACGAAACAGGTCTGGGTTCAACCTGAACATGTTTTGACTCCTTCTTGGATTGTTATGATTGAGTAGCTCATTGATAAGGTCCGACCCTCTCCTTCTTGAATTGTAGCATGGTGTGCTTTTGCGTAAGTGCTTCTCCATTAGAAGATATATCATTGACACTTTGATTACATCTTCTTCGAACGCATAATCCATTTGTGTCCCTGTGAAATTGAACGTGAATTGACAAACACAAGACTATTTCCATAGCAATCTTAGCAAAAAGGTACTAACAATAACATCCAACACATATAAACATTGTGAATGAAATACATAAGTTAAACTTTCTTCAAAAAGTTATATATATCAGCATCACAGTATGACATAAACTTAGCAAGAAAAAAGAAAAGTTATTATCATGGTTTAGCTCCTTTCATCCTGTCAATCTCTCGTAGCAAAAATTGCGTTTTTATTTCCGGGGTTGGGCAGCTGATAAAAACTACACGCTTATCAGGGTCCATAAGGACATCTGCAGCATCCAAGCCCAATTGGATATTCTGTAGAATAGCAGGCAGTATCCACACTTCTTCCATTACTGCCTTCATATTCCGTGGATCGTCGCCACTGCATACGAACATGGAATTGCTAGAAGATCTTACTTTCATAGATGCAATTAGCTCCCCTAAATCATTTGTAATATCTTCTCTGGAGTATCGTTTCTTCCCTCGTCGTTTTCTAACATTTGACCCAAATGTTTTTCTTTTCACAGAAGATTCCTCAGCATGCATCGTTGTTCGGAAAAAGCTATCTTCATTCAAATCATCTGTAACTGCTGGCAAATTGTCCTGAGGATCAACATATTGTGGATCACCCTCTGAATCTCCACTTCCTTTAGACTATCTTGTGAGGGGGAGCAGATGATGACGGTGCCCATAACTTGTCGTTGGTCCCTTGGTACCACTAAACATTTCCTCAAGGCTTTCCTTGTACAGCAATCCCGTGTCCGAAAACAGAGAATACTTCCACTGTGACTCCTCTTGTATTCCTGCAATAAAAAAGGCAAATGTATTCCGTAACTTAAGTGGTTCTATTGATTAATTCGTAATGAAACCGTTACAAAACTTATTGGTTTGACATTTACCTCATCTGCTGCACGCCACACTTATCGGATGCCTCATAGGTTTGAACCACTTCATTCCATCCAACCCCTGTGTTGGCGTAGCGCTTCAGCCAATTCCACTTTATCCATTGGTTTCGCAAAGAATCCCACTTGTTCCACAATTGTTTTTAGGTCAATTTCTTTCCCCTAATTTCCTCGAATTTCACACCTACTTCCCGAAAAGTAGCAGGCTGCAAGTGCCCGCTGCCACGTTTTCCTAACCTAACTTGCTCCAAACATAAGTCAACGAAAGTAATTGTTTCCTCTGGGCTCCAATTGATCCTATCAGCCATATTTCCCAAAAAAAAAAAAATAGAACAACAAAATAGCATAAGAAAGTCGTATATGCACGATACGCTACGAGAATCACTGATCTTCACTTGCGATGACTACAATGAGATGCCATGCACACCAATTGCACAAGCATAGATGTCACCTGCAAACAAGGATATATCCATTGACTTGGTTAACTTTTTCGTCGAAATTATCAGCCATGTTTCATGAAATAAAGAATAGTGCCGCTGAATATCTAGATTAATCATGATAATAAAGACAGAGATTTTCAATTCTGAAATACATGTGCAAAGCTAATTAAGGTAGGTACTATATAGTGTAAAGACAGAGATTCTCTCTTCTTCTCAATCTTTCGCTTCACAGAAAAATCCAAAAAAAGATTATCATCGAAAAGCTAACCATATAACGAAGTATTTTTCATCATTTTGGCCATATAATAAGGTTCCTTAACAACTTTCCATAAAATAAATAAACAAATAAGTAAATGAACATGATTATTTGCATGTAGGTCACAACCAAGCCCTCAAATCAATGCCAAAAGCCATCAGAGAGAGCAGACAGTGGACCCAAATTTCAATCTCTGTGCACATTACCATGCTTCCTTCATTCAAAGATCAAAGCATCGGCTTATTGTACACAGATTATGTTATATCTCAATCTAACTCGAGATGAGGTGCAATGTCAAACTAGCATATCTAAAGAGCAGACCACTTGACTGAATAACATACATACTTCTCTCGTTCACAAGGACAATGCCATTAGACGCACACACGCAAACACATAATCCTAAACAACATTAATAAATTGCATATAAATGTTAAAAGATCCGAATTTAGATGATAGAGGAACCACCCTGGCCTAGTAAGTTGCTTAATCTCAACATACATAAATAGAAGAAGGAATCTGGTTTCCTATGCTGTTAATAAATAATCGGGTGGTCCTATTTTTCAATCAAGAAACCAAGATCATATTTTGTAGTTTGCATATGGTCATATACATATAAATACCAACCTGGACCGATGTGCACATACACAAAGCCATACAGAATTACAATCTATAAATTAACAATATTATCAAAGCCAAATGCCCAACAATTATGCCATGTATACATCGAGACGTATGCTAAAGCGCATTTATGAACACAAATGGATCATGGGAGAACCATACTCTAAGCTGGCTATTGTGGCACTTAAAAGTTAGTTTGCTAGACATGGGACTTAATAGATATATCCTATCAATTTGAGATAGTCAATCGCATACCATCAATGCTAAGCCCTTAAATGAGAGATGATGACTAGACAAGGCGAAAAATTGCTCGTAAAAATGCATAACCCACAAAATTCTTACATTCTACAAATACGATCATAAAATTCCACCATGCTTCACGACCGATGTCGCCGTTCTCAAAGAATCTCACCACAAAAGCAAGCTATCATGACAGAATGGCCAAGCCTATATAGATTTCACACTAAAATCGGGCAACTTTCAACACGATGGTGAATTCCCACGTCTTGCAAATAAGATTCAGCTATAATTCAGGTATCGCAAACTCCAAAAAAGTAACAACTTAATAAGGTATGCAAAATTTAAAGCCTATCAACTCACAGAGTTCATTTTAAAATAGAAAACTAAGTTGATTTTGCAGCTTTAATAAAAGTAGAGAACATATAACAGGCCATTGAAACTTCCATGATAGCAAATTGTAGCCCTTCATCAATTGCTTAGTTACAGGGGAATATAAACCCTTAGTCGCATAAATTCACAAATTTGTACAAGTTTGTAGATCTCCATTATGATACTGGATATACATGCTCATTCTCATATGAGATGGAATTACCTTATGCTGTACCAAGAAAAAGAAAGTACAGCTTATGTTTCCAGATAAATTTTGAGGAACATTTCATTGCAGAAAGTTGTATACCTCAGAACGTTACCTGATATGGAATTATAGTTCAAAAGGGAAAAACCTAAACAAGCCATGACTTAAAAGTGCTATCAAGGAAGAAAGATGCAAAAGTACAACACGGATATGTAAAATAATCTCATTCTCCAAAATTCTCAATGCACGCTTGGTTTAGAGGATGAAGTCTAGATGAGAGGCCTACATCTGGTCAAAAATGAAGATAATTAACAAAATCAAGTAAGAGTTCTACCTGGAAATGCTCACAAAAGCGGCCGTAGAAGCAGGTAAATTGTGGATACAGAGCACATCTATAATTGACCCAATGTGAGGGATTACCTCCATTAGAGGCTTCCCACTTTTACTCATTCACAGCAGTAGTGCACTGTCAATGATGACCTGATTTCTGTAGATAAGATTAACCTCCTAAGCTAATTATGCCTATTAGTCTTTCTCTGCATCAATCTATCATATTACTCAGTTGTTCAATCCAATATTATGCAACATAATTCAGAAACTAGGATCATTAAGTTTGCTATCAATCCCAAATCAAGCAAGCCAACAAGATCGTGGAAAAATTATCATACAACAAGTTGATTTTCTACAGTTTAATTTACGCAAAACTCCATTTCATGGTTTGAAAAGAAAACACAAATCGCCCCTCACAGTCTGACCAGTCTCATAAACCATCAAAAAGACACTACAAATGAAAAACATAAATAAAAATGAAAATGAAATAAAGGGTGATCATTTGATTTCTAAAGACTTACATCAATAAAATCTTGGAGAAAACATGAGGGCATTTTCTTGATAGGCTTGTAAAATGAAATTCGAATCAGATTTGTAGTTGAATCCTTAATCTCCATTTCAACATCAATGAAGGATATTAGTGAAAGGTTCGGAACACTAACACAAAGCAAACATGTCAACAGATTTCACACAATGATGCACATTGAAAAAGATCGCAAGAGCTTACAAGCTTACTGGACAGGAGCAACGATTTTCAGCAGCATTACTAAGCAAACTTCTTGTAAATCTACAGATTTCAAAGACCCAAATTTACAATCAACCCCATCTTCCATTTCAACAATAAAAACTCAATTAATTGATTTACCAAGATAACTAAACCAACCCACAACAAAACATTTGATACATCACATAGCTATGAACAAGAAAGAGACGTCATTTTATGGATATGCATAAAACATGTACACATAAATATGTGAGCTTTACCTTTTTGCTGCCCCTCTCCCGCTCTCCCGCTCTCTCTCTCTTTGTCTCTGTCTCTCTATCTTTCTGTGTGTGTGTGGTCCGAATCTGCTTTGGATGGTGGTGTAATTCCACCGTTGGTAGCCATGATTTATATCCCAAAAACAATGGACAGTTTGTCTCGTGAGTGATGGAAATTTGCTGCCTTTGAGGAAGGAATATGCACTGAGAGGAGCAGGAGGAAGAAGAGATTCCTGAAAATTTGGAGGTCCAAAATTATTTCGCCTGTTGACTAGACGATGCCAAGAAAGGGTAACAATGGAATTAATTTATTAAGTTGAGGATATATTTGTAAAATTATTGTTCACTTTTCAAAACTCTTTTTTTATCCAAACATGCTTTTTTGAAAAAGACCCGAAAAAGCCACCAAAAAGACGTTGCCAAACAGTCCCTAAAAGACAGACACAGAGAAAAATGGACATTAGGTTTTGACGGGTCAACAAGCCACAGGCCCGCCCTTGATCCGCTGGGTTGAACAGTCCAGTCCGGCCCGATCCTAGCAACTCTGGGCCGATTCCGGGTTTTGCAAATCTTGACTCGCGAACCGGCAATTCTAGGCCAGTTTCAATGTGAGTGGACCCATTGTTGATGTCTTTCCTGACGGGGTAAATTTCGAGGTGAACCTAACTAATATGGATTGGGCTCGATTCGTGAAGATGTCTATATTTGAATAAGTGCAAACGATAAGAAATTTCAAGAAAATTAGCCCATGAAAACTATATGTGTAGCTATTTTAATAATATATAGAAATGAAATGAAGTGGATGGTAATGATTTAAAATTAATTAACTCTAAAATCACTTTAGTTTTTCTTCAAGTTTGAATTGAAATAAAACAAAGTAAATGTAATATGCAAGTCCGGAAACATAAAACGGAAGAAAGTCATGGTTAAACCAAAAAAATTTCTTTCTCCATCTTTCCTATCTTTCTTCTTCTGCCTTTTTAGTATTTTTTTTCGACGTTAACCCAAAAAATTTCTCTCTCCTTCTTCTTCTATATATTTCTTCTTTCGCCGTTTCAGTATTTTTATTTTCCCGAAATTATCCCAAAAAAATTTCTTTCTCCTTCTTCTCCTCTATCTTTCTTCTTCCGCCTTTTCGGTTTTTTATTTATTTTTTCGTAATCACTCCTTCTCTATATCTGCACTGGTTGTTCCTTTCTCCTTCTTCTCCCCCCTTTCAGTTTTTTTTTTTCCCGCTGCCTGGGACCAGCCTAACCCGGCGGGTTGATGGGTGGACGGTCTTGAACCGCAATCAACCCGGCTACCCGCTAGGTGGTCTGACGGGTATGACCCATACGGACGTGCCCATTGAACGGGTCATGGCCGTCGGTGCCAGTTCCGGGCGATTCACGGGTTATACCCAACCCGTGCCGACGTCCCGACCAAGTTCAATTTATTTTTTGGCTGAGACCAAGTTCAATTTAAAAATATGTTTTTTTTTTTTTTAGCCTGAGAAAGATAATTCATTACGTAAAATCAGAAACTGATACATCCGATATCCGATCAACAATAAAGGATAACAAGCTGTCTACAAAGTCCATCCTAAGAATTGACAGCAAAGAAGATGGGGGAGGTTGCTCCCAAATCCATGGACACATCTTCCTTCTACTATAAATAGCAATCCAATTAGCAGCTGAGTTAGCTCCTCTAGGTATTAAAGAGAACTCTACTCTATCAAAAAAAGGCAGGATTGATTTAACATCTGATAGAACAGTCCGCAAACACCATGGAGGTTCGATATCCTGTTTTAAGGCCCGATGAACTGTCACCGAGTCAGTTTCCACAATAATATTTTTCCAGTTCCTATTCTTAGCATAAATGAGAGACTCTCTCATAGCATAAGCTTCCCCTTCCAAAACGAAGTTAACCATCACTGGATTGCCCCATCCTCCCAAAACCGTCCCCCTAAAATCTCTGGCGATCACTCCTATAGCTGCATCCCCTTTGAGCGGATCAACTGAAACGTCACTGTTAATTTTGATTTCATTTTGGCTCGGGGGACTCCACCTGCTAATGTTGGTCTGATGTCCCAGCGCAGGAGCAGACGAGTGGACACTGTCTAAAGAACCAGACCTCGGCTGCTGTGAATTTCTTCTCGGCTGAGTAATGTTGTTGCTGGTTCGAGGATTTTGTTGCCGAAGTCCATTCCGCCCTGTCGTCCCACCAACCTCACGCTCATCAGGAAGTCTGCTGGACTGGGGAGGCAGCGGGTGGATGGCTTCTATAGGCTCGGGTGGTCTGTTGCTGCTGTCTTGCTGCAAATAGTAAGAAAGTTAAAAAAAAAATTAAACAATCCTTGATGCTTAAACTATTTTTCATTTGATAGAAATCATGAATTATCTATTTAAAATGTTTAATGCATTATTAAAAACAACACATATGATAAATATAATTTAAAATCATATCTCATGTTTTAAGTAAAGTTCTATTAAGGAAAGAATGTCACATCCATACAATATAGTATTTTTTTTCTTTTATAAACTCTACTCTTTTATATAATTACTCTAGTTCAAAATCCTCAATATTCCAACTTAATAGGCAGTTGTGTATAAATAATTATACCATTATTGATAGTGTTAAATGAACAAGGGATAAAGAATAATATACTGTTAGACTCATTTTATATATTTAAATCTTAAATTTTTTTTTAAAAAGAGAATGGATTAGAATCATTTGGATTTATCCTAGGATGTCATGGATCCATGGATTAGACCTGCTTCATCACTTTCTCGAGGCGATTATGGGTCCTGAAATGGGAACCCGGATCTACTGGATTTGAGCCAAGTCTAGTCCAAATACAATTACTCTTTTTCCAATACTATTTTCGCTCCGAAGTCCAAATATGCATATAATTTGAGTGATTTTTAATGAACATAGGGCCTCTCTAAGGAAAAAGTGATGAACTTAAAAATGCTAGCAAGAGTAGGATAGTGAAATTGCATATATAAAGGGCACAAGGTTTTGCGCTAAAAGTGGGTACGTTACGCACCAGGTATTTCTTATTGTCAATTTAATTTTCTTTATAAACTCATCATTGTATCGATTTCAAATCACAACTTTTACTTGATTTTGAAAAAAAAAAAAAAAGAGAGAAAAAAAAGATTGGATTATAATAAAATCAAGGGAGATATCGTGCATGTGTGGTGTGTATATCTTGAGTCTAAGTATGACTAAGGTTTATCATGAAATGGACTTTTCGTAATAATATATGCCTCTATAAGCAATACAGGATGGAGTCAACGATTTAAATAATTAAAAAAATAATATTTTTTAAGTGGATGACAAATAAAAACAAAGAGGATGTTCCTCGTTTACACCACTTAAAACATTGATTATTATTTGACCTAGTTTGTATAATGTTGATTCTTTTTATAATTACTCAATATTAATACCTCATTTGAACTTATCTCAAATTGATAATGCTTTTACATAATTTACTCTAAGATAATGTGTTGGTGTCAAAATTCTACCAGTAGAGATATTGGAAGACAACCTTGAGAAAGTATATATGCCTACAAAAATAAGAAAAAGTTAGCGGACAGTGTGGCCTCTCCAATATTATAGTAATAATGATGTGGGACAAAACTATAGAGTGATAGCAAAAGTGCACGAAAGTGTCAATGTTTATACCCAAGCATGGAGGAGTCTATTTATAAAGATTAGAGCAAAGACCATTCGTATGCTCAAACGTCCCAAAATAAATTTGGTTGATTGAAAAGAGCTCGGTTCAATGCGTAAATTACTTGGTATGAGCCTAAATGGCTCATATATAAAATAGCATATCAATAATATGTATTAACCTATAATAAAAAATAATGTCATGCAATACCAATGAAAGTCGTAAGAATCACATTAGTGCAAAATTGTCTTAAAAATAAATATTAAACGTAAATAAAAGGCTAAATAAGAAATTTTTGTTGAATTAGCATTGCTTGGACAATTTGATGCTACCGTTCGGACGTCATGTCTCATTTTGTATCTAGCAATTTAACTCTGCATCAAACTCATCTTACGCCTAAAGATATAGGCTACTTGCATTAAAGGTAGTGGAAGCACCATAGTCAACCGGTACTTCTACCTTATAAGTATCATCATTAATGCTTTTCAATATCCTGAAGAGACCTTTAGCTTGAAGGGCCAGCTCCCAATCTCTTTTCCCAAGAAACCTACCTTTCGTGGGATAGATCCAAAGTAGAATTATAGGATCCAAAGCAATTTTCAACATCCTGAAGAGACCTTTAGCAAAAGAAACCTTTTGCTTGTTCTTCTTTCATTGCTTACAAAACATACATACACCTTTTGATGCAACCGTTGTACTGACTTTGCTTTCTCCATTCCATTTGATATGTAAGCTTTTAACAAAATATGTGTTTAATTTGAAAAAAATAAAAACACGAACAAATGGACTGGTTGTGCATTGTAGTGAAAATTACTAGTGAAAAGGTCGTCTTGAAAGTCTTTAACTAAGTACTAGGTTATCAAAATCTTTCTTCAATTAAGCTACCAATTTAAAATTAAAGCACTAAATTAAAAAGACTAAAGCAACTATTATAAAATGGGTAATTGTCACTTTTAGATTTTTGTCTATATGTATAATTAACTACTTGACTTTTAAAAATATTAATTCATTATCTACAAATTTTTTAAGGTCATTTATAGTACCTAATAGGTTGTTAATTGCAAAATCAATAAACTTGATAAGTTATTGCAAAATTTGATATTGAAAAAATGAGCAAAATCAGGTATTAAATGTGACAATTGCCCACTATAAGAATATAACAAAAGTAAAAAATTCAATGAATCAAATACATTAGATTATGGCATTACTATCATTTGGTCAATTACCATGTCATGCCTCAACACAAGAGTGTCAAGAGCTCTAGTGCACACATGTACCAAAGCATATCTATATAAAGCTGATAAATATATGCAAACTATTGTATCTATTGAACTTGTGTATTTAACGTGAATTTTGATGAAATAATTAGTTGCACAATCAACTACTCAATTGTTTTAAACTACACTTAATTAGTTAAACAACTTGGATGAACAACATGCTAGAATATATATGTGTGTGTTTTGTGTATGTGTTATTCTCTGGAGAATGTGCAAATGCAAGCAAGTACAAAATTCTTGAGCACAGCCTTGATCGCGACTTTCATCAAAGGCTCAACAATTTTAAATATTACAGCCTTGATCGAGGGTTCAAATTTAAAGCGTGACAAGGTTAAGGCGTGACAAGCTTAAGAATAATAAAAACCAAGGCGTGACAAGAACTAAGGCACGACAGGTTCAAAAGATGAACCGATGTGGCATGAAAGAGCCGTTATGTGCATTTAATACTTGATGATTTTAAGACATTATCTCTAATGCACATTTAAACTTTTGAAATCTATAAATGCACGTTCCTTAATAGATTCAAAAAGAGCATAATTAAAAGCTTTCAAGTGCGAGCAAACAAAATCAGAAAATTATTGCGTTACTTTTGTACTCTTTTTCATTATTTTGCAATATCTACAAAGAGAGAGAAAACTAAATTCGTGCTCTATTCTTGTTTGTGTTATTTATAAGTGAGCATTATAAAAGAAAGGAAATCATTTATTTCTTGAAAGTTGTAAATTTGTGTATTGCTTTATTTGAGCTTGTGAGTTTTTGAATTAAGAAAATGTGTAAAGTCCTTTGATTGGAAGTGATTGGGTGATTATGGAGAGTAGGAAGTGGACGGAACTCCACGTTAAATCTGGGCTTAAATCTTCTTTATTTGTCTCTTTTATATTTCTAATAACACTTAATTTTACTACATCTATTGTAATCAAATTTAAATTTGATCATTTGCATAAAAAATTCTTTGTTTGAGTATTTTAGGTCATATACTCAATTCGCCCCTCCTCACCTCCCACCCTCTCGGGTGAGTATTTTCTAGTGCATTTTCAGTATCACATAAAATCCACCAAAAATTCTTCATATCTCGATCTACATATATAATGTTAGGGAGCTTCTATGCCTCATTGATAGGATAATCCATTCAATCATCTAACCGTTAAAATAAATATAGTAATTAAAATATTAATTATTTTAGTGGTTCGACCATGGTTGGGTATAGTGTAAGCTGTTAGATAATGATGGGACCGATCCTGTCAAAATTAATGTAGAATTTACCTACAATGTTAATAACATTTAACAAAATACTAATCCATGAAACTAAGCAATCTCTCAAGTCTAATAAAATCTCTAAATGTAAACAAATCATATAAAAATCCCTATTTTAGATAGTCAACTAAATGATATCACTTCGATAGTTATCACAAGTTCCTCCACCAACAAAAGATCGTCATTCTAATCATGACAAACCTCAATCATCACCTACATGAACTAAAAAATAAGACGTGAGCATGAAACTTTCAGTATGGACCATTGTCTACACACATATGAAATCACACCACATAGATGTTGTCATAGTTTGGTTCTGTTTAGAATCCAAACCAAAACCATTTGTTCGTGGTTCTAAAATGGAGGAACTGAAATCATGGGAGCCATTTCAGTACATAGTGGATTTGGTTCTTTAGAAATGAGGAACCATGATATTAAAAAAAATGAATAATTGTAGTTAATTTAAGTAAAAAAAATACAAAAAAAAATTCTTAGCTTGAAATAAAATCAAACCTAACAATAATTGTTTTTAGGCCATTATTTAAAAAAGTTTTATAATTATACATTTATTTATACACAAATATTTCCGCTTTTAGTTATAATATTCACAAAGATTACAAAATATTCAAATTATAAATAAGTCCTATAAATATAAAAACAAGTCCCATTATTAAGAAAAAGGAGTTTACTTTGGTTAGAAGTTATAAACTCAATAGCATACCATTTCAAGTATATTTATTACATGTGTTATCATAACAACACATTAAAGTGGTAAATAAGAAATAAATTTTCACTATTCACGTGGAAATAATTTAAATATTTGTTTCGTATTTACAATTATTTATTTTTTCCTTTCTTTTTTATTTATTTTTTGTGGCATAGAACCATCTGAACTGTCGGCTCAATCGGTTCTTAAAACGGCGATTCCTAAATCACCAAGTTAGGCAATTTTAAGAGGTTAAACTAGCTAGACCAGCTAGAACTGGCGAGTCTTTGGCCGGTTTGGACCTATCTTGTCTAGTCTAGTGGGTCGGAACAATTCCTAGTTTGGAATCAATCTGTGATTATGCTTAATACCACATATGATTCATAGTAAATAATTTAATAACAAAATAAATAATACATAACTGATTGAATTAATTTTTTATTGTCATAGCCATAAATATAAACAGATAAACATAATCATAAACATGAATCAATTGGAACCAAACTCAAGATAATAATTTTTAAACATACAAACCAATCAACATCCAAGATAGAATATAGTTATACCACACCCAGTGGATCGAATTATCTTAAAACCTCTTTGATTATGCCACAACTGGTGGTCTAAAAGTTCCCGGAAACTCTCGGTTGTGTCATACCCAGTGGAGCAAAAGTTCCAAGATTTCTCGGTTATGTCATGCCCAATGGAGCAAAAGTTTCAAAGACCCCCCATTAGAAACAGAATAAATAAATAAATAGAACAACAACCAAGAAGCTAAGAAAACAATGTGGGTTCGAGGAAACACTTTTGAAAATATAGTTTTACAGATTTTTGCAAATAATCATTTCTACACATCACATCAAATTATATAATATCATTCAATTCACATAGTGTTTAATTGAATAACGTAACACTAAAGTTATCACTCACAAATGACAAATGATGGTAGTAACGTGCCTATTGTCTGCGTAGACTTAAAAACTAAACCTTATTATGAGATGATTTAATCCCATTTACGGCTATCAAAATATTACATCAATCAAGTCCTAATTTCCTCCTATTAAATTTCAACTTTTAACAAAATTTTCAAATTTTCAAAAATAACCAGAATAACCCGTACCTATGGGTTAATTTTTCTTGTTGACAACAGTCTTGTCCAATGTCTGATTAAATGGTTTATTTTTTATTTGTATCTGTATGTGTATCAAAATAATATGTGTAAATATGTTCAATTTATATCTATATTTAATCTATTTGATTTTTTATGAGAATTATCTTTTATCTTATTTATTTCTTAATAAATAATTTATTTAAAAAATTATAAAAAAAATGTCCTGTAACTGTTAAAAAAAAGCTAACTAAATAGACCAAGTTTTCTTCCCCAAATCAATCAAGGTCCTTTCGGTACCAATCTGAGATGGTTTTAGTGTGTTTTTCTTCGATTTTTTTATAAAATAAAATATTTAAGCAGTTCATCCTTTATTTCACCGGTTTCACAATCAATCATTAATACTGTTCCAATATTATCATCAAGTTTCTGCCTTAAGATCAACAATTAAATAGTTCTAGCTTCTTCTTTGATTTCCAATTAAGTTTCTACTAATATTAAATTCTCTATTATTATCTTATTTCGCAATATTCATGTATATATCCCGTTATAAGTTCTTATTTTGTGCGATAATTCACCAACATAGATCGGAATTTATGAATTCACGCTATCGCGAGGGAACATTTTAATGGTCGTAATTTCTATCAAACTACCCAAATGTCGTAATTCTTGGTAAAAGTTTCTTATAGTTCGTCAATTCACACTTAGTCTTATTTTTTCTCTAGTATTCCAAACCAATGAAAGTTCGTTATGCCTTTTTAAGTTCCTAAAACCACTTGCAAAAAGAGGACTCCACTCAAAGTTTGTAGCGTTTCCTGGTTACAAGATTTTTGGTGATTTTTACCAATGAACTTATACGTTTCAACAAACCATTTAAGCGATAATGCTATGTATCATTTATAATGTTAATATATACACACACATAAGGGAAAAATTCTATAGTCCCGTCACTATCCAATAGTTTATACCATATCCAACCATAATCGAACAACTAAAATAGTTAATATTCTAATTATTATATTTATTTTAACAGTTAGATGGTTAACTAAACTGTTCCACTGATAGAACGTAAAAGCTCCTATACATATATGTATAGTACAAATTATGTGGTAATTATTTTAATAACTTTCCTTTCCTTTATTAACCCTATCTAAATTTAATCGACATTTACACACACCACATGATAATATTTAATGAATCTCTCTTCATATGTCTCCATGTTTTTCTCCAAATTTGTCGATTTTTTAAAAAGTATATAAATTTCCTAAATCTCTTCAAATGTATGTAAAAATTCCTCATATATTTCCTCAAACTGCATATTTTCCTAATTTCGCTTATAGTTCATGATTATGCTCTTTATAGAGATTAGAGAAACACACACCTATTGGTTGTGCAAATTTGTAGAATATTTGGATGATAATTGCAATATCTTTTTTATAAGATTTTTAAATTACATATCTTATGGATATTTCTATTATTGGATGTAAAAAAGTGCCTTGTGTATTCCAATCTACATAAGTCTAGACGTTATGATATTATTATGGAAAGTATATGAATGTTTATAATTAATATATATAGTCTCTTCTAAATCTCAATACTCCTTGCTATGTACCCTAAACTTGTTTGAATACGGAGGATATAAACCATGAGCTAGAAAAAACTTTATTAATGGAAAGATAATGTTATTAGAATATGTAAGAAACTGAATGCACAATCGTCTGAACTGTTTGTTTTCACTCTCAGTGGAGGCAGTTAGAGGACTATCTTAATGATCTAAGAAAGGGTATTGAGAATAGGGTTGAGGAGGTCAAGGTTATAGAAAGAGAAGTTGAAGAGAGGTGTAGAGTTGTTGAGTTGAAAGAGAGAGAAATGGAAGTAATGAAAAGGCGGATGGAAGGACACCATTCCGCAGTGGCTGAAACGGAGAGAAAGTTAGGTGTCTTAGAGAAAGTCATTGAAGAAAGGACTTATGAGTGTGAGCAAAAAGAGAGGGAGATGAGTTTAATGATGAAGAATATGGGAGGTTATGAAGCCGAGATCATTGAAATGGAAAGAAAGTTAGATTTTCTACAGAAGGGTATCAAAGAGAGAGCTAAAGAGGGTGAGGAGAAAGGGAGGGAAAGGAAAGTGGAGGAGTACAAAAGAGAAAAGGCTTGAACATAGTAAAATAATAAAATGACTAAAGAATGATGAAACAAACAAACCTTGAACATAGTGTTAGATTTTCGGTCCACAAACAGATCTATGTAGCCTTTAAATATAGTTATTTCCTTCACCAAAAGCTGCATGAGACACCCATCTTTTCAAAATTGTTTGTCCACCCTTTCACACATTTCAAAACTGTTAAACCTGGTTTTAAGAAATCTTCTTAAGGCTCGTCAATTGGTAATATCCTTTTGGGAATTTGGAACAACGAAAGTTTGGAGCTCTAAAAGATGTGGAGGTTGTCATATAAGATTTTATGAAAAGATATGGATTAGGGGTCTGTTTGGATTGGCTTTTTTCCGGCAGATACAGACACTTTTTCAAACTTTTTGCTAGCAAATTATTTATCAAGAAATAGATATAGATAAAAAAACAGTTGACAGTTCTCATCAAAAGATCAAATAGAACAAAAATAGATAAAATTTAGATGCAAATCGGATATATTTACACATATCATTTTAAAAAAGATACAGATACAGATGAAATACAGACAATCCAAACAGACCCAGATTTGTAGATATATTTATAGAGATTTATAGGGATTTTCATAAAGTTGGCCATATATACCCATGTTCCATTGATTTTAACTATTTATTTGGATAGGTTACTCTAATGGATTGCGATTAAGAGATATATATATATATATATATATCATTATTATTGTCATTTTTTTATATTATAAAAATCCTATAACATAAATAGAAAGTTAGGTCATTTAGTAGTCTAGAAAAGGAATGGCAATAATTTTTCTTTTGTTTTTTAACATATCTTCATTTAATTATATTCAACTTCATATCATCTCGCTTAAAATAAAACAATTATCGAGATATTTCAATAGATGTAATATGTATCCAATAGAGCAACACTTTGATCAATCCTATACATTAAAAATATAATTAAAACTTCTTATAACTAAAAGAATCACTTTGATATTTATATTCTTACATTTCATCAATTTTGAAATTTTATTCCTTTTATATCATGTTTAGTATGTAGAAATGAACCCGAAATAGAATCATGATTTCAAGTTCAATTCCCATTTCTATGTTTGGTTATATTTTTAAAAGTTAGAATTGCAATTCCGACTTTAAGGGGGAATCCGATTCCTCTTTTGAGAAGGTGAGGCAAAATGCAATTCTATTCCTTCCTAGAAAATAATTACTATTT
The DNA here is from genome assembly GCA_024138025.1 of Combretum micranthum. NCBI lineage: Eukaryota > Viridiplantae > Streptophyta > Magnoliopsida > Myrtales > Combretaceae > Combretum > Combretum micranthum. The sequence goes on along the minus strand of JAMXBD010000495.1, from coordinate 441,555 downwards.
AATTACATTTTTTATCCACTTACTTATTTTTTATTCACATTAATTATTGGGCATGTCAATTTCATTCCATTCCATGCCATATCCAAACAAAGGAATGGATTTATCATTCCGCCTCTTATTTCATTTCATTTCATTCCAATCCATTCTATCCTAAACAATTCCCATATACCAAATGTGGCATAAGGTCATGTGTCTATCACCAAGATCATAATATCTTAATAATCATATCTCTCTTTGTTTATAGATTTATACAAACGCCTTATAGTACATATTCTTGAAATTCTTGTGACTTCTTTTTTGTCATGTCATGCCAAAAATAAAAGGAGGTTCTACCTCTTCTTTTTCTTATATTTTTGAGTCTTTAGTATTTTAGTAGAGTGTATTATTAATAGTGATCGAATTAGCAAACTGAGATGAAAGTATTTTTCTCTCTCTCTCCCCTTAGTCGAGAGCTTTTCTCTCCAATGAAGAGAGTCAATACCCCATAACGAGGGGTTTTGCTTCCATCTCCAACACGCCCATCGCTCGTCTAACCGTCTTCACATCACCTCAGCTATCGCACTTACCTTTCCTAATCCCTAGTCTTTTCTATACTCAACCTTTCTGAATATAACCCTCCTCTTAGCGCCAAAACCCTCTTTTAAACCCTAACCTAAAACACTATCCTAACTTGCCTACCTCCACACATTTAACCTTCCCTAGCCACAATCTTTGCCTTTTCTCATAATACCTAACCCTGATGAACAAAAACTATGCAAATCCCCATAACCTCAAATCCTTCTCTATCAAAACCCTAATATGTTCAATGCTTATAACCTCGACCACCAACCTGATTTGTATCACCATGGATCTAACATTATTACCATTTTGATCCTAATATGATGTAAAGTTTTTGTGGCCTACCTTGTTAGACATGGAACACTAGTGGCATATTCATCTCATATGTCTTCAATCCTTAGTTATCTATCTTTATCTTGTTTATGTATGGTTTGACTACTTTTTATAGCTGCTCTACTAGCTTGTTGTTTCTTAACTATTAGTGTCCTTCTGTATCTGTTTCATCTGCTCAAGTTTCTTTCTTGCTCATCCCATTATGTATCTTATCCATAGCTTAGAGTCTTTGTTCATCTCCCTTCTATGGCTTATTCCATTTTTTTGTCTTATTTTAGATCATATGGAAAAAACCAAAAGCCACGATTAGCCACCAAAATGACGTTATTGCTAATGAAAATTACTTGGCTACCATAGAGCTAGATACTCAGGGAGCAAATTTTGCAAGGAGTAAAGTTGTTTTAGTTTTTCGTATTATTTCGGATAAAATTGAGAACAAAGCTATTATGATGTCAGTTCTAAAGAAGTAAAAGATACACGGAATATGTGAAAATTGTGGCATCAAAACCCAATTTATATGTGTGCACCTTTGGCAATAAGCTCGTAATGCTAAAAATAATTAAAGACGGTCTGTAGGCTTTTATAGGAACATTAATCGTGCTTAATGTTTGGGAGGCTCACTAAAACATGGAAGATGTGCCATTAGACTAATGCCCTCTTTTGGTCTAAATCCATGGACTTAAACTACATCAAATGATAGAAAAAAATGCCATGAAATTGAGTGCAACAATTGGAGAAGTCCTAGAATGTGAGCCAGTCAACCTTAAAGGTGGAGCTATGAAAGGATTCCTTCAAGTTAGAATTAATCTTGATTGGTTAGCTCCTTTGAAAATAGGAATGTAGGCCAATAGAAATAAATAAAAGAGATACTGCATTCATTTCAAGTATGAAAACTCTAGGATATATGTTTTAAGAGTGGATGCTTCAATCATTCTACAACAAGTTGTGAAGAAGAAAATAGTAACTAGAATTATGACTCCTAGCTGAGTGTAGAAGAAAATAGTAACAAGAATTATGACTCCTAGCTGAGGGCTTCCGCAGTTATACCTTATTCTGATGGAGACGTATCCCCCAGCAACACATCCCCTACACATTCTTCTTCAATGGAAGCTGCCTCTAGTGAATCCTCCCCAGCTTTCTCGCCCCTTTTAGGGCTTGGCAACCTTAGAGGTAAACTTCCTAACTTACTAACCGTCTCCTCTACAAACCAATAGCCACAAGTGTATATACCACCACCGTTGCGCAAGTAGAAACAGCATCAAGCCCTTCATCTCTCCCCTTCCCCATCTTCATCCCAAAACACTTCCAACCAACCTTTCCTGACTAATAAAAAAACTAATCCATGAGCATATGTAAGAAGACCATAAAGTTACTAGCCCCATCAAATCTTAACCATGTCCTACTCCAATTACTTCCACCTCTCATCATAAACAAGATCCTTCTCTTACCCTTCTTAACTCCACACACCACTCTACACCTGCCCATAATCTTACTCCCAACCTGGTCAAGAACTTTATAAATCCCTGAATCCATATCTTCCCCACTAACCCCCTCTCCCCCAAATGCTTACTCTCTAAACCCTTGCTATCAAAAGACCCGTATAAAAGGATCGTTTCGAACCTTCCAAGAAGCTAAGATTCTTGAAGCATGAGCAAAAATCTATTTCCCCCACGAAGAAATCTCTAGCTGAGAGAGGAAAAAAGCCATAAAAAAGCATGAAGGCTGACCAGTCCTCTCAACAAATGGACCTCCCTTTAGATACCTTAGTCCCTATTCCAATTACCTTCCATGATTCTACTTTAGATGGCTATGGTGGCAAGCTAAAATCAACCACACAGGAGCCGTGAAGATCATCTGCTAGAACTATTAGGGATCGGGGCCTTCCTTGACAGTTCAACACCTAAAAGGCCTCATTCACATACATAATCCAAGTGTTGTCTTCCTTATGGAAACAAAGAACAACTCAAGGAGATTGTTTGGTATTTAAAGAAGATTGAAGTTTAGTAATGAGTTTTGTGTGCCACCAACTAGTCTATCAAGATGCCTTGCTCTTTGGTGGACAGATGGAGTAGACATATCGGTGTAAGAGTATGACAAACACCAAATCAAATCCTTAGTTCTCATGGTGGATGGTTCCTTGTTTGCTCACATTTCTTAGATTTATGTTGATCCAATTGATGCTAATTAACTAATACTGTGGCAAAAACTAGAAAGTACCAGCACCTCCATAAAGGAACCGTGGCTCTATATAGGGGACTTCAACGACATCATGCTCTCTCGTGAAAAAGTAGGAGGCATACCTAAAAGTTCAAGAAGAATGGAAAGATTCAATGATATGATCATTAATACAAGTTTAAATGATTTAGGATACCAAGTAGAGCTGGACAAACGGGCTATGGCCCGTGAGCCAGCCCGTTTAACCCACTTTAAAAACGGGTTAGGGCCAGCTTTTTTAAGCCCGTTTAAAAGTGGGTTAATTTTACCTAACCCACTTAACCCGCGGGCCAAAGTGGGCTAGCCCGCGGGTTAAGTGGGTTGACCCACCAACCCACTTTTATAAAAATAAAATAAATAATTATGGGGTAAATATGTATTAATGAAGGTTATTCTTGAGATTTTTTATACTTGAGATTAAATTTACGTGTTAATTATAACAAAGAATGACAAATTGATGCACATGCACCATAAAATTTTATAAAATTATATTATTATTTTAAATGAAATATATTATCTAATAAGTTATTTTAGAAAACTTATTTTTATATAAAAAGTAATTAAAATAATAATGAAATTAATCATTAATATATATAACCTTATAAAACTCTCTTTTTTATTATATATAACTTATTTAATTAGTATAAATAAGTTAAATGGGTCAACTTGGCCCATTTAACTCACAAAATATGTAAGTGGGTTAAAAGGGTCAAAAAGTGGGCTGGCCCGTTTAGCCCACGGGCTAAAGTGGGTTGGGTTAAGGTCAGGCAATTTTGGCCCGTGGGTTAAACGGGCCAAAGTGGGCCGGGCCGAGTTGGCTCGTTTAACCCACTTGCCCACCTCTACTACCAAGGTCCTTAGTTTACGTGGTCTAATAAAAGAAGTGAAGGAAGACTAGTTCTTGAGAGGATAGACAGGGCTATAGGCTCTCAAGACTGGCTGATGAAATATCAGTCTACACAAGTCATACATTGTGAAATGTTTGGAGTAATCCCCTTAATTTCACATAACCCGATTATAATAATTACCGAAAATATAATATATGATCATAAAGAATTATAGTTAAAAGTAGCAAAAATCACTCCCATTTTTTGCGAATTAAAATTATTTAAATATGAATACATAATGATCGATGATAAATAGATTGTTACTATAAAATTTAAAACTAGTTTCCTTTGGTTCAATACTTAGAGAAATAAGATTTTGATAATATTATCTTTAACATTTTAAAACTATAAAATAGCACCAGAAAATTTACTATTGTTAATAATTAACATAAATAATTCCTATACAGTAAAAGATCATATTTTGTGATAAGAATCAATAATGCAACAAATAATCCTACTTGACTTTAAATTTCAATTACAATAAAAGATGATTAATTTTTAGAACACATTGGTTATACGAAGACAGTTTAAATATAAATCATTAGAATTATAAAATACACGAAAGGATCAAAAAACTGATCAATGCCTAACAATCTAAACCTAAATTAAATATTTGAATTATATCAATATTTCAGTTAAGAAATTTTGAGTTTACAGAAACTAAAATTTTGATTTTACCATCGTAACCCCAAATATTTCTATAATTAATATAATGAATAGAGTAGCAAATATAAAATAGATATTAAACTTAAAATCAAATAAAAACTCTAGAATAAACCTATGAGTAGTAATAAACCCATTTGTAGTTTAAAAACCTAAATAGAAAATTCTTTGACTCTAATAGATACTAAAGGTAAGATTTCGTATCTTGAGCAAATAACTCAATGTATAGTTAAAATTAGCTTTACATTTCAAAAACAATATAAGATAATCCTTTTATAAAACGTATTGGCTATAAAATAATAACTAAAAGATAAACCACTAAGATTATGAATACCTAATGGAAACAAAAACATATCCGTAACTAATAATCTAGACTTCAAAAATATATTTGGATTATACCATTGTTCTAGTTAGGAAATTCTAAGTCTATAGGAAATAAAATCCCAACTTAACTTACCAGGCCTAGAAAATCTTAATCACGTAAACTTTAAACTCAAATTTGAATTTAAAGACAATCTAAAAAATTTGTCGAAGCTTAAGATAAAATTTGGAGCCAGAACTCCTAAATAACAGACACATATATACTCGTTTTGCTTGATAAACTATCCTAAAACTAAGATAATCAATTAATTAAATAATATTATATTAATATATGTACATATACGGTGCAAATTGCATAAAATTTATGGTGGAGAGTTCCTCAAAATTTATAGTAGCCGAAATTATCAATGCAAATAGGTCAATTGGGTTGTTAAAGTCAAGAAAATGATAAAGGAACCAATCCAATTTTTCCAACCAAGCAAGTAAATTAAAGCAGCCAATTTCATGCAAATGAATGCTATATTTCGGTAGAGATTTTGTTCTCCTTAGCCGAAATATATCCATGCAAGCTGTCCTCCTCATGCCTATTAAAACAACTAATAATTTGCTACAAAACAAAGCCATTAAAGAACATAGAAGCGGCCTAAAAACAACAATATAAACCAACTCAAAACAGCAACAAAAACATACCCAAAACACTAGTAAACACAGCCATTAAAATAGCTCCAACAAGGCAATACAAACACCTAAACTTAGCTCCATTAACAAGCTCCAAGCTTAGAAAGAAAACAAACTAAAGCAAGTAAGAAATCATTTTAAGTTAGTTTATGTATTAAACCTTAGTTTAAACAATATTCCTATCAACTTAGGTTCATGTTAAGCTTTAGGAAGGAGTATAACATCACCTCATCAGCCTCAACAAGGTAATATCTAAATCAAAAACTCCATTTATGTAATATAATATCTATAGAAGCTAGGATATCACAAGTTATGAGGATTATGAGATGTTATATGTATTGATATATCACGAATAACGGTGGAGGATCATGAAAAAATACTTAGAAGTAGCTTAAACATGAGTATAATACATGTATGATACAAAGAAATTAAATTAAAAACTAAAGGAAAAAAAAAAAGGAAGAAGATGATAAACAATGCTTACACCAGTCCTACATTGGCAGTGTAAGTGTTCAAAGCCGGCGACGTGATGGTTAGGCCGACGACCTTCGAATCGACGGACACTAGAACAGAAGCTACACAAAAATTTTTTTTACAAGAATTGAACGAACACCGGCAACATATGTAGTAATGCTGGTAGCTTTGAGTCAATATACACTGATTCAAAAGTTACGTAAATTTTACACAAACACCAGCATCCTGGAGTTCAATGCTGGCAGTGCTGGATGCCGGCGTATATGCAAAATTTTCCCCTGGACGAAATCTCCTTCATTCGTAACAGTATAATAAATATCTATCTATATATATATATATAAGAGAGGAAAGAACATTAAACTTAATAAATAAATATATAAATATTTAAATATCAGTATGTTTAAATAATTATTAAGAGTTAAACTTTAGTAATTGTTATAAATAGAAAACACTTATACTTTATTAAACAAATAGATTAGATTACGATAATTACCTAATAGCTGTTTTATATAAGTAGGTATATAAAAATGAAAAATTAAAATAAGTTAAAATTACGAATAATGTGATTTCTACAAAAAACTAGATAATAATATGAAGTAAAATCAAAAGAAACACAATGAAAATAAATAATGGAAAAATAAATATTAGTTACCATAAGGTGATTAAATAATAATGACGATAATAATAAAATACTGAACTATCAAATACAAACTCTATAATTATTCAATAAAAATAAAATTCAAGTTTAGTAAATATTTGATATATTCAAACTTTAGGAAACTATGAATAGTTAGAAAAATAATTAAAATAACTAGATACTAAATGTAACTATATAAATAAAAAAAATTCAATTAACATAAGACAGATAAGGTTGACAAACAAAGAAATAATAAATAAAAATTCACTATTAATACAGACATTAACGAAAGAGAAACTTAAATAAATCTAAACTAAAGAAAACGTCCTAAATAAAATATAGATATCAATCAAGATCACGACAAGTAAAATAAAAATAAATAATAGGTAGTAGATATCAACTATCTTAGGATGGAATCACTAAAGGACTACAAAAATAATAAAAACTTAATAATAAAATTATTAAGCAAAATAGAACTTAAAATATTTTATAAGTCAAATTTGGGTCAGAAATAAGAAAATAGGACTTAAAATAGTACAAACCAATTTTAGGACTTATTACAAAACTATAAATACTATAATGAACAATTGTTATTCTATTTCATAGGAGATTTTGAGTCTACATTCTCAAACCCCGAATACTTTTCAAGGACGTATCAAGTAAACAAGTAGCTATTTGCTTGTGTTTGCTACTGCTTGATGTTATGATTAGTTGTATTGCTTGTCTGATGAATGACTAAATGTTGTGAATGCTATCATCCTCATGATCGCCCGAATTAAATGAATAAGTTTAATCACTCGAATAAACAAATCAGATATACTCATTGCATGTGCTTGAAATCTCTTGTAGGTAATGTCTTAGATTTGAAATTAAATGTATTTTTGAAATATATTTTCAAAAGACCATGACTTCGAGAATCTCAGGTCATTTTTTTTATCTCTTAAATAAGTTTTACCAAAAGAGTTTATGAAATAAATGTAGGACATTTCCGAATATTGTTTTGACAGTGGATGTTGCTTGATTGGGGGTCCACTTGTTAAGGGGCGGTAGATGTTGCCTAACTGGGGTCTATTTGCTTGATTCGCTATTGAATGGTGATGGTCAATTTGATTCACCATTGTTTGGTGGTGGTCAGATTTCAAAATTAATCAATATCAACCAGCATAAATCACGTGAATATGTTGTGGAATATTGCCTTTTATTGATGACATATAATCATTGGTTAAGTGTAAATGGACGCTACCACAAGGCAACCTCGTTAAAAATAAAATGCTTATAAAGTAGATATGAGAGACAACTGATATATAGACAACGTAAATCTACATCATTTATGGCTCTGACTGCCATGGATGTGTTGTTTGCATTCATTACATAAGCATTCATATGCATTTTGATAGATTTGCATGAGTGATTAATTAATGCTTTATAACTTACGTGACCGGTAGTAGTAAGGAATGAACTCACTGAGGTGTGGTATGCAGGAATAACGATGGCTAGGAACGGGCTAAGAATATGTGGAGAGGACTTCCTTATCAAACCTTCTTGAAGCTAGAAAGTTAGGTTGCTATAAACTTAGAATATAATTTTGAATAAATTGTAAAAATAGCCGAGACTTTACATTTTGCAAGATTGAAACCCTATTTTTACTAGGTAGGGGATATCGATTCTCTGCGATCTTGATGGAATGTGGAAAATCGGATTTCATAGTTGAATTTCAATAATATTTATATATGTATATATAACATTTAAGTAAGAGATATTAATAAATAAGTAGAGTCTTGTAATCTCTGACTTACAAGACAGTTTTTATATTGTGGGCGCACACGTGGTATGATACCTCCAGAGCAATCATACTAGGCCCCTCTTAGGTCGTGACAGTTGGGTTTAATCATACAACCTTAGTGAGAGATTCTCACTCTTCAAACCAAAGAAGCAGGAAAAAGTTCAAGTTTAAGCAGATGTGGACCGCATCAAAAGATTGCTCAAAGGTAACTAATCACTATTCTTCCTCAAATCCTCTAACTCTAGTGTCAATCTAACTCATGTATTCCATTTATAGAATGTTATACCCATAAATAGAAACACAATACCCATACCTGAAAAAGGCAAAAGGAATGAGCCAAAATCCAATATTTTATACCACATACACACACACAAATGATCAAGCAAGTACACATTTACATGCAGACAAAACTCTAATGCAATAATCAACATTTTATTAGCTTTATTTTAAGCTAAGCAAGAAGCGACATAGAGATAACTCTATATTCTACCACATGTAAATATAAAATACACACACACATATATATGATATTAGGTACTCTCTAACATGCATGATACCAAAACACCTACCTTTACCCAGATCATTTCCATGCACAACACCATTCATCGATCATCTAGTTGCTGCAATAACAGTTAGGTACTCTCCACTTATTACCCAGCAGCTATGCATAATGATCCGCTTGAAATGTTTAATATTTTAAAACCAATTCTCTAGCAAGTATACTGGGTCGATCAAGTAATAAAGTGATGAATGAGTATCGATCCCACGAGGAAAGTTTAATTACTAAACATTATTAGTTCATTTCAATATTTAGGCCAAGAGAAATCAAATTCTTTATATAATTATTCACTATAATATCTACACTATGCAAGGTCTAGTATTTACTAATTCTACTCACACAAGTCTTAACAAGTAAGGTTAGTGGGATTTAGATAAAATTCTATTCTCTCCAATCACGTTGAACTCGGGTTATTAAAATTGTTAGAATCCATGCATACCATGTGAATCTACCAAGATTGACGAATTCTAAAAATGAATTTGAAAACCTTTTTCTACCTAAAACACTCAAAAGCTTTCACTACTGAGCATTTTGACAGATTCCATGTGTGCAACTTAGAGTTTCCCAAATCTGAGTTGACTCATTATCCCAAATCAAAGAAATTACAGAATTCCTTCTTAAAAACTTATTTTTAAAACAATGATTGAGCAGTAATGATAGACTCTACTAGGATTAAAAACTCTTTTGCCATCGCATACTTGAAGTTTTCACCCAAATAAATTCAAACAAAATTGAAATCTTTGCCAAGATACCCAATTTTGTTCCAACTTAAATTCTTCCGAATTTTAAGTTATTAGTTTGAATTTAACAAGGATATACATCATTCTTACAACCCAATAACACTAGTTCAACAATCACTTCAGAAAATCAAGGATCTCACCATTTCCCACCGTTCAAATTTAGCTAATAACCATCTCTACTCTATCTAACAAGATACTCATAACAACTATGATAATATTCATCATGAAATGTAAATAACAAAGCAAGTGAAGAAGAAATTACCAGTAATTCGAGAAAACAAACCGTACAATTTGTATGCAAGATCCTTGTTAGTAAATTCTACTCAATCTACGAACAAATAGAACAAATTTGATGAAGATCCAAGTACATCTCTATTTTCTACTTCTATCTCTCTCTAAAACTATCGGGTGAAATTCAAAATGGAAAACATCCTGTCAGTCCCATTCTCTCTCCTCAAAGCATGTAAAAATACATGCTTTTCGTATAACTGTCGTGTAACTTCTGCATCCAACGCCGGCGGTTTCTTATCCAACGCCGGTGGCGTTCAATCAAGCGCTAAGGATTTGTAGACTGATGGTGTTCAACGCCGCCTTTGAATGCCAGCGGCGTACTCCTCAATTTGCCGGCGTTGCATTCAAATTCAAGTACTGTGTTTATCATCAAATGCCGGCGGTGTTGGATCCAGCGTTAAATACTTAGGCTCTGTGATGTTTCAACGCCGCCTTTTAACGCCGGCGGCGTTGCCTTCTAATTTGCCGGCGTACGCTTTGATCTCTCTCAACGCCGGCTGCGTTTGGCCTAAATTCACCGGTGTTTGTGTGTTTCACTACCAATTCACACAATTCTTCATGTTTCCTTGTTGCTAATTTCCATTTTCATTTCTGACCTGATTCCGAACAAATGACACGAAACTAAATATTAATTCCTTTGCTTTTATAATGATTAACACAAATAAGTATAAATTCAGAGATGAAAATTATATCAATTTTCTAAGTTTATCACATAAGCAACAAGCAAATTCTTATAGCCATATAGTCATTTAGTTGATTTATGAATCTATCATGAATAAAAACATGCAACAAGTAAGATACATGTACCTAGAAAGTCAATCCATCTTGAACATTAAAATCCTGTAACTTGAATTACATAGCAAATAATTCATTAGAATTATTCATAATTCCACAGTCAACTACAATATATACTTTTATAGTTCTCACTTGTACCCTATTAGATTCTAGGTTTCTAGATCTTATATTATAGGTATATTCCTAAATGAATATAATAAATAAATTATAATTACTTTTATGGAGGGAAAAGGTCACTTTGAAGAGATTTTAGTCATTATGGGGGTTTATGTAACTCATAAATGGACCAAATAAGTCACAAAAAGGTGCACAGTCAAGCATACAGGCATTACACGAGCTTGTGCACTTGGTTGTACATTTTTAGACACAAAATTTTAAGTCACAAAAAGGTACGTGCCCTATTGCATGAGCTCGTGCATAGGTTGTGTACTTCCATAATGCAATTTCCATCATTCTAGAGAGAGATACATGACCTAATGCATGTGATCATGCATGGGTCATGCACTTTTAGAATTCATTGTATTTAAGTCTCCAAGAGCTACACTACATGGTCCATGGGTCTTGTACTTTCGAAAATTGTCCTCGAAAATTGTCCTTTTTTGCCAAATTTCCTTTGTTTTCATAAAAAAAACATTTTAAACCACTTTTGCGCTGTCACTACACCCTTTTCAACACCATCTTAATATACTTCTACCCATTCCCAACAGCAACAACTCAAAGATTAATTTCACATCGAAATTGTCTTACATTTTCAAGTTCTTCAATCTTCCTTCTTTAATTCCTTAAATTTGTCTTTTTTAGATCTTTTTATGTAATCTTCCCTAAACTCCTAGTTTTCTTTGATGAATATGGTTGTTCTACATTTAATGACCAAGTTTCTTTAGTACTTAGTTGTTAAACTTATTGTAATCAGTTAAAAAGGAAAATAAATTTGCTTACCATGGAGATTTCTTTTTAGAAATTTTCAAGAATTGTGAATATCAAATGAAGGGGAAAAGGGATTTTTTGTATAATGTAGAAAAGAGAAATGAAAATAAAGGAGCAATTATTCATTTGCATGTATTGTTTTTAAACCAAATATGTTTTCAAAATTCACAATTGAACAAAATCATTTATGATTTAAGAAGTTAGAATTACTGTCATTTCCTTCATTATAGAATTTTATTTAGGATATTTCATATTTTAGCTCTTATGATATTGGAATCGTCTGTTTGTGTGCTTATACATATATGTTTTATAAATAATGGTGACAAATTCGATCTTCATAAAAATGCGAATACTAATGCTATTGTGTTGATTTTGGTTAAAGGTTTTCTCTCTCTTTGACTTTGATAGAGGGAAAAATCTATTTTATTATTTCTTATTCTTTGTTAGATTAGATCCATCTTTAGTTTCATTTTGTTATCTATTATTTTACTTACATTAAAAAAAAAATCAGTATCAAACTTAAATTTTAATGAATTTTTTATGATACTAATTGCTCATAAATTTGTTCTTCTATCTTAATGTATACATGCTGATTCATAAAAATATTAATTACATGAAGACATATTCACTTGTTAAAAATGTAATATGGTAAATTAGATTGAAAGGTATCAATGCTTTAGGATAAGGTCATTTGATGTATCAACATTTTGTGTGGTTAAAAAAAGTAATCAGCCTTTGATGAAAATTCATTTAAGGTATCAACATTTTGTAACATGAGATGAATAAGTTATTAATAATTGACCATTAACAAAATATAAGAAAACTTAATTGAAAAGTAATCGACACATTATTACCTTAAATAAACTTTACAATAACATTAAACCTTACTTAATTCACTTTAGGTAACACGTTAATAACTCTTTTAAACTACAACATTGATACGTTAAATGAATTATCCTCATATATTGATACGTTAAATAATATTATTTACCTTATGCGAAGTTACATTATTAGTATATATTATACATAATTAAACAATAATATTAAATGAGATTAATATTTAGGAAAAAGTACACTTTTAGTTGTCATATTAACTGTTGGTTTCTCTCAATGATGATTTTGATGATAACAAAAAGTGTTAAGTGTATACTAACAAAATTCATTAAGTGTGCAGTAATCAAGTAAGATTTTATGTAAATGTTTACAAAAGGACACAACTCAGGAAGTATTTCAGAGAATGATTAACAATGATTTTCACATTCAAATAAGTTTTCAGAGAGTGTTTTAGAAGGAAAATCAGTGTTTTACAAAGGGTTGTATATCAATCAAAAAGTGTTTCAAAATGTAATTATAATGACTACGAAGGGTTGAATACCGATCAGAAGCTGTTTCAAAAGGCAATTTACAAAGTTTTTGAGATATGAAAAAATCATGATTCTGAAGGACGAATGATTTTCTAAGCAATATAAATTGAAGTCCTAACACCAAAGTGAATATTTGGGTAATGCATTCAATTTTGTTCCACGAGTTAGTTCAATTATCCAAAGGAGATTTAAATTATATAGATTAAGGATTATTTATTGAAGAATTTATGTCTCGACAAAGATTGGAAGATCATGACAAGAAGTTCACATATAATCTCGTGACAATATATAGTAAGAAGAGAATCTAACTTAGTTTGTTATCAAAAACTAATCTACTCAAGTTTAGGAAGAATTCAAATTTGAAATGGATCAATATCAAGTTTGATAAAGTGCTATTTTTGTGGGATATTTTAATGGAAACAATGTAACCAATCTTTCAAGGATATCTACAACAAAGATAATTCAAGACTGAACATTTGAATAGAGCGGCATTATGAGATGAAGATGACCAGCGGCATTAATGGAATTGAAGTCTATCTAAGCTATAGATGAAAAACGACCAGCAAGGCTTATCCGAAGTCAAAGCGAAAAATCAAGAACAAGTTTATCCATCTCTTATAGCCGTTGGAGACAACAAGAATAAATAGACTCATTTAAGTCAGATCATATATGAGAATATCATTTCACGAGGGAAAGGGACTTCAAAACAGAAGAACAAATACTCATCCCGGTTTCATTGCGCTAAATTCAATCTATTTCAATTATTCTTATTTGTTCGAAATTTTAGGAATTTTATTCTTTCCTACATTTGTTTTACACAATTAGTGTGAATTTGATAGTTGCAAGAAGACTCAGTAGTTTGATTGTAGCCTTGAGGAAGCTAGGAAGATCAAGTTGAGTGCATTTGTAGCCAAGTGTTTGGCAAAAGATAACTTGTAACTTGTTGATTTGTTGGATAGTGAACATACCGGTGTGGAATACCGGGTTCCTGGCTTGGTGCTGGAAGAAAGGATTGATGCTCAAGGCATAACCTCTATAAATAGCTTTGCAATATTCTCTACTCTATCTCTTTTAATTTTATACATTTTAAGTGTTTATTTGTTTGCGGATTAATTTCAGAAACAAATTCGGAGAGTAACAGGAAGTGCAATTTATAATCAGAGACTATCTGGAAGCGTTTTTACTAATCAAAAATTAATTCAAAGACTAAAATCTAGGAGTTCATTTTTTGTTTTAAGCTAAACTTTTTTATCTGTTCTTATCTGAATTTTATCTAAGGATATTATTTATTAAAGTTGTTGTTTTCAAGTAAGGTTAAGAAGACATTTAATTTGATTAACTAAGTTTGTGAATTTGGTTAAGTTTTTTAAAAGATTAAATTTTCATTTTGGATCACTAATTCACCCACCAACCACCCCCCCCCCCCCCCCCCCCCCCCCCCCCCCGTCTTAGTTATTCTTTTAGGATCAACACTAACTTTTTTTTCCCTTTGAGTCCTTTTTTTTTTATATCTACCTAATTCATTTATGTTTTCAAAGTTTTATGATAATAAAGCTTCCATTAAACAAAAATTTATGTTACTTTTTTTAGGATAAATTATGCAAACCTCCCTGAAAAACTTTAGAAATTATATGGACCCCCATATTTATAAAGATTGACACAGCTCATATTTAAAACTAAGCGTGTCTAGTCCCCAACCACATGTAATTACATGTAAAGTTGTCTTTGAAGAAGAAGTTTGTATATAATGTTTATCTAAATTTACCATAAGATCATTTATAAAAACTTCCCACTAGGAGTAGTATTATAAAGGTTTGTTATCCTTTCAAAACATAATGAAGGACTTAATGCATATATATTACAAACCTTAAACTAAAGATTAAGCCTTAACAAAAATACATAAAAGTTTGAAAAGTCTTTAATAATTATTACATCATCCATAAAATAACATCATTTACTATTCTATTACAAAAATATAAGCCATAATGGTTGGATTCTAGTCGTCCCACTCGTCTAGAAAATCTATCTCATAACCTAACTGATCGTAGAACTCTTCCTTATCAACACCTATAATAGGAAAACACGAGCTAAAGACTCAGTACACAGTATTACAAATGAATACATTGTGGCATACAATCTTAATCTAATGCAAATGCAACAAACATTGAATTTTTAATCGTTAATTAATTTCATCAAATCAACGTAAGAGTTTTCAAAATCTGGAGACAAGCCAACGGAAACCTGGGGTCCTAAGTAAAAGTAACTACTCAAGAGGTTGATATAGGTAGCCCGAATACCTATATCTCATATATCTAATTGAAAAGAAAAATAGCTTCATTTAAGATTCATAGTCATTTCTCATCTTTATTTAACTTGATTCATAATATCATTTAGTTCAACAGGACTCGTAAACGCGAATTAAATCATATTACTTCCCTTTAAGAATAAGTAAATCTTATACCGATATTGTTGCCCCTATTGACTACTTATCAAGCAACTTATAAAGCATGATTACATCATGACAAAGGTGGTCGAAGCACCTAACTACCGTGCTAACATCGTCAACTGGTTTGCTGCTCCTTGGACTGGATTCAACAACACATGCACAAACAATTCAAACACTTTTAAGTCATCTTCGATTATAGTCTATTATGCAAAATGCCTACCCTAGCATTCAATAACTAAGTTACTACGTCCCTGAAATGGCTAATAAAAGACCACTAGGTACACTCAATTGACAAGAAGAATTTGTAAGAAAATAATTCGATTCATATGAAATTGAATATTAACCACAAGAATTTCTATGTCCTTTATCTAATACAAGACTTAAATAAAAACTCATATTAAATCATAATTTAGCATTTATATATACAAATATCTATATAATAAATCCCTTTTTTAATTTTGGAAATAAAATATTTTTTAAAGGAAGCCCGGGCAGGAACATGGTTGTGCACTTACCCATGTTTCCTAGATAAAAGAAACATGATTGGTAACAAAACACGTGTTTTATTCAAAATCCAACCTAGAGAGAAGCATGGCACAAAACAAAAGGCTGTGTTCTAGCCATGTTTCACTTGAAGATCAAATTCCTTAAGAAATTAGTGAGAAACACGATATAATACCGTTAGCCTTGTTTCAACCGTGCTATTACAATTTTTCCACTTGTTTTCCACATAGCAAGAAGCACGTTCGAATACAAATGGCCATGTCCTACCCATGTTTCTCTTCGAGTAGTGATATCTCAAGGGCTTAACAAGAAACATGACTAAAACATCACCCTATGTTCTGCTCGTGTTTCTCTTTGAGTAATATTATTTCAAGGGCTCGATGAGAAACATGATTAGAAGCATAGCTTTGTGATTTACTTCGAAAAACATGGCATACTTGTTGATCATTTAAACTTTAAACTTTTGTTTTCATAAGCTTATACATACTTGCAACACCAACTTAACAACATAGTACATGTATGAACTTCACATCCCACCATCAAACAACTCTTACAACTTCATATAGCACATTGGAAACATCATACAAACTATACTAACTTACTTATCTGTCAAAACAACTTCAGCCACTCTCAAAAACTCATTTGTCACAACTTTAAGAATCTACTTAGCTCTAAGGAAAGGTTAACAAAAACTCATCTTCATGAAGAGAACAAATAAATAAATGATCATATAAACATGCAAAACTTTACATTGCCTAACTATTAACTTAAAGATGGAGTCTTGATAAGAACTTGGATGGATTGTTTGTAGAATAAAGATGAGAAATTGTAGTGTTTTGCTTTGATATTTGGAATGGTTGGTTTTAGAGTTTGTTTTGGATTGTATTATTTTTACTGAGCTTAAGTTGGAAAATTATCTTAGTAAAGCTCACCTTTAACTTTTTAGGTAGCTAAACTTTTGAGGAGGAAAAAGGCTAAGGCTAAGGCTAAGGCTTGAGCTTGGGTTAGGCTTATGGTTGATGTTTGGGCTTGATGCTTAAGTTTAAAAATCTACTTGGAATTATGGTTAAGGCTTGGTTTTAGTTTGTTTTGATGAAAGTCATGGGCTCCACTAACACTAACATGCAAAACAATACAATTACTAAATCATACTAATACATTAAATTTTATTTTGCTAAGCATTTACTATTAACTTCATATTTCAAAGAAGCAAATTAATTAACATAGGAGTTTATGATATTTTAACATTTTTTTAAAGATAGCACTTATACCCTTTAAAAATGAGTAAATTATACAGACCTACCCTAAAAACTTAAAAATTGCATTGAATCTTGGTTCTTTTTAAAAGTAAATACTTATACCCCTAAAAACTGATAAGATGATAATATGTAAATTTTGTTCATTTAGTTCTAAAGTGCCATTACATGTAATATGTTTAATTTATAGATATTTCAAAAACTATATTAAAATTTAAATTTTTAAAGAATTATAACTTTTTTTATCTCATTTTTGCCCCTTTAAACCAAGCATCTAAAGTGCAATTCTACTGAAAAACTTTTTTTTAGTAAAAAATAGTATTACGAGATGTGTTTTAATATAATAAAGAACATTTCTAATACAATTGTTTCATGCTAAGGTGCACTTATAAAAGAAGAAAAACAACAACTAACTTTTTTTTTTCTTTTTCTAAAAAGATTAATTCTGTAAAAACTATAATAAAAAGGTGTTAATATTACAAATGGTACTTAAACTTTGACAAAATATACAATTAGAAATCTGAACTTTGAAAATGATCAATTTAGTATTTAAACTTTGAAATTAACTAATTTATTACTTGAAATAACTTTTCTTTTACACCAACAGTGCCTTGTTAAGTTATTTTAGGTATTAAATTTATTAATTTCAAATTTTTTATATACAATTGATCATTTTCAAGGTTTAGCTACCTAATTGTATATTTTATCATATTCAGTATTATTTGTGACATTATTCCATAAAAAAATTTTGACTATTTTATTAAAATATTTTTATTAAGCATATTATATATGTAATCACGTGTTATTATCAACTAAGTAAAATTTACATATTATCATTACATCGTTTTTTTGAGATGTAAGCATTGACTTTTGAAAAAACTGAGATCTATGTAATTTTTAAAGTTTTCAAGAGACGTCTATGTAGTTTACTTAATTTTAGGATATAGGTGTTGATTTTTAAAAAAACCTAAAAATGTATGCAATCATAAAGTTTTTAGAGAAGATCGTTGCAAGTTATTCCATTTTTTTTTTAATATTGTATCAAATATCGGCAGATCAATCTTATATTTATTTCCTTTTCAAAAAAGAAAAGCTTTTAGAATCAAAATCGATCTGTTATTACATATTATGCGGAGTTTTAACTAACTAATATAGAAAACTGCAATTGTATTTTTTTTTTTTTTAAATACGAGTAGACTAGAGTAGTTGATCATTTTTAAAAATATCTCATTTTTAATATAAAATAGAAGTAGGCTCATTTTATTTCAATAAGCCCTATTTTAGTCTAACAAAGCCCAAATTAACCGATGAAGATATTTTTGGAGTTTACTTTTCACGCACGAGAAATCGAATAAGACGAAGAACATAAATGGTATGACAATCCTGTTCCGAGCCTACCAAGCCAAATCTTCTACGGTATCCCTTATTAGACTCGGTCTTTTAAACCATATCTTCTAAACTATATCACTAGCCTGGAAAACCGGCCATGGTATTAAATTGGGCAAAGCCTAATTACCAAAATGATCATCTATAATAGTTAATATCCAATTATTATATTTCTTTTAATGATTTGATGGTTGACTGAGCAGTCCGTCAATAGATCGTAGATGCATGTATTAAGAGTTTTAAATAAATAATAAAATTAGTACTTAATTTTTATAAAATTGGTCATATAAAAAAAATTTATTCCTATTTGTATCGCTAATTAATTTAAATGACATATGGCACTCAATGAATTTTTTGAGCACCTAATGTAAAGAACTTCCACATAAAATAATAATTTTTGAAAAGAAATTCCCAAAAGTACTGTTGTGACATTTTAAAAATCCCATCAAGGTACCAGGGCACAGGAATCCTCGGAAAGGATACTATGCTTTCATTGTTACTTTCAAGCGAGTAAAAAAGGACACAATCCAGTATAACTTTTTGTGGAGAGCAGCTGTGGAGTTGGATGAATATATCAATTCTAGATATAATTTCTATCGAGTTACTTGTAACCTTTATAAATGAAAATTCTTGACAAAAAAATAAAAAAAAAAACAAAGAAAAAGAAAAAGGTGCATGCTGATGCATAGGCATATGATTGGAAAATAAAGAGATATAAATATAATCCTGTTTGTGTGTGCCTTTTTACTATTATTATTATTATTAAAGGGATCAACGAGGTCTTCCAAGATTTAAAAAAAAAAAATTATGTTGGTCGCATTAGATCAATTGTAGATATTAATGTTTAGCTTTTTTTTATCTGTTATTTTACTATAAACAAAATAATTTAATTAGAATCAAACTTCTTTCTATGAAAATTTCAGCAAAATTCAAAAATAGATTGATAACGATATAATAGCTCAACCTTGGAATTTTATACTAATAGCTCCTGAATTAGTTTCTTCTACCTTAAAAAGTACTTCATTCAGAGATATTAATATACAATATAGGCTTTTATTAAAATTTTAATTACTTGTATATTGATGATAAAATATAATCTACAGAATTACGCATTTAGTATATATAATTAGTCCAATATATATGTAAATGAGAATAATATTTCTTCAAGCAAATATAATATGTCAACTATTTAAATGTATATGTCTACACGTCCCTGAGCAATGTACGAGTACTAATTGCCTGCGTTGCATGAATACAAATAACTGAAAATATATTTACTATTCGGTGAAATTTGATACAAGTTCGTTCATAGCAATATATTCATAAATTTATCTATATCTATCATTTCTTATAAAAAAAAAAAAAGAAGCTTTTACAATCAAATTTAAATTGTTAACCCTTTTTATAGTAGCCAGAGCTGGCATATTGAAATGGTCATCTTAAACAGGCTGTTGCAGTGATGGATGAAAAGGAGGCCAATAGGGTCTTGGCTTATTCGCTTGGAAAAGGTAATTATTATAATATATTTAAATAAAAAATATATTATATTTATATTTATAATAGGATTAATATAAAAAATAGTATTTAAACT
The DNA here is from genome assembly GCA_024138025.1 of Combretum micranthum. Lineage (NCBI taxonomy): Eukaryota > Viridiplantae > Streptophyta > Magnoliopsida > Myrtales > Combretaceae > Combretum > Combretum micranthum. Next base: position 421,148 of record JAMXBD010000495.1, on the reverse strand, counting down.
TTTATAAAAAAGTTTAGTTAGCTACTTGAAATTTGGTCATGAATACTTTAGTATCTAAATTTTTATACAAAAAAAAAAAAATTCAATCAGATACTTAAATTGGGTTATGAATAATTTAGTATCTAAATTTTTACAAAAAAAAAGTTCAACCAGATACCTGAAATTTGATTTTAACATTTTTGTACATGCGTATATTTTTTTCTATGTTATTAAATTTTCTTCAAGTAGAAAAAATGTACATAAAAACTTATCTTATGTACCAAAATTATCAACATCAAACATCTAGTAGAGAAAAATATCCATAAAAACTTGTTTCAAGTATCAAATTGTTTAAAATCAAACTTCAGATGCTCAAGTGAACTTTTATGAAAGTTCAAGTACTATTTTTTACATAGGAAATTCTATGGTCTCATCATCATCTAACGACTCACACCGCACTTAACCATGATCGAATTACTTAAATAATTAATATTTTAATTATTATATTTATTTTAACAGTTAGATGGTTGATGACGGGACCATAAAAGCTCTCTTTTTACATTATCCGTTTGTAACAAGTTAAGTTTTTCCTCCAATCATATTACTTCGCATATGTCTATCTATGAAGCTAGAGGTGAATAGACCCTTTATCTACTTATCTTAGCTAAACTCTCTACTGAAGGTCTATCAAGTGAAAAAAAAAATGATATTACACGTGATACTATATGTGAAACCATTGCGATATCATTATCTACGTAACAAACCTTTAATGAAGAATTTATCTAAAATAGATGAACCAATGATCCACTTATTTTTTTTCTCCCATCTATGATACATCGCTGTTTCCTTGAGGTTAATCTAGGTGCCCTCTCAAATGATCTTTTTTTTTTTCCCTGCCATTTTTTCCATCATTCTGTCTGGAAGTAGTACCATATGCATCTACAACTAGTCAGTCTATATAAATTTGAGAAAAGGAAATTGCCATAAATAAAATATTACTTAAAACAGGAATCATGCCCTAATAATTACTTTCAATAATGTGAGTAAAACGAGCCAAATCTAGCATGAATCAATAGAGTGCAGCCGCAAAGTTGGAAGAATATATATATATATATATCAAATCTAGATATAATTTCTATTGTATTATTGTCAAGCTTGGAAAAGAAAAATACTGATAAGCTTTATAAATGGAATTTCTTGTTTCGATGGTTGAAATCATACCGATTTCTAAAATATATTATGACATCATTTTAACGTCATTTTATATTTTAAAATCTCAATCATTAATTATTTATGATAATATTTTAGAAGGATAAATTGAAAAAGTGAAGAGGATCTACTTCTTTAATTTAACAGACCTCGATAATAATAATTTAGTGAATTCAAAACATTGTATCCATATCTATCAACATATGTGGAAAAAGCAAAAATCGCACGCCGAATATGTGACATATATAAAAAGGGGAAAATTCATATTGAATATGCAACATTTATGTAATGCCCTAATATAAGGATATTACAACCGGTCACCTGTCCTTCTCTTTATAGGAATACGTGTCCTTCTCTTTATAGGAATACGCCAAGGTTATAAAATACTAATTCACATATTCATATCAAAATACAACACCAATACTCACATATAAAAGATATATGATAAACAGTTCATCATATAAATAATACTCCTGAATTAACTTGCTGGCATAAATTAAAGCCAACATAATCCAAACTTATAACTTAACTGAAAAATCCTACGAAGAAATCTTAAAATCATAAAATAAATAAAATCTTTCAAAGTAATAATAGTTTCAACTTAAACTTCATAAAATATTAAATCGTCTTCCTATCTCCAAGTATCCAAAATCTACTTCTACCGATCCTCAATAGGAAAGTCAAGTTCACTATCGCCATCCTCGTGATCTACAAATATGTCATATCCAGAAATATCATAAATCACTTGATCTTCTCCTATTCTTAAAAAATTAATGGAATAAACGAAAACACCCAGTACGTTATACCACATACAAATGCATATGCACACACAACATCTATATATTTCACATGCAACGATTTTTAGTGCAACAAATAAATATTATCATCTTTTAAATTAGCCAGCAAATAGCACATTTTAGAGCAATCTGCGGTTTAATTCTAAACCTGGAGTTACTCATGACTCCATAAAAACAAGCATATAAAAAATAGTTAATTATACATATATTGGTGTTGGAAATCTTCCACATACCTGCGGCCATACTGCTGACACCTAATCTACCAGAATCATCTCTAGGTGGAACTCGACTCAAAACAATACTACACAAGGATCATCAAGTTGCTAGCATTAGTATCACACTCTGCGTGGTCTTTACTAATCGCAGTCAAGCACAAACAACAAAACAGTTGATAAGCCAAATATAATTAGGTTGATTTGATATTCTAACCTTACAATACATACAACAAAGAAATCTAATCCTACAAGTACATACAGCAAACAAGCTAAAATTTTATCTCAAAATCTCTTCTAAATGTTGCCCCACAAGTTTTTAAGCAAAGAATCAATCTAAGGAACAAGTAGAAGTAAAAATTCAAGCCAAGAAAAAGGAAAGTGAAGTTTGGTTGATTTTAGTAGCTATAAAAGTAAATAAAGTTGATTTCTTATATGTTTTGTTTAATTGTGGTTTTAGTTGATGTTGATGTTACATATGTTAGTGATTATACCCTAGGCCAATTACTAGGTGTTGTCATTATAAATATATACACACACACATATTATTAATATAGAGACATTTCTATTATATTATTTGCATGTTTACTTTAGCTATTCTAAATGTCTATAGATGCTCATTATTGTGAGAATGATAGTGAATTAAATCTAATATGATTTTTTGTTTGATAGTCATGAGATGTCTATTTGTATAGGGATACAAATCAAACTCATAAGTACATATTAGGTAATTATGTATTGGACTGACCTACTATGAGATCACTACATGGATCAGTATCATAAGTGATTCTCACAATAACAATGTTAGCGTACCCTTATACTTGAAATCACTATAGGTCTCAACATGAGGAATATTATGATTCGACTCAATCAAACGTTATCTTTAACAAGATAATTATAGAGGTTGAGATTAAGCATAATGTGAATCATGTAGAGGAAGTTGAGTGATTAAGATAGGATTTGTCTCTCTCATTATGAGGCAAATATCTCTACGCCACTCGATAAGTGAAATTGAGAAATGCATGATCGTGCTCAAATGTATTGATAGTGTGATCAATTTCATTTGTTTTCTCAGTTCATTTGGAGATCAAGAAATAGTAAGATTGAAATATATAAGAATGACACTATTCATGGCTTATGTTCAATATAGATATGATGTCACAAAAGGATAATGACATAAGTTATAGATCGGGTAAAAATCGGATCACCAATCTTCACTTACTTTGGGTAAACATAATATCTTGCTAGAGGCCGCATATGTTTTGTTAACAAAAATGGTTTTAGATCAATGAAAAACATTAAGCGAACCTATAAAGTTACACACAAAAGAATAAAAAAAAAAATCGTTGACTAAATTTAAACAAGTCCAGCAGGAATAATAAATTTATTTATTATTAATCTTAATTTGTTAAGAATAATAAATAAATATAATTTATTAAGAACAACATAATTCCTAATTGGACTAGGAATTCTTACGTTAATAAATTAATTTATCCTTAATAAGATTAGGGGTACTAATATCATTATTAATACCAACATTATTATAAATAAGACATAATAGGTTTCTTTTTGGAAGAACGACATGTTTTGTCGATATAGACCTATAGAGAAATTCTGTAAACCTAAAAAAAGAGAAACACGATAGTCATGAGTAAAATTTTCCTCATTAGATCTAGAAGTGTTCTAGATAACAATAGCGCATGAATGATCATTTTAAAGGAGTGTTTATTTAAGTGGATACCGTAGAGGGGATTGTGAATTTGCGGTACTGGAATAGGGTTTTCTTTTGAATTCCACTGCAAAAGATTTGATATTTATCAATCCTAAAACCATATGGAAACCCAACAGCATAGAAGTAGAACTTTGATGTTTTAGACAAATTAATAATAAGCTAACAAGCATGTTGAACTAGATATACAAATAAGCATATGTACTATAGGTATTTGATGAAATGAATGTTTGAATTTATGATGAAATGACGAGTGTATTAATATTATTATTGATAAATGGGTAGGACTTTAGTAATTAGGTTGATAATAGAGTTGAACAAGCATGAACGATATATTTATGTTTTTAACCTATGATTGTTATACATGTACACGTGAAATGAGTAGATGAGTACAAGTAATCTTGATGATATTTGATATTATGTTTATGAGTTACTTTTAACATGTTTTTATAACAAATAAAGTCTTAGTAACGAGCTAGAAGATATAGGACTTCGAACATTTTGAATCAAGTACTAAAGGATTAGTGCATTGTCCATCACAAGTGTGTTAGAGGCCGTTACATCCTTGAAATCATGATTTCCTGGTGATCACGATCGTAACGTAGCCTGTGTCTCCTCTGTGTGCTTTTAAAACATGAAACAACCTTGATTACAACCGTACATCATTTCTTTAGATGCATTTTGGAAAAATTTTAACAAAACTATCACGAGCGTATTCACTAACACAGCCTACATCATGACCATGATAGCGAGCGTGATATCCTATCATAGGCGTAGCAAGGCGGTAACATACATCATAGCCCACGATTACAGTGGTGATGGTGCCCCCGATATCCATCACGGCTCTTGTCACGAACGTGACATATCCCTTAGTACTATTTATAAAAATATATATATAATAAATGGATAATAATGATGAATAGTGGAATGTAATGGGTATATCTATATGTATACGAATATAAGCTATGTGATCATTTGAACTATATTTAAGTTTAATGAAGGTTTAATGTTTTAGTATTCAATTATGGATTAACATTGTTTCATATCAAAATCATTTGCCTCGATAGGTTTCAATACCTAGTTAGGTTTGAATATATGTCTTTTATCCGATAAATCCATTTATTCAGGTGCACAATAACTTATTTATTAAGTGCTAGGTTAGACATTATCCAATCAATTCTAATTAAATATTAGCTTAAAGATTTGTTTGAATTGTTTGTTCGCATGCCATTGAATCCGATTCGAGAGCGTAACCCTGTTAATGAGGTTAACATGGTAGTATTAGCGCTTAGGTCACACCTGTCATGATGCAATGACTTTCATAAGTAGGTAATCAATAGGAGGAACTGTTTTGGTATAACATTTGCTTATTCTAAAGAGGAAATAATATGATTTAGTTGTAGTTTATGAGGATGATTGAACAATGTGATATTATGGATTAAGTTAAGTAAAGTTGAGTAGCGATTATGAATCCTATATGAGATTGTTATTTGTAAAGTCATGTAAGCGATATAAATAGTCGGGCTGCTTGTATCAGCCCCCTAAATAGCTGCTATTACTCGGGACCCCCAGATTCCCTCAGGATTATAATCAAAGTTTGAATACTCCAATGTTGATTTGTTTTACCTAAGTGAAGATAATTAATTTATTGTTTCCTGCATTGCATTACATGCTGCTTTATATTTGTTTGTGTTGTTGTGTACTAGGCCCCTAGTTTACTTTTTCCTCTACAGGTAATGATGATGATGAGTTCTATGATGACTTGGGATATGGTATTGAATGAGAAGCATTTCTTGATGAATGGGACAATTAGGATGTTGGACTACTCTGTATTATTTTCTTGGAAGAAGATTTGTATAGACCTTATTTTTAGATGTAGCGGTATAGAATAATGGCTTACTCATAATCTTATGTTTTATATTAAATTACCTAAGTTTTTCTACCATGTATATTATAGGTTGGGTATTGTAACCCTTGATACCATAGACGATGGTGCTATCTAAGTATTTATGTAAAGTTATCTACTCTTAAATGAGAAATATTTATAAAGTTTTATATCTTAATAGGTTGATCAAACAATGAGCATAAACCCTGCCCTTTCGGACAACCTTACATGTAATGTGTTCGTGTATTATACCTAGTTAGGGACTTAGCATGTATAGTTTTGATGATGTCACGCCCCGAAGGGTACCCTAAACGTGGCAGTCCGCCGTACACAATATTAAAGCCTAAGAATCACCACCTCAGTCACGCGAAGGCTTCCATACTATATACAAGGCGTCTAACACATAAAGGAGACACATCGAAATGATACATTTTATGTTGATACAATCGAGTAACAATGTAAAGGAAATACAAATTTACTATACTTAAGATACAAATCACTACACTTCATATACGAATCACTACACTTCAAAATACAAATCATTCAACTCCAATTACATTCATCCACAGACTTCCCTACATAAACTATTACAAGACAAATCATAAAACTAGCAGATAACTTCAAACATTCGTATTCTTTACCGCAATCCCAAAGTCATTCTCGGCTCCAACCAATTCGGTCCCCACTTTGCATTTTTGAGATAACCTATTCATTTAAACAACTATTAGGGTATAAGCTATACTAGCTTAGTGAGAATTCCCTTAATTCCGTACCATAAAAAATAAGTCATAATCAGTCATATGTTATGCATAAACAAACACGTGAGCAAGCAATTATGCATGGGTATCCGGAACCCACACACAGAACGGATTTAGGCCCTCCGTATCTTGGGTTAGGAATGGTATTGAGTCTACACGACCGCATCTAGTCCCCAAGCCCTCGGCTCTTAGCACTCGACTTGGCTAGGCTCATCCAAGAATGCATCCACATGCGCCTTAGTACCCTGAATGAGCTCTGATACCGGCCTTGTCACCCCAACGAGTCCTCGGACCATACCGATCGACCTGCGTAGGAGTAGCATGCTACCGAATGCAATATGTCCAATGCGATGTATGGCCAATATAATTTTTTTTCTTAGGTCAAAATATTTATACATTCTTTAGAGTGACCAACCAATATCACACACATAACAAAAATAATATGAATAGTGCAGTTATCCAATCGAATCATGGTTTCGATATGCTTTAGTATTCTTTGGCACACATTCATCACATCATCATATATCCCATCCTCATTCACATCGATTTTTATCTTGTTCCTATAATTCTAATGCAACTAACTACAAGCACACTCAAGATAACAAAACAAGGAGAAAACTCACTCGGCCATTGGATCACAGGTCTTCTATTGATAATAATTCGATGGTAGGGAATCTTCGATTTCGGGATCACCTAAAAGGAAGAAATACTCTAATAAGTATTTCAACTCAAACTAATCCAAACGATTTTATACGAACTGTCAAATTCGTAATTCGCGTCCTAAGCGGGAATTCCAACTTAAAACGGCCATAACTTGGTCATTTTAACTCGGAATCTCGCAAATTATATATCGATTTCTATCTACTTCGAAAGATCTACCTAATTCTAATATTATATTTAAGTTTTGAAACATTGAAGCTTCGAAAAGGTCAAATTAGATTAGGGCAACAACAATTTCAATTTCCGAAAAATAGTTTTGTAAGAGTTTGTAATGTTCCTACTATAGAAATTGGCTATACATGCAATATGAATGATTTCCTAACATGAATGACATGAGATGAGCTTAATGTATGCATGATCTTGATGATTCTTGCTAAAAGAAAATTTATAACTCCTTATATTACAAGACTTCAAGGATAACTACTTTTAAGAATACTAGTTTCCTAACTTTGATTATTTCCATTTGTTTTGGATTTATTACTTAAGAAAATATAATTATTTTTGTTAAAATTGAGTCTTCATATATCTATTACTTATGACCTTCGTTTCTACATAAAAATTTTCATTTTGCACTTTGTAAACATGTTTTCAAGTGGGGTTGATTCCAAAATCCAAATTTGGTAAAAATTGGTTCTTGAGTGATTCCTTTAAATAAAAATCATTTGATATTTAGAAAATTAGGGCACAATCATACATAACCACTAATGACTTCATTTTTACTCAAAAATTTGCATTTTACACTTTGCAAATATGTTTTACAATATGATTTACTCAAAAATCCGAATTTTAGAAAATCCACTTTTGGAATGATTCCTTTGGGAAAAACTTGTTTAAAGCATTAAAATTTAAGGCTTTACTATATCAATTACCTAAGGACTTCATTTAACACATAAAACTTGCAATTTGAGCTCAAATACTAAGTGATTACATATGCATCATCTCAAATTACGAATTTCACAATTTGATCACTAACTCAAAATTTTTCATTTTAATTCCATTACTTGTTTTACGTATTACTCATGCCTAAACTCATTTTAACTTGTAAAAATCATTGCTTAATGATATCTATTACCTATATACTTAATTTTTCACATAAAACATGAGTTTTGGAGTTGATAAATGGGTTTTAAAAATTGGTCTTGGTTGGGATCCGAATTTAGAAAATTTATTTTTGGTCATATCTTTTGATAAAATCTATCTAAACTCATGAAAATTCATTCTTACATATCCTATCTTAAGAGCCTTTCATTTCTTAAATAAAAACTACATTTTTGAGTTGGAAAACATGTTTTTAAAATATGCCTTGGCCAAAATCCGAAAATAAGATTTTTATTTTAAAAATAACTTTTGAAAATAACATTAGATTCTTGTAAAAAGAAGTCTTGATGATATTCATATATTAAGCCTTCATTTTATTAAGTAAAAATTACATTTTAACACTTGGAAAGTGGTTTTTAAATATGAGTCTTGCCAAAATACGAATTTCACTACTTTTGTTCAAGTTCAAATCTAAGATCTACACATAATATGAATATAGATCTAAATTTTACTTATCAAAATCATTCATCTATGTTGTCTATACCCTAAGCCCTTCATTTTAAATTAAAAATACACATTTTGGAGTTGAAAAACAACTTTTCTAAATATGGTTCCATTTTCATCCGAATTTTCAAAATTGATTTTTGTTGAAAATAAAATAGATCTTGAGTTTCCTACAAGTTTCCTACCATCATCATGCTATCACAAGTTGCTCATGAACATAAAACAAAGATCTAATGCATTTATGAACTCAAAACACTAGATCTAGTCTTTTATACTAGTTTTAAATGCATGAATCACTAAGATGGACATGTGGATGATAGATCTATGCATAAATCATAAGAAATAACAAATATAACAAATATAACAACTTAAATAACAAGATCTATGGCATAAACGAAAATCAAAGCTACAAAAATTTAGATCTACAAAATATAAATTTTAAACAAGAAAAAAATTGAAATACAATATAATAAAAGTAGAGAAAAGGAGTGTTTCATTATTGGCATCATCATCCTAAGCTTTTAAGCTTATGGAAGGTTATTTGATGCATGAAACCTTCATTACACCTTTACCTATATCACCTATGGAGCTTTGGGAAGAAGATTTGCTTAGAAATCTTTAAGAATGAAGTGTGGAAGCCATGGAAGAAGAAGGGGGCAGCTTGTTTTTCATGGAAGAACAAGAGAAAATGGAAGAGAAAGAGAGGAAAAATGAGAGAGAAAAGTTAATGAATGAAAGAGGGAAAGTGAGTAAATGAAGGAGAGAGAGAAAATGAGTGTTTTAATTGAATAAAAGAAGAGAAAAAAATAAAACAAGGCAACCAATACTTGGACATGCTGCACATGAATATGAAGAGAGGAGAGTGAGAATTTTGTTGAAATTTGACTCAAAATTGAATTGTATAATTAATGTGTAATGTAACTTTTTGAAGAATGATTAAATTATATTTATTTTTAGTCAAAATAGGAGTAAATAAAGGACAATGGCAGCCACAAAGAAGGGTCAAAATCTGCCATGAAGTATGGGTTAATGTGTCGAAAGATTGAAGTGAAAGGGAAGTGATATGTGTAAGGTGTACTTGAAGGTATGGGTTGTAAAAGTACTTTATTAATAAAATAAAATGAAATAAAATAAAATTAGAAAATTTATTCCAAATATTTGTAGCAGATTTTTCATAATTAAATTTAAATAATTATTTGAATTATTTTAGTATTTTAACAAATATGTTACCAGTACGATCAAAATACGCGAATATGGGCTATAAATAATATTTTTATAACCCGAAAAATTCTAAAAATTTATTTTATGAAAATAAAAATATTTTTAAAATATTTTCCAATTATCAATTAATTTATTTTATTTTTATTATCGGGTCTTAAATAGAATTTGATCCCGTAAAAGCCCGAACTAACTAAATTTTAGAAAAACAAAATTTTCTATAATATATAAAATATTTATCTAAAAATATAAAGCTTTATAGGAATAATAAAATTTTGTAATGAAATAAAAATGAATAGTGCAAAAGACTAATCAATTACTGGTAATAATGGAAATATGATAAAAAGGTTATAACTGTAACTTTTATAACTCGAAAAATTATATAACTGATATATTTGGAAATCTTATGAAATTAGAGTCTAACGTACTATTGGTATATTTTTTATATCTCGAGCCCTGTGACACACTTTTCGAGTATGTATCATAACGGATTCGAAATAGGTCAAAAATTTACCAGTCTAATATTTTTAAACAAACTCATATTACTATGAGTTATTCTACATATTTAAACTACATCTCGGCCTCTAGGGTTAAGGGCGCTAGATTGCTGGACTTAAACTATTGTATTCCGGTTAAGGTTTCCGGGTGATTTTTCGGTTTAAATCCTTGCCAATTGGGAACTAATTTTTTATGTTTATATAACATATTTAATTTGAGAAATTTATTTTAAATTTTTTTTGTAAGTATTTAATATCTCTTAATGTTTTCAGAATTCTTGAATGAGTTATATTTTGAAAGTCAATCATTATTTATTTTTTTATAATTTGTTTTTTTGGGCTTTATATTACTTGATTTTATAAGTTAGAGTTAAATAGGAATTTTGTACGTAGTGGTTTTGAATTTGAAGACTGTTGAGTTCTTATTTTATTTTTAGGATTTCCATTTTCTCAAGATTAAGAAATTTCTAGATTCGTTCGTACTTTTGGATTAGTTAAAATTTGGTTTTAATTTGGATTGATTTTTAGGGTTTATTTTTTAAGTTCATTTTGAAATTATTTATTGAAATTTTCCGAGGCTTACAGATGAAGTACATGTTGGGTCCTTACAGAACTACATTTGAAACGATTGAAGTTTCTAATTAAAGTGTTGTTCAAATTGAGGAATATTATGTAAAGGAAATTCAAATAACATTATTACATGATAATATTACTTGTTAGGTCATAGGGAAGAGGTGTAAGTTTGTTTGAGAGAGGAGGTAGAGGGAAAGGAGTATACGAAAGATGTTAAGAGTGATATGGAAAAAATGAGTTAGAAAGGTAAATAGGGTGTAATGAAACATTAATGAAGTTTGAAGCTGAAAAATATCACCTGTATCTTTTTTTTTCAATTAAAAGTGGTTTGGTTCAATTTCCCCCCTCAATCAAACCATAAACCATTTAGAATATCTTCAAACCAAATCAAAATACAAAAGAACCACATTTTATGATTAGGTCTAGTTTGCTTTGATGAGCAACCCTATATATATACACACAGAGAGACACATATATACACACCATTTCTTTAAGACATCATTAAAAAAATGAATAAGGAAGTGGGATGAGTTTATACAGCAAGCCTAGCACTAAGGTATTAACTTATAATATATACATTCATAAAAAACTTTAATTATATGAAGAGATATTCACTTGTCATATGAAGCCTGATATGCACTGTTGATATTGAATACTTAACTATAGTCTAATAGGCCCAAAGTTGATCTAATGGGTTGGAAAGGCCATGAAAGACCTCATACAGTTTCAGCCAATAAGCTCCATGAGAACTTTAGCTTTGACACAAAGCTCTATGGGGACCTCAAGCCCATAAGGTCCTTGGCCCCATAATGAAGCCCCATGAGGACCTCATCAAATGAGGTTCGTGGCTCCTTGATGTTCTTGTTGTGACCCTTGCAGTCTGTCACTTCTGTCTCTTTAGGGAGTAAGTATGAGCTTAGCTACTCCACCTTAAGTAAAGATCACCTTAGGTTTAAGGTCATGGTTCAAGCCTACGAGGAATAAGATTCTATGAGCCCTTAATCGTGGTGTGACTAAAAATTATGAGTAGCCCCTCACCCTAAAGGTATGGTTATCTAATTTGATCTCACTCAACTCAATCAATTTATTCTCTTATTTTTTGAAATCTACAACTAACTTAAGTATCCGAATGACTGCACTAAACAACTCTTTAGTACACCACCAATCATATTTTGTGCTTGCAAGTCGATGGTACACTTGCACTTCCTTTGTTAGGCGAATCAACACCTGCAACATGCAGAATTATATTATTGATATATAATTAACTGAGAGCCATATTTCGTAAAAAATATATTTTTAGTTTTCAGTATTGACTTATTCTTTTATTTGAATCCTCCACTTTTTTTCCCCTTTATTTGAATCATTAATGTTTTCAAAACCTCATAAATAGGAAATCCATCAAGAAGTTTATCTTATTGTGTTTTATGTAATGCCAAATATTGGCAGAATTATAATTACTAGCTTTTTCCTTAACAAAAAAAGAAAAAGAAAAAGCAGTAGCATGGGCATCTAGTACTGGTCAGTGGTAGTACTAGACTAGCAGTAGAAAACTGCAACCCCTCTTTAATACTAGTGGACTAGCAATAGGTGGTCACATTCAAATGGTCAATTCCAATGGATCGTAACGATGACATTGTTATTGCATGTGGAACGTCCGTAGGGGTAACATGTGCGTGGTCTCATACTCATCCGTTTTGTATTTTTCATCATTGAAAATATGTTTAATTTGTATTTATATTTGATTTATTTTTTTTTTTATTAAAATTATTAATTAATTTATTTATTTATATATTTTAATAAATAATTTTTTAGAAAAAAATTAAAAAATACATCTATATATACTAAAAAAAAATTACTGAAACAGATGTGCGAAAGCAATGGCAAATAGCCATCTAGTACTAGTCCCACGATCCTTCCATATCAAATTCGGCAGAAGAGAGTCTGCCTTAAATAAAATACGGATGAGATTTCGGTCAAATCGCTTATAGAGAAGATGTAAGATCCATCATTCGATCTTGTAATAAAGTTATAAGTTATAACTTATAAGTCGTAAGTAACTTTACCTAAATAGATCCCAATAAAATATGGCTCCACAAGTAAGGCTTTAGCGTGCGCTATGCAAAACAGGTTCTTTAACTTTTCAGATCTTATTTCAAGATTCTAAAGAATAAGGTTTTTAATTTAATTGTATATATTTTTATTTTATTAGTATGTTTTATATAAAAGCATATATGATTCATACGACTTATTATAAGGATTAAAAAAATTTAATAAGTATGATACACTAAGTATAAGAATGAACAAGATAAGCACTAATATATTTTAAATAAGTGATGAAAATATTACATAATATTTATAAAACTATGTATAAAAGAATTATGTGTCAGTAATTATTTCATATGCCATGTTACGTTGAATGAATCTTTTTAACAAGTAAAGAAGTTTGAGATAAAATGATAAGAATTTTTTCCCTTGAAAAAGGTTCTTCAAATATTTATCTAACATATTAAGATTTCATAGATGCTAGGAAAGTGAATGCCCCAGAAGAAATTATCGTTTAATTATTAATTCTTTTTGTGAGTAAAGCGACCCAAATCTAGTATAGATTATTATGGAAAACAGCTGTAAAGTTGGGTGATATATCAATTCTAGATATAATTTCTATTGAATCACTAATAAGCTTTATAAATAAAAATTCTTGAATCAGTATTACAAAATAAAAAAAAAAAAAGAAAAGAAAAGGTGCATGAGGCGTAGCTGCGTAGGCATATGGATTGGAAAATAAGAAGATATTATTATTTGTTTTAATTCGATATGGCAAATAATGGCAAAAAATGAACATAAAAATAAATAACACACAACATTTACATGAAAACCATTGCAAGAAAGACCACGAGCAAAAGAGACGATAATTTACTAGTGTTGAAGAAATAGAGTACAAAGGATGTGTACAAATGATCTCGCAGATTTGAAAACCTAAGAAAACAAAACAATACACACACACACACACACACATATACACACATGATTTTTGTAAGCTAGTGGGAAAGGCTGGCGGCCTAAATCTGCCAACCAACATTTAAAGCCTCTGGCCAATGGCTTACCCAAGTACCCTAGTGGTGTACAACAAGAAAGGCCAACGGCTTTGAGCCAGCCTTCGGCACCCCTTACTCTCGAAATAATTTCTCAAAACGAAAAAAATTCAAAGCCGCCCCAAGGCCACGGTGTAGATCCTAGAGCTAACAGTGTAGGTTCCAAAACAGGCAACTTTGCACAAATTCGGGTCACACATCCAACATTTTTTACCTTGACACGAATTTAGGAGCAAAACCAACACAAACTCTAATCTTCGACACAATTAACAAAACATTCTCCTCCTTCGCAATCCCTAAATGGGAATCAATCAGCAATTAGCACCAACCAAGTCTAGACAATTCTCAAACTTGGTTGCAGGAAGTATCTTGGTCATCATATCAGCAAGATTGTCCTGAGTACTGACCTTGCTCACAGCAATATCAACACAGGTAATAACATCACAAATAAAATGATACCTGACATCAATATACTTTGTCCTCTCATGATACATCTGATCCTTCGTGAGATAAACTGCACTCTGACTGTCACAAAAGACTATTGCAGTCTTCAAGTCATCATGATTTCACCAAATAACCCTTTCAACCAAACAGCTTCCTTAAAAGCTTCTATAATGGCCATGTATTTAGCTTCAGTTGTAAATAAAGCAACTGTAGCTTCTAATGTGGCTTTCCAACTGATAATGCAACCACTAAGAGTTAAAATATATCCTATGAGAGATCTTCTCTAGTCAAATCTCCAGCAAAATTAGAATCTACAAAACCAATAATTCTATCTCTAGTTCTATCAAAATATAGACAAACATTAGTAGTACCTCTTAAGTACATAAAATCTATCGCACTGCTCTTCAGCATTCTTTACTAGGATTTGTCATATACCTATTGACAATACTTACAGCATATGACAAATTTGGATGAGTACAGACCATGGCATATATAAGAGATCTTACAGCATTAGAATATGTAACTCTTGACATATAATTAATCTCGTCATCTAATTGTGGAGAAAAATCAGATGAAAGTACAAATGTGTTGCTGAAGGTGTACTAATAGGCTTAGCATTTATTATATTAAACCTGCGAAGTATCTTTTCAAAGTACGTCTTCTGACTAAGATGTAATGTACCTGCTTTTCTATTCCTCAGAATTTTCATCTCAAGTATCTTTTTTGCTGCTCCCAAGTCTTCCATCTCAAACTCTCTACTCAACTAAATTTAGTTTTTTCAATCTCTCCTCTATCCCTAGCTAAAATCAATATGTCATTAATGTATAAGAGTAGATATACAAAAGATCCATCATCACATTTCTTGATACGCACACAACTATCAAAATCACTTTTCCTGAAATTATGAGAAGTCATAAATGAATCAAACCTCGTGTACTACTACATGTGTGATTGCTTTAAGCCATAAAGTAACTTCTTTAACATGCAAACATAGTCCTCGTTTCCTGAGCCCAAAAAACTCTCTAGCTATTGTATGTAGATATCTTCCTCAACCTCTCCATGTAAGAAAGTTGTCTTCACATCTAATTGTTCAAGCTCAAGATCTTGCAAAACTACAATACCAAGTAATACTCTAACTGAGATGTGTTTTACAATAAAAGAAAACGCATTAGTGAAATTAATTCTTGGTATCTGACTATAGCCGTTTGCAACAAGTCTTGCCTTGTATCAGGGTTTATCAACACCTAGTGTTCCATCTTTCTTCTTGAAAACTCATTTACAACGAACAGTCTTCTTCCTTTTAGGAGCTTCACTAAATCCCAAATGTCATTCTTACAAAGAGATTCTATCTATTCCTACATTGCAATCATCCACTTACCAGAATCATCACAATTAACAACTTCTGAGTAAGTCAATGGCTCCATATTAGAATCAATGTCCTTTACTACATTCAATACATAAGCTACAAGATTGGCCTCTGCATATCTCTGAGGAGGCCTAACTTCTCTCAAAAGTTTGTCTCTAGCAATGGAATACTGCTGCTACGTTGGTGTAGAGATAGAACTATCCCGTGTCTGTGATCTAGGTTGAGAAGTGATCTTTGATGTAAAGCCTGAATTAATCTCAAACTCCACCTACATGCTTGATTCTTGATGTGCTTTATTAGATGAAGTATTAGAAGACAATCATGTAGCATAACTACTTCATCAAAAATTACATCTTTGCTAACAATAACTTTCTTCAATTCAGGACACCACAACTCATATCCCTTGACACCATGTTTAAAAGCAAGGAATATGCATTTCAGAGCTTTGGGCTCAAGCTTCTCATTATCGACATGAGCATATGTCGGATAGCCAAATATTTCTAATTCTGAATAATTTGCAGGAGTACTAGACCATACCTCTAGTGGAGTCTTCTTCTCAATTATTATTGATAGAGACCATAATCAAATAACATGTTGTAGAAGCTGTTTCAACCTAAAATGACTTTGGTAACTAAGCATTAGAAAGCATACATATGACTTTCTCCATAATGGTTTTATTCATCAGTTCTACTACCTTGTTTTATTGAGGTGTACCAGGAACTTAGATGCCTCATAATTCCCTCTTTTTGCATAGAACATTAAACTCCTTATAATATAATTCCAAGCCATTATCAATGTGAAAGACACTTTATTGCTTCCCAGTCTGTTTCTTAATCATTGTCTTCCACTCTTTAAATGTGGGTAAAATATTACTCTTCTGCTTTAAGAAAAATACCCAAACTCTTTTGGAGAAATCATCATGATGGTGAGCATGTAAATAGTACCTCCACTTGAAGGCACTCTAGACAGCCACCAAAGATTAGAATGATGTAATCCAGAGTACCTTTTTTTATTATGAGTACCAATGGTAAATTGACTCTTTTTTGCTTCCTGACGCAGTGTTTATATAATTTTAATTTGTTGATGCCTTGCCTATCAGGAAGACATCTTCTACTAAATTTAGCCATAACGATTTCACTCATATGCTTTAAACGCATATGCCAAATTATTGTAGCATTTTCATCTAATAGAGATGAAGAAGTAATGGTTGCATCACCTGCAATCATAGAACCCTGCAAAATATATAAGTTAGCATTTTTTTTATTGTCCTTTCATCACCACAAGTGATCCTTTATTGATTTTCAAAACACTACCTTCACTAGTGTATTTATACCCTTTTGTATTAAGAGTACTCAAACAAATTAAATTTCTCCTCAAGTCAGGCATATGGCTCATATCACTTAATGTTTTCACACACACCATCAAACATTTTAATCTTTACTGTGCTAATGACTGCAACACTACAAAAGCATTATTACCTAACAGGACAACACCCCTTGGATACATTTTTCATATGTTGAAAATTGGTCCAGATTAGAACATATATGAAAAGTATAACTAAATCTAAAATCCACTCCTCATTGGTTAAGGATCATCATTAGAAGCTAGAAGAAGTTCTCCACCACTATGGTCTTCAACTACATCAACTTCACCTGATTTCTCTAGTTGTTTCCCTTCTGATTTTCAACAGCTCTCTTATATTTTTATTCGGCAACTTATAGTATTTCAGATTTGACGTGTCCTTTTCTTTTTGCAATACATGCAGACCTTATCTCTATTAGAAGACTTCGATCTTCCCCTTGAATTTCCATAAGAATTACGATCCTGACTCCTACCACGAGTAACAAGTGCTTCTGCTGAGGCTCAAATCCAATCACTAAATATTTTATCTTCTCGAAAGAAGCCAAAGTTTCATAAATTTCCTCCATGGTAAGAGAATAACAACTATACATAATTATGTCTCTAAAATTCGATTAAAAAGGAGGTAGCAAACACAATAAAATTAAAGTTAAATCCTCTCTATCATACTTAATCTCTAAAGTTTCTAAATCAGATACAATTTTTTTTTAAAAATGGTCAAGTGATCTTCTAAAGACACACCTTCAGTCAAACGGTGTGAGTATAGTCACTGCTTCAAATGCAATTTACTGGTCAAACTCTTTGTTATACACAACTGCTCCAATTTAAGCCATAATTCAACAACTGTCTATTTCTTCAACACATCTTGCAAAATCCAATTCGATAAATGAAGATGAATTTGAGAAATGGCTTTTCAATCCCTACGTTGCTTTTCTTCTAGTGATCAAGATGCAGGCATATGATCAAACCCTAATAAAGCATCATCCAAATCCATATGTGCAAGAACCATTCACATCTTGACTTGCAATAAAGAAAATCTTGTGTTACGATTCAACAACGAGATATCATACTTCACTGTTGTCATTGTAGAGAAAACAAAACCAAACTCTTGGCTCTGATACCACTTGTTATAATTTGATATGGAAAATAATGGCAAAAAAACGAATAGAAGATTAAATAATACGCAAGATTTACGAGGAAACCCTTGCGGGAAAAATAATAGGCAGAGGAGAGGAGAATTCACTAGTGTTTAAGAAATGGAGTACAGAGGATGTGTACAAATGATCTTGTAGATCTAAACTTTCATAATTCTCAGAAAACCCTAAGAAAACAACACACATATAAATGTGGTTTTCATAAACTGGTGAGAAAGGCTAGCGACCTAAATCCACCAGCTAACATTTAAAGCCAATGTTGGCCAAAGGACGGTGGCTTACCCAAGTACACCGGCAGCGTATAGCAAAGAAGGCTGGCCGCTTTGAGCCGGCCTTCAACACTCTTTTGTCTCAAAAATAATTTCTCAAAACGAAAGGAATTCAAGGTCGGCCCCAAGGCTAGCGGTGTAGATCCCAATGCTAGCAGTGTAGGTTCCAGAACAGACAGCTTTGCACAAATTCGGATCACATATGCAACATTATCATTGCTGCCGCCGCCGCCGCCGCCGCCGCCGCCGCCGCCGCCGCCTCCTCCGCTACCACCACCACAATGCTACCGCCTCCACCAGGCACACTTGATGAGCTCTTCCCAGATGGGAAAAAATCCATTATGCTGGTCGATTATTAGATCAGTGCTTATGGATGGAGAATTGTACAACTTTAGTTTGAGTTCAAAGATATTCAAATATATTTTAGGAAAAAAAAGAAAAAGAAATTGTGTAAGTCATTCACTGAGCAAAATTATAATTCATTTCTATAATAAAGTTTGTGTTTTTAGAATATTGGAATCGCATATGCATATATATTGTATAAATGGGGGTGATGTTTGGGGTACTAAATAATTTGAGACCAGGTTACCAGCAAAAGATTAATAATGTAGATGCTATTGTTGATTTTGGCCAAAGATTTTTAGTTTTTTACTCTTCACTTTGACCGAGGGAAGATTTAATTTATGTTATTATTTTTTTGAGAAACAGATTATTTATCCTTCTCTTTTTATGAAAATTTTAGCAGAATATAAAAATAGATTGAGAATGGTATAATAGCTCAACGTTGGAATTTTATTCTAATAGCTCGTAAATTTGTTTCTTCTACCGTAAAGTACATCATTCACAGATATTAATATGTACTGCATGCTTTTATTAAAATTTTAATTATTTGAAGAGATATCCATATGCTGATGATACAGTTAATAGAATTAATGAGAAATATGACCTTAAAGTTTCGCTTTCAATAATTTGATATTCGGATAAAATTTTCGTGAATTTTTTTATACCTAAGGTTTAATTTTGATATTTTTGGTACGTTAACAAAGTATTTAAAGATTTTTCTTTTATACTTGAAGCAAGATCCATCATATATGAAAAAAGTCTTAAAACTTTGCTTAAGTATCGAAATTATCAAAACCAAATTTTGAATACCAATATTTTGCGAAAATTCAACTACCTAATTGTTTAAAACAAAACTTTAGGTACTTGATTAAATTTTTTACAAAAGTTAAGGTATCTGTGCAATACACGAAATTACCATACAGTGAAATATGATACAAATTCATTCATAGGAAAACATTCACAAAATTTATGTATGTCTATTATTTCTTCCCAAAAAAAAAAAAAAGTGCTTTTGCTATCAAAATTGGGCTGTTAATCTTTTTTACAATAGTGGGAGACTCAGTGCTGGTCATATTAAAATGGTCATCATCAATACATCGTTGCAGCTACGAAGACCAACCGGAAAAGGATTAATTATTACAACATATTTAAGAAATATATATTATATTTATATTTATAATAAAGAAAGTTAGTCATTCAATCATAGGTTTATATAAGTCCTTCAATTATTATATTGTTGTTACGGGGATGGTAAACAAGCCGAGTTATCCGAGAGATATTTAAACTTGGCTCGTTTAGATAAACGAGTCAGATCTCAGCTTGTCTTTAGGCTCGTGAGTTGACTCGCAAACAAACTCGTTAGTGGCTCGCGTGAATAAGCCAGTTAAGGGCTTGCTTAATATATATAATATTGATACTACACTATTAATATAATATTATATAATTATTTATATTAATTTAATATTATAAATATAATTATACACGCTAAATGTACCTGAGCACAATCTAACGAGCTAGGCTTGGACCCAAGCCTGCACATTTCAAGCTTATTGAAAGCCTGGTTTAGTTAGATTCCATTAAAAAAATAAACGAGCTAAGCCAAGTTAGCAAAAGCTCGACTCATTTGCACTATAGTATCTAGGTTTGTCTCAAGAATATTTTCTTTTTTTTTCCCCCCTAGACATTTTTTCCATCATTCCTAAAGAAAGTAGAACTACGTGTATGTGCACGGTACAGTTCGGTTCGATTTGTACCTGGAATCGAATCGCATCATATTTTACGGTTCGGTTTTTTTTTTTTAAATTCGAACCTAACCATATGGTTCAATTCGTAATTTTTTCGAACCGAGAAAAACAGCTTGGGACGATTCGGTTTGCGGTTCGAACCCTTTTTTTCATAAAATAAAAAATATATTCTATCGAAAAACTTCCACTACATATTTGTTATCACTAATGCAATATAAATAATAATATTTTAAATTAATTATTTACCAAATAAACATGTAAAACATATAGGAAGGGAAGGATTTCATCTATTATAAAATTATAATTGTGACTAGTCTTATTTTTTTGAATTATCTTGAACTATAATGATATACTAGACTTTATCCCAATATAAAACATAAAATTTAATTTGTTATATGCTTCTAACTAACATATTATCAATTATATAAATCAATAAGTAACTAAATAATAAAGGTAGATTAATTAATAAGACAAATGGAAAAGAAATATGCAGCAGTTACAATACCAAAGGCTAAAATCTAAAATCTATCTTACATATAGACAACATAACAATTAAAACATATTACAAAAAATCTAATTTTATTCTAATGAATAACACATATATAAGCCACGAATTTTAAAAAATTAATTGTTTTTAAAATTTGTGATGTAGATGTGTATCATTAATAAAATAATTAACTGTAAAAATAATATTCTTTTATTTTTTTAAAATATAAAATGGTTCGGTAAGGTTCGAACCATACGGTTCGGTTTATAGTCTGGAACCGAACCGTGAACTATTTTCTCTTTACTGAACTGTTTCAAAAAAGAACCAAAATTTCGATTCGGTTCGGTTTGATCAATCCGGTTCGGTTCACGATTCTGTTAGTTTTTTTTTTTTCCACAACCTTAAGTAGAACCATATGCGTTTACAACTAGCTAGTCCATACAAATTTGTGATAAGGGAACTTTACATGATGAGACACCAATCAAAAAGGGATTTATGTTGTAATAATTACTTTCAATAATGTGAATAAAAGGACCCAAATATGGTATGAGTTATTAAGAGCTTCTACGGTCTCATCGACGGGACCATCTAGTCAACCATCTAACCGTTAAAATAAATATAGTAATTAAAATATTAACTATTTTAGTGATTTAATTACGGTTGGATATGGTATGAACCGATGAATAGTAACGAAACCATAGAATTTCCCAAGTTATTAAAGAGTATGGTTGTATAGTTGGAAGAATACATATATTTATATATATATATATATTGTTAAGAAAGGAGGAAGCTTTCAATTAGGAGAAATTTTTCAAATTGACTTTATGAAGGAATTCACAAATGGGTTTGACACCATTTATAACAAAAAACCTTAAAGTATTAGGTTGATGGATGTTTCATTTCATAAACTCTTCACATAAATCTCATATGTCATATGTGGGATTTTTTCAACCTCAAACTTCCACTCTAATAATCTCCTCGTTGAGTGTGAGTCTCCACAATGAGCTAGGTCATACCCTCCCAAACAAGAGCTTATCAAATTTACTCCATCAAACCACATTCTGTGAGTGGTTCACTCTCCACCTACTCAACTTACATGGAGGGTTTCACAAACGAGTCACACCTTAAAGCTCTTCTTGCCACACGGAAGGCAAACCATGGGAGTTTCCTAGCTAAATCATTGGCTTGTTAAGAGAGGAGGAAGCCTTCAATTGGGGAGAAATTTTTTAAACAAACTTTATAAAGAAATACACAAATGAGTTTGACGTCATCTATAACCTAAAATCTTAAGGTATTAGGTTAATTCATGAAGCCTTCACATAAGTCTCATATTTTCCATGTGAGATTTTTCCAACCTCACACTTGCACTCTAATATATCTATATATATATATGTATATTCTAGAAATAATTTATATTGAATTATTTTCAAACTTGGAAAAGAAAAATATTGATAAGCTTGGAAATTGTACCGATTTCTATAAAATATTATGACATCATTTTAGCATCGTTTTTTCTTTTATAATTTCAATCATTAATTATTCATGACAATATTTAAAAAAATAAATCGAGGAACTGGTGAGGATCTATTTTCTTAATTTAAAAGATATTGGTAATAACAATTTAGTGAATTGAAAAATGCATATCCATCTCTATTGGCATAAAACCACTTACTTTTTGTATCATTTAATGATAAATTTATCTCCTAAACTACCAGTCAAGCATATCATAAAAGAATCTCTAAAATTTTAAAATATTACTTCACCATCTGACGATTTCTTGAAACACCAAAAGTATAAACCATTTCTAACACTCAAAACGTCTCTAAAGGGCTGAATAATAAAATTTGTATTATGTTCATCTATTTTTGCATGTACTATGTGTGGGTATGATTTCAGATGCAATAATCACGTGCGTGCCATGTGACTATTGCGTTACACATGATCTAGGGAAACAACATGTGCGAGGGTGATCAAGAGAGAATCGTGTAGGGATAAGGAGTAGGCAAACTCAATAGGCTCTAATACACGCGTGACAAGCGAGGGAGCTAGAAAGCATCAACCTCACTAGTTACCATGAATCACGTATGCGTTCTGGAGTGAGTCAAGTAATTGATTAATAAAAATGAAAATCCGATAGCATGACGTCGTTTGTTCAAGATTTCACCTATTTAAACGAGGTAAGGACTAAGGGTATTTATAAAGAATCCAGCTATCGATGTCGGTCGTCAAATAAGACAGATGACCAGATGCTAGGATGAGTTCCTCTCATGATGGATATAGATGTGGGCTCCCCTATGGATCCAAGCCTATTGAGGCTTTCATTTGCAATGTGTGCGAGTCAATTTGAGAAATGTTGGAATTGGGTGGGCCAATTCCAACAGGCCCTACTCCAACCCTGCCATGTTAATTCTCCCATGATCATCTAAATATAATTGGGCCTAACTCTTTAAGCCCTGTCACTTTAACCTAGAGAGTTAAATCCAAATGATAAATCAGGCTTGAAGCCTTTATAATGAAATCCATACGTTAACATTTTCGAGCCATACTCCAAACCTACCATGCCAATTCTCCCATGATCATCTCAATATAATTGGGTCTAGCGCTCTAAGCCCTGTCACTTTAACCCAGAGAGTTAAATCCAAATAATAAACCAGGCTTAAAACCTCTATAATGAAACCCATACGTCTACATACTCTTAAAGATTTTAATTTTTCTTCTAGGTCTCATTATCAGGTTCAAAACACTGCATCGTGGAGATGCCTTCCAAGAAGGACCAAGTCTATGACTATGGTGCTTTTAACTAAAATGGAAGTTAATAATACTCGTCTTTCTATTTATTTTAGAAGCTTGTGTAATGCTAGCACAAATCTAGATGGGATTGGTTCAAAATTTGTTTTTACTTTTAAAGACGATGAGACCGTCCGGTCAGTCAAATTAATAGCTTATATGGAGGAGGCTTTACTTTACATAGATGAGACCTGAGACAAATCTTGAGGGAAGGCAGTACCAGTTTTTTCATTTTTTTTCCCTAATGCAAGTGCCACACGACGTTAAGTGGTTGGCCCATGCTTGCTGATGTCATGATGATGTCAGCTTTATCTTCTTCATTTAGCACCAGAAATCTTGTGTTTTCCCTCTCCATGGCAGCTAATTCTCGGTCATTTTAGTCGAGATTTCTTTGTAATTTCACCAAAATAATAGTAAAATCACAAAATACTCGTGGGATACTATGAATCGAAATCAAAAAGTTGTCTAAATTCATAATTTTGGGCACTAAGTCGGATATGAAATGTTAGGAAAAAATATAACAGTGGGTCTTGTTCTACAATATCCTATTCGAGTATGAGTTATTTTGGATGTTTTCGAACATTCCTGAGTGATTAAGATCGATCAAAATCACATATTTATTTGATTTTATCCATTGAAATCCGTAAAATCTTGATTTTTGCAATATCTAAACAATCAAGCCCAATTCAAATGATCTAAAATCGTGATCTTCTATGCTTTCCGTCTTCAATTTGAGCTTCTACAATATAAATAGAAGCTTGAACTTCACTTCTCACATCAAGAATCATTCGAATTCACTCTAAAAAAGCACGAAATCAAGGAAGTTTAGGAGCAAGGGTTTTGTAGAAAATTTCTTCAAATTTGTGCTCGTCGATGATTTTGAAAGTTTTTCTGAAGTTGTACAGAGGCTTTTAGGGGAAAAAGAAAAAAGAAAAGAAGTTGTGGATTTCTGGGTTCAAATTAGTTAGGAGGACAACGATTGTCTCCGACCACCCGCCCTGCCGCGGTCAACTGCCCTAGGTTAGTTTAAAACCACCATTTGTCGCTGTATTGAGACTACCTGACTTAACTGGATTGTTTGACATCCCCTACTCAATCGATTCGACCACTTTGCTGCAGTTAACCGTCATCGGAGTCACCTAAATCCTTCAATGCCATCCGCCATCTCCAAAATCACCAGGGGTCTGACCTACGTCCCCAGTTCTCTGTCCGACCCACACGCGTCCACAATCAATGTAAGTTCAAATTATTATTTTATTTCTTTTTTTTGTTTGGTTTTAATAAATAAATAAGAATAAAAAAAGAATTTAATTGAATAATATGAACTCAATTAATGTGGAGTGAGTATATGTAAAAAATAACGACAATAGTAATAAATGATAGAATACGTTGAGAATTTAGAGTATTATGTTTCTAATGGAAAAATAAATAAAAAAATAGTAGAAATGGCACTAAGCATGATATGTAGGAAACATGACAGAAAATTTTTTCACCTAGAAATTCTAATTTTCTTAAAATAAAAATAATTGTTAATATTTAGGAATAGTAAAAAAATCGTATTTCTAAAATGAATAAAAATTAATAAACTTACAATGAAAAGAGTTCAAAAAGTAAAAAAATAATTAACACGCTAAATTTTTTATTAAAGAACTTAGAGTATTATGTTTCTAATGGAAAAATAAATAAAAATATAGTAAAAATGGCACTAAGCATGATATGTAGGAAGCATGACAGAAAATTTTTTCACCCAGAAAAATTCTAACTTTCTTAAAATAACAATAATTGTTAATATTTAGGAATAGTAAAAAAAATCGTATTTCCAAAATTAATAAAAATTAACAAACTTACAATGAAAGCAATTCAAAAAGTAAAAAAATAACCAACATGCTAAAGTTTTTATAAAAGAACTACGTGATGTTTGATTCTGATTATTGGGTACGTGCCACGACTCTAATAGGGCCTAGAAGGATTATATTAAAGTTATCATACCATGTGTGCAACGCAATATATGAACCATCTTGCAAGTCAGATATTACAAGACTCCACTTATTTTTTAACTTCTCATACATTAATTATTCATATACATATAATACTATTATTGAAACTCAACTATGAAATTTGATTTTCCATATCTCACAAAGATCCCAGAGAATTGGCATCCCTTACCAAATAATAAAAATTGGTTTAAACTTATATATAAAAAGACTTGAATAATTATATGATTTGTTATTACAAAATCTAAGTTTATCATACATGTAACCTAGCTTTTCTATTTTTCAAGCTGTCTGATGAAGAAATACTCTCCACACATTCCTAGTTTATTCCCAGCAAGTACTATTCCTGCACAAAAACTATTGGAGGTGAGCGAAACTATAGATCAATGAGACAACCTAACTAGACAACACATAAAGCAATAACAAGCAAGTATAATTAGTGAGCATATGCAATGCAACAATCAATCATATGCACAGTATAAGTTTGGATAAATCATAATCCAAACAAGATGGAGATTTACACCCTCTCATCGGGGTTGGAAAGAAACCACAACGAGTAATCTCCGTGCCTAGGAGAATCAGAGAACCAAGAGAGACGTGAGTACCATACACTCTCACAAATTAATTTTGAACATTTCACCTATACCTTTGGAACAAAGAAACTCCACTAAGTATTAGCCCTTTCATGTCGATGCCATAAGCGACATTCTTTCGGAGCCAGTTTAGTTCTTGTAGAATCAAACAAAACAAAGGTAACCCTGCGTAACACTAAGAAAATTTCATATAAAAAAAAACCAAGCGATACCAAAGAATCGAAACGTTAACACATAGCGGGATCACCATTCTTTATTGCATCAAATACAAATCGATTAGTGCATGATGGGTTAATTATATGGTCGAATAATATTAAGTCAAATTTAGAAGCGATCATATAGTTCATAGACAAGTTTCAACATGCTTCATACAACGATTATCATACAAGGAAATTATCACTTCTTATATTATATTTTTTGACAATCAAACAAACACCAAACAACATGCAATATACCTAAATCCCACATACATAGAAATTTTAATATATTATTATATATGCAATTATATCACAAGCACAAAACAATGTGATAAGAACAAAATTATTCACCTTCTTATATTAGCTAATTATAATAATCTTTCGAAAAATCCACAAATTGATTAGAATCACCTAATGGATGAATAAAACGTTCATCAATCAGATATGTAACTATACAAACATCTCTTAATGAGTTTCCAAGTGTCCTATAATGGGTTTTTTATTCCACCTAGGATTGTTTTTTCATTTCTAATAAAAAATTAGCTTATGAATGGTCAATTTGAAGCTAATAAAGTCTTCTATTTACTAATATTATTATAAAGTTCTCATAAATGGATTTTTCCTATGGAAAGTGACTTAAATGATTCTGACTATCAATTTTTATAGTGTAATTTTCAATTGAGCCAATATTATTCATTTTAACTTAGATTTTTATATATAAATAGGAGTTGGAAAGCTTGTTTCGAGTACTATTCAATAGTTATCTTAATCTATTCAATTTGTAATTTTTATTTTCCTTATACTACGAATGTCGATAGGTATTATAGGGCATTCCTAAGTCTTTTTTTGTTTAATGACCTTATTATTGATCTTTTATTGTTTATATGGGTCTTTTAGTGTGACAGTCTTAAGATAGTCAATATTTACTATTTATTATTTATTTTCATTTTGTTTCTCTTGATCCTGATTCATGTTTATATCTATATTTAGGGGATTACATTATTTCTTATTGAAACTTATCTAGATTTTAAAATCTTTAATGCCTTCTTTGATAGTATAATTTCAAATATTATTTACTTTGTTTGTCAACTTTATCTTCATATCTAGGTTGAAATTTCTATCTCTTGTAAGGTCATGTTCTCAAGTATAACTTTTCATTTGTTTTTATAATATGCTTATGAGCTCATGCAAATCTCATTATACATTTAAACATGCTTTGCTCCTGAGAATACTTATATGGGCGAATGCTCTAGTGTTTCATCCCTAGAGTTGTTTTAGCTAGTCCACTTCCTCATTTTCATTTCTATTTATGTTTCTTTATATGTTTAGAAACTAAGTAGGTCTCAAATGTATATTACACATAAATTTCCTTTAATACACATATTGATTTGTGATATATAGTGCTTAGGGTCTAGGGTTTATTTTGGTTTATCAAGTTTTTCATCTTCATTTTCATGCATGTCTCTATGTTGTATTGTATCTAGATCACATAGTTATATAGTGTAGTGTATAGTATAACTATAGGGCCAAGATTTGTCATAGGATTCCGTAGGAGTTATATTAGCTAGAACTCACTTAAAAGATCATACCATATGTTCATTTCCTTAAGTATAAACTAGGTTTTATTGAAATACATGCATGATAAGATCCAATTCCTGCATGGGCCGAAACTTAGGGTATAGAATTCTTAGTGTATAAGTTTATACTCATAATATTCACTACTAGATGAGTTGTTTAACTTTAATAGAACATGATTCAAATATTGATACAAAGATATACCATGAGTGCCCACAATTCCTATGGTAACCGAACATGATGGGCTTCATAGATGATTAACTCATTAATTTAATTTTTTTTCCTTGTTTTCTACACATGGACATTACCTTGGTTGGATTGAGATGGATGCAATAAGATCTTCCTTCCCTTTCTTCCCTCTCCCCCCCCTCCCCCGCCTATGTAGGACCAAACCTAGATGTAGGAAACAAGGAAATAAGTTGTCTAGTTCTAAGAGTATTCTTACTTGAATAAGATATTTCTTACCCTTGATCTTGACTTCTAAAGCTTAAATTTATCTTCTTTTTTTTTACGTGGAGTTCATGCTCTTGGTAGCTATGGTTGGAAAAGTGACGTTTTTAGATGTTGTATTTGATGTGTTTTGCTTGTTTTATGGAGTGGGGTCACTGTGGAGTAAGGAAGGAAAAGTATTGTGTTGGTTTGACATAATTTTTGTATTAAGAGAAAGCGACTTACGGTTTGAATTTCATGAGAAAAAGTATTGTTTTGTTTAGTTGAATTTAACTTATATAGATGTAAGAGGAAATGGATCACGGTTTGGACTTGAAGAAATAATTGTCTTTTTTGTTTGTTAATTATATGTCTCTATAGGGGTTATAAATGAGTTAGTTTGATAGTGATAAACGTATGAATTAAGGGCTTCTACACGGCAACATTAGCAAATTGTACATCTTGGTTGACTAGTCTTCATGCCTCAAGATTTATAGGACCCACGGTTAAAATTAAAAAGGGAATGAATTTTTTTTTTTAATAAATTCTCGTGTCTAATTCCCTTGTTGTGATTTATGGTGAAATCAAGAGGGAAATGTCGATTCTACAAGCAACAATAAGTCATCCATCTTCATTTAATGCATGTGCAAAATGGAGGCTTCTCATTTGATGGCTTTCCATTTTCAAGTTGACTTCAAATGGCTAACTTGTTCCATTTGAGCTTGTTAATGACGGTGATGAATTTCCAAGGAGAATGGCTGGTCATTTAGCTTCATCTTTCACCAATTATCACATGTCTAATTCAATAAAATATCTAAATGACTAAATATCTAAGTTATCTCATGAAATGTTAAGTCGTGCATAATTAATTCGGTTATTTCAATAAAATAATTTTAAAATTATATTTAAGGATCCTATATTTTTCTTACATAATTATGGAGTTGAAATTTTAAATTTGAAACTTATGCGATTGAATATTTTTAGGTTTTTCTCTTATGTGATTAAGGTTTCTAGGTCCGATAGGTCAAATCAAGATATTATACTCAATAGATTCGAAAAATTATGAATTTCATAACTACGTATTCAAATTTTTTATTTGAACTCTAGATTTATAGATTTTTATCTCTTTTTAGTTATATCGCTGTATTTCATCTTCAACGATTTTATCTAAAAACTTCTTTTCATCAACTAATAGACTCTAAAAATTATTTGTCTCTTATTTCTCTTGATTTTTAAGGTCTACTGTTTCTATTTAGTGAGTTATAATCTTTTTACATGTAATCTTGTCTTGGTTATCTTTTACTAGTCGGAAAAATTAATTACCCTATTATAGATTATACTAGAGAATATTCTACAAGTGATTTGGTACATACTATCTATATATCTATTTTGCTATTATTTACCGTGTGAATTTTAATTTTTAATTACTTAGTTCATAATAGACAATTTTTGAAATTACATAGCTTAATTGTGAGGTTTTATATAGTTAGATAAAATTTAGATATTTGCTTGTGCATGTATGGGTCATTTACGGTTTTAGCATAAAGAGAAAAATATCAAGACTTCTTCAAGTGTGAACATATTAAATGAAGGGGCTTATGTGTGTGAAGACACTAAATAAAAGAGCTTATGTGTATGTGAATGCATCTAATGAAGAGATTATGTGATGATTGAAGGAATATAATGGAATGAGTTTCTCCCAACATTTGAAGCTTCTTTACGGTATTGAAGAGATGAAACAGTGAGTTGTTATAGTGTGAACACATTTAATGTGAAGGCTTATGTGCGTATGAATGCATTTATGAAAGGTTATATATGTGTGAATGCATTAACTGACAAATGTTTGTGTGAACATGGGGAATGCATTTTATGGTTTCTTGCAAGAAAGAGGGAGAAATTTTATGATTTATAAAGCTTAAAGAATGAATATTTAGATTTTCTTATAGAATACTGGGTCACATGTGTATAAATATATTAGTTGTTTGAAGATATAATCTTTTAAAATTTATCTAAGGCCTCTACATTAATCTTAGATCATTCTTGTGTGAAAATCTTGAATTTAAAGTTTATACGATTAAGTATTTTTAGGATTTTGTCTTAAGCGATTAAAGTTTTTGGGCCCGACAGGCTAAATTAGGGTTTTTGTCTTTATAGATCCAGAATTCTCTAACTAGCATTATGGGTAATCCAAATTTTTATTTGAGATCTAGATTTATAATTATGGATCTATTTTTTATTCTCATCGCGTATTTATAACCCTAGCAGTTAATCCTTAAGTTATCGTTTTTAGCCAATAGGTTTTATAAATGAATCATTTCTTAATGTACTTGAAATCTTGGGCTACTTGTGATTACATATTAAGTTTTTGACTCGTTCACGAAAGCTTGTCTTGAAATTTTTATTTAAGATTTTAAGTTACAGACAAGCTCATGACTATTCTAAATTTCTAATTAGGGTTTTTGTCGAGTCATAAGTTCACTATCTATCATGCATTTATTATTCTATTCTTTTATACTAGAGTGAAAATTCTCACTATTGCAAGGTCAAATTGGGATTTTAGTTTCCATCAACTCAAAAATTTCTACTAGAATGTCGATATAATCTAAATATTTAATTGAGGTCTAGATTCTTAGATATTGATATGTTTTTTGTCATATTACGTATTTTGTGACCCTAATGATTTATCTTTAAACTATTATTTTATACCATTAGGCTCTGAAAATTAATCATCTTCTATTGCACTTGAAATCTAAGGACTAACTATGATCATTTATGAAGTTATCTACTCGTGTTACAATTTCTAGGGCTACTTTATGGTTTTAAAATATTAGGGATAACTCGAAAACCATTGTATAATTATTTAATGTATAGAATTTATTTTCTAATTACTGAATTTAAGGTAGACGAATCTTGGAGTTTACATTAACAATCGATTTATCATGATCATTGATTGTCTAAGATTATAGAAGTTAAATTTTGCATTTGGAAATTTATTGATACGGATTCTAATCTTTCTAACTATAATCAAAGTTGTTCACACTTTAATAATCTTAAATTGCGAAAAATCAGGAGTGCACTTTACAACTTTTTCTCAAAGTTTTTTATAATTCTATATTAATTCTTGGTAATTATCATATTGAAGTTGAGTATAATTAGGGGGTTTACAATATGTAGGCACCTCCACGAGGACTTAAAGAATGAAATTTTTTATTTATCCTGTAAATAGCAACCGAATCTGAATTTGAATAATAACTTTATAAGATAAATTGGATGTACATAATACATATGTTGTCATGTAAATAATCGTAGAATTAGTATATATAATGTTGTTTCGTGAAGTAAATTAGATGCTTATAATGTAAAGTTTATCTTGTAATTACTATCTTATTTGAAATTTGTCATTTTGTAAATAATTTTAATGTACATACTTTTAACATTTCCAAGGAATAATAGTTTGATTAAAGAATTAAGATGGTTACCATTAATTTTTAATATGATAGCTTTTGAACCTATGAAACTCTTGTTAGTTTTTAAATCATTTTTCGCATATTAGTAGCCAAATTAGGATTAATCGACCCATTGATCCTAACTTACATTTTTTTTTCCAGATTTTAGTTGGGTGGTGACTTCTAAAATGTTTTCAAAAATATTTTTTACGTTATCCCTAGCTGGGATTTGTATCAAATGAGTTAGGTTTGATACAAATCAAACTAAAAAAATAAAAAAAAAAAAGCAGGCTCGACACTTAATAATAGGTTAGGAGAACTAAGTGAGATAAGGACACATTATTGCCTAATTTAGTTTGATTAAATTGAGAATGTTCCAAATAAAAGTGGCCCTAAAAAGCATATTAGAGAGAACATTAATTAAGTAAAGTATAAAGTTGGCTCAATAAGTAGAATTGTAACCCCAAACACTTTTTTATTTTGCATGTAGGTGTCATTTGATGTGTGATTGAGATTTTGTGATTTGTATGTTCCAATTTGTAAGTGTTATACTCTTTTGTTCTTAATTTTGTGTCCTCATTTGCTATACTACAAGTTGAGGAATTGGTTTTTTTCTTACTAACCTTAGTTTTAGTTACAGGTATAAAGGACCAAAGATAGTAGGTGAGAATGAAATTTTAAGGGTGTAGTTTCTTGGCTATTAGGAGATGATTTGTCTTTTGATTCAGTTGTTTTGGTCTTAAATTATGTATGTTCAAACCTTTGTTGTTGTATTATCAATGGATAGTTGTAATTACTTAATACATTTTGGTATTGTCGTAGCTCGCTTTTTAAGCAATTCAAACATCTCAATTGTACAAACCCGAGTATAATCACAAAGACACTTATGAATTTGATATTACTCTTTGAGATTACTCATTAATATAGATTCCAACTAGAGTGGTGGGCTGATATAATTGAAAGACGTATAAGTAGGTTTAAATCAATTATATGAATCTTTGTGGAAAATAGATATAAGTCGAGATTTTAGTAGCTTTATCCTACTTTAGAAATGGGATAGCATCTTCTTTATTGATACATTTGTTGTCCAAGTCAACATCAGGATTATTTCTCACCTATGGGTGTGCCATTAAGAAAAGAATTGTCTTAATACAATTTTGGTTTACGGACCTTAGCCTTGTATTTGAGCAATTAGATTCTCTTAATATGATTTATGTTAATCATATTGTAGTTATTTAAAAACAACAAACAAACAAAAAAAGAAAAAAATTTTCACTATTGTAATAAAAATCTTTATGTTTAATATCAACTCTTTGCAAAAGCTTGTATTTTTCTGATATTTATCTAATATTTATCTAAAATTTAGTCAAATTAGAAATAAGGTCAATAACCTTGTAACTTAATGATATTATTCTTGATTTTTCAAGTGAAATGTATTATATTCAAATCCTCTCCTTCGTTGTTAAGGAAAGGAAAAAAATTAAGATAAAGGTCTATTAGCATACTTGTTCATAGCACCATCCTTTTGTGATTTCAAATGATGTAAATTCTTATCGATATGGCAAAATTATCTTATACGAGTCTAATTTAATAAAAAGTCTTTTGACTTTGGACCAAGCAACAGTTAAATAGAAACCAATTGCGACATAAGGAGATCAACTTTGGATGCTACTTTGTAATCAAACAGGCAGCTGGAATCACTGACCATTGTTGCCTTCTTTCCTTCAGGAAATTTTATGACCTGTTTTGGAGTCATTTCATCCAAGGAGCTATATTAGGAAACCAGAAAAACAGCCTTTCACATGCTTTTTACCCAAATCAGGATGGTATATATCTCGTGACTTGTTGGCCATCTTTCCCAACGGATTTCAAATACTCTTCTCCACAGGAATGTGAGAGTTAATTACAAAAATATGATTTATCTAATAATTAATTTGTAAACATATGATTTGTATTAATTTTATTAATAAATAGATTTTCTAAATTTCATAAAAAATGTCAATATAATTAATTACTATTATAAGAATATGTGTTAAAGTTTTATCGAACTAAAAAATTAATTTAATAAAAAATATTACTAAATAAAATGTTAAAAATTATTTTTAAAACTGATAAATTGAAAAAAATGTAAAATTAATTTTTATGAATAATAAAATTTTGACATGTCATTATAAAATTATTAAATAATATTAATACTTTCGTATGAAACTCGAGTTATTTATTTGTCATAAAAATATCACAAGTCATATATTTGTAAATTGGCCAAAACACATGTTGCGTTTTTGTAATTAACTCTTGATGTTATTGTTAGAATGAAAATGATTAAAAAATTACATGTGAAGATATCAACGTTTAAAAATAAATTCATTTAAAATATTAATATAGAAATGAATTTATTTAAGATATTGATTTTTTAAGTAATTAAAAAAAAGGAAATTAACATTTTGTAAATAGTGAATATTGAGAAAATTTATTAAAAACTAGTTCAAATATTGATTTTTAAATAAACTTTACAAGATGGTTATACCTACTTAATTCATTTTGCAAAATGTTGATTTGTCCTTTTAAAAATAATTACAAACAAAGCCATTACTATACTCATACTTAAAAGACAAGATGGGCTACTTATTAGTGGAATTTATTTTTTATCATATTTATCACATTTTTATGAAAGAAAAAAACACATATAAAGAAAAAAAAAATCATCTTATTAGATTT
Source organism: Combretum micranthum (assembly GCA_024138025.1). NCBI lineage: Eukaryota > Viridiplantae > Streptophyta > Magnoliopsida > Myrtales > Combretaceae > Combretum > Combretum micranthum. The sequence goes on along the minus strand of JAMXBD010000495.1, from coordinate 386,032 downwards.
TCTTTAACAAGTGCTCTTAATATCCATTAATATTTTTAGCCATGTAATAAGCACTAGTTAATGACCAAGGAAAATTTCTTTTTCCCACATTAATGAAAGATTTCATATAGCATTTTATATTTCTATTGATGCCAAATTCGTTTTTAACAAGTTTGTGTAGACGTGGACACATGGAGCTTTTAATGGCAAGTCTATCTTCTCTAGTCTCTACTTCATTTATGATGCCGATGAATCAACTTCATTTTACAATTACCCACAGAGTAGACTCATCAATTTAATTGATAAAAAAATTTTGCAAAAAAGTTCCGTTTTCCCCCCCATTTGACTTTAAGGAGGATGAGACACTTAATAATGGATCATTTTAAAATAAACAAGTGTGGATCCTTATCAAAGAAATGTAAAAAGTTTAAAATAGAGTGAATTCAAAATATGAATTTTTTAAAATATCTACTTCTTGTATTTTCAGCTTTCAAATTAGTGCTCATCTATATAAGAAAAAGGATTACTAACCATTTATCTAGATTTTTATGCCTTTCTTTTTCAATTTTAGTGTGCTTATCAAGAAGGAAGATAGTCATATAGGATCTGAAAATATATTTTTCTAAAGTTTTGAGATCTATATGTTATGTTCTAATAATAAGGGATTTAAGCACACACCAAACAAATGTAACATCTTCTGTATCACAAGAAAATTAGAGAGGAGAGAAGTTAATGGATTGAAAGACAAAATTAAGAAATTCAATATCTTAATTACTGAATTGTCGGTCCCTAGTGGGCATTTTTTTCACTTACTAATGGGCTTAAAAAAGGTTGATATTAAGCTTTTATTCATACATGGTCCTTAAACTCGTGATTTTATTATTATTGGAATGTATATAATTATAATATTATGTAGAACCTATGAATTCATAAACTTATAGAATTGTACTCATAAACTCAATTTTACCAAAATATCACACTTAAATTATTTTGTATCTATTTTAATTAAATATAATTCACATAGATTTTTAAAGTTGTAGAATTGTATATAACTTTATAAACAAACAGAGGTTGAGCTGTCCATGAATTAATTGAACTCGACTCAAGTTTGATCTGTAAACTAGTTTGAACTCGAGTTAAAAATAAAACTCATTTATCTAAACGAGCATATTTTGAGCTAGTTTGTTTAGACTTGAATGCAAGTTTGCGAATAGACTTTTGAATAAATTTGCTAGTAAGCTCATGAATGAGTTAGTTAAGGGGTGAATGAGTTTTATACATATTATATGAGATACTATATATGAATATATACTAAGACTAAAACAATTTTTTAAATATGGACAAGTACATATATATCTTGAAGATCTTATATATTATTTGTAGTTTACTCCAAGGTAGGACTCTAGGCAAGTTGGTTGTGGGCTTAATTTGTAGACAATTTAAATTCAAACTCAAAACAAAAGCTTATTAAACAACTTGAGCTTCAATTTCAGGCTCTATAAAAGCCTTGGTTATGTTCGAACTCAATTTGCAAACAGTTGAGCCTAAATTAAATTTTAGGCTTAATAGAAATCTTACTTTAAGTTCAAACTTTAATTTTTAAAGCAGTCAAGCCCAAATCTCCAAATGTTTGGCTTGATTTGACTTGCATGTAGCCTAAATAGTATAATTTGACTTGTAATTTTAAAATTTATAAGTCACATATTGTTGTTATTAGACCTCTAACAAGCCAAGTCAAACTAATATAAGGCTAACTTCAAATTTAAATATAGCTTGAATCTTTAGTGTTTCAACTTATTTGAGCTAAGAACAATTAACCTTGAGTTAAAAATAATTAAAATTGAGCTAAACTAAAAGTGGTACCTTAACAAGTTTGAACTCAACTCAAATAAACTAATTTCAACTTGATTTATTTAAATCAAAATAAATCAAATTTGAATTCAACACTATAACAACCAAGTTGAATTAATACAATGCTTAGTTCAAATTTGAATTGAGAAAACATATTAAAATCAATTAAAATAGTTGTAAAAAGCAAATAAAGAAAAAAAATAGTCTAAAGTGTGAAGGCTATCCCATTGTTGGTTGGAGTTGTGCAATCCACACAGAGTGATGAGAAATCTTCCGCCATAAAAAAAAAAATTACAAAAAGAGGGAAGAATGAACATGCCAAACATTTAAAAGCATGCTAATTTATACGAAAACATATTCGAGGAAAAACATTTTTATTAAAAAAATTTTCCCCCAAATAAACCATATAATAGTTTTTATTTAAGGGTGAAAGACAATTACTAATCATTTTATATGACTAAAATGACCTATTAGCCACTTGGAGGCTATCTAAGGTCTTGGAGGTGTAGGTAGTGGGTAGTCATATTCTTAGTTCGGGTTTGGCTATGATGGGTTCTCATCTAGACCCGCGTGCACCTCATGGGACTCACCATGGTATCCGAGTTCAAGTAGGGTTGATGTCCTGAGCCATGGACCTGGGGGGTCCAATCAGGCCTTTATAAAATATAAACCAATGCAAGTTGTCTGACGTTGCAGACCTAAACGGGATGAAAAATGAGCACCAAACAGTGGTTCTTTGAAATAACAAGCACCGTACAAGCTATGATGGAAAGAGAATCATTTGTCATATCGAGCAAATATCAAACCATGCATAAAGCATTATCATGTGCTGCATTACGCAGCTTTAATTTGAAAATCGCACTGCACGATTGAGTAAAATTAAAAAGAAAAGCAGCAAATGCATAAATAATGAAATGGACTTGTATGTAGGTTTAGTGAGGTCCCACTAGAGATACAATCGGGGTATGTCGTTATAGGATATCTGATCGTTCGTCCCGTTAAGATCTTATGGGGCTAAACCTTATAGGGTTTAGAGTCAGATTTTGGGTCGTACTCATAACTTAATAGGTAATCCGATATGGTATAATTAAAAAAATTTAAAAATTTTAGTTTAAAGAATCTACTTGTTCGTTAGTTGAATGATGTTTTTCGTATAATCCTTTTGTTATTCATGTATTGAGTCACATGATAGAATATAAACGAGTCTATTTACTTTCGTGAATAAGAATAATTGATTGATTTTTTTTTTTTTTAAATTATTTTTCTCAGCATATACAATTACTAATATCGAGTTCCTAAAATCAAATTGGGTCGGGTTCTGAATGACCCATCCCAAACCAATCCCACTTACATCCCTAGGTTTGACTTGTTATTTGTTTTTTTTTTTTGTGACATAATTTTTTTTATTTTTTTTAAAGGATCTGAACTTTGGGACTCGACAGATCCACGGATCCTATCAGCCCTAGTGACTTACTGGGGCAATTCTAGATCTCTTTTTTAAAGACTCGGACCCACGGATGTAGGCAACCACCTTAGGAGTTTGCTATAGCCCCCTTTGGTTGCTAGTATGCTCCAGGTAATCAACAAGTGGCTTATGGCTTTCATAGTTTCATTCTATTTTCCATTTTTTGTCCTCCTAATTTTCTGCGATTTCTTTAATTTCCAGTGAATAATATGAATATATATGTTAAATAATAATAGTCTATTTAATTAATCATCTACCGATGAATAAAATGTTTGCATATGCCCACATATATTATTAACGTAAAATCAAGAAATACAAGACATCTATTTATTAAAAAAAAAAAAAAAACCGATTTGTAAAATTTTAAATGATGAAAAATCTCATCAACTTACGAGTATTAATAAATCTATCAAAGTAAATTTTTTTTTTTTTTTTTTTGCCGCAAGAGTTATTACAAATCGATCACATAGGACTATTATAATGCACTAACATGGGAAATCGAACTTGATATCTTAAGAATGAGGATCTATATCAAATATCATTAAGCTATTTTGATATTTAGTGAAAATTAAATGAAAAACCAATTGCAACATGGTTTCCCTACAAAAATGTAAGGATTAGAAAAATTATTCAAAAATGATAGACTAGCCAAGCTTATTTCCAATATAATCATTGAAGGTGCTATAAGAACAACTCCTTCTATAGGAATGGAAATTTATAATCCTCCAATACTGTTTTATTTGTGTTTCAGTAAATAAGTATTTGACACGTGTAAAACATAAATAAAAAATTTTAAAATAATATAAATAATAAGTATCACTTTAAGACACGTGTCAAATACTCATTTCTTGAAACAGGAATTGCAAACTTTTATTCCTTCAACCGTGTTTAGTGTTGTAAAAAATGCGCTGAATTAGAAGAAAAATGCAATTCTAGAAAGTGCATCTTCATTGCTTGCCACATGAAAAAAGCTACAGAATTTTTCGAACATTCAAAAGGAACCCACTTCAAGTTCTGTCTCCGCAAATGCAATACCGAGAATTCCCCGACGGCCCCCAGCCTATTCCATCTAATTCTGTGCAATTCGTTCAATATACTAGCCTTAAACTGCGGCGAAAACTTAATCTCCTTGTACTTCGCTTTGCCACCATCAGTCCTTGCACTCAAATTAACCTCAATGGAATTTTCGTCCCGACTAATCACTGGAATTCCTTCGTCATTGCAGGTTTATTCGAATCCAGCGTAACGATTGCCAACCCTGAGATGCGCAATACTCTCTTTTACCTCATTCTCTAAAAGTGTTTCTATGATGCCCCCTTGTATAAGGTGGTGGAGTTTCATTGAGATGCCATTTAGTATAATAACTTGGAATTTGTCCAAACTTTAAGGTTAAATTGTTTAAAAAAAAGCGCTCCTAGGATGGATGATCTCCTAAAAAGTAGCTAATATTAAAAGTAAAACTGTACCCATTTTGCTAAAATAAACAATATTTAAGAGGATAGAGTTCTAGATTATTATATATGGTATTAGAGTAATTCACCAGTTGCAAATGGAGGAGCTAAATGTTGCACAAGGCAAAGTGGCTTATAGTAGGCATGCCTTTTGAGTTTATATGAAGCACCTCTGGTGTTCTTCCTATCTTATTTGGTTTTGGATCTATGTATAAAGAAACTGATGAAAATATCAGTTTTTGAGTGGAAAAATATATGATATCTCTTAGATAATAATTGATGAAACTCTAATGATCGATGTGTTTTTTTAGAAGAAACATCTCTTTTTTTCTAAATTTATATTGAAGGTTCTAATAGGAATAATGTCTTTTTTGTAACACAACACTACCGTTCAAGGTGCGATTTGTAACAATGGCTATAGTATAAATTTGAAGTTGTTGATCATACCATTTTGGGAATAATTTTCTTGCTCCACACCATTTCCGTATGAGAACCATTGCTTAATGAAAGTAAACTATGATATTATTATAGACAAAATTGGATAAGCAAATATCTCTAAATTAATAGATTTGAGAAACATAGTTTATTAATGTTTAAAATTAGTGTTTTCGCAATAACAACTCTATGTTTAGGAAAACTGATCTATGTGAAGAGAAAGAGAACAAATCATTATAGGTTATGTCTACAAGTACAAGCTAAGGTAGACATCATTACAGGTTGGTTCTAAATAGAAAACCGACTTGATTTATTATTGTTTGGGAATCGACTCGTGAAGATAGCTTTGAACTGACCAAAGATCTGTTGCTTTTGGTAGGTTTAGCTAGTTCAACCTCCTTAAACTACTCGAGCTGTTGTTCAAACGGTTTCAAGCCATAAAAAAAAAAATAAAAGGAAATAAAAAACAATTGAAGAAAAATTTGTAAATTAGAAATAAATATTTAAACTATTTTTTCTACAAGTAATGAAAATTTATCTTATATTCAATAACATTAATGTGTTGTTATCAACAACATAAGTAGTAAATATAATTAAGGTCATGCTTTGTTGAGTTTATATATACTTTTAGGTAAAGTGAACTCTTCTTTCACAATATGAAACTTCTTTATATCTTGGATATCTTATTATCCCACTTTACTAACATTACAATTAAAAATAATTGTCATTAGGCCTAATTTGATTTTATGTTAAAAGTTTATATTACCTTCTTTCACTTAAAGGATTATGTGAAAATAGTATCTGAATTTAAACAAAATATACAATTAGATACTTGAATTTTGAAATTGATCAATTTAATACTTGAACTTTAAAATCAATCAATTTAGTATCTGAAAATAACTTTTCATATACATCAATAGTACTCCATATGTACTGAATTAATCAATTTAAAAGTTTTTCAGGTATCAAATTAATTAATTTCAAAATTTAAAGTACTAAATTTATCAATTTTAAGGTTTAGGTATGTAATTGTATATTTCCTCAAAATACAGATACCATTTGTGATATTATCCTTTTACTTAAATTAAGTAAAATTATATATTTATTTTTATTTTTTTAAGTATCATGGTTGTCGGTTGCTAGAAAACCAACTGGATTTCATGAGGCAGTTCTTCGTTTGGTTCATGTGAGCACGTATTCTAAGGAAACATTATATCCCAATAACTCTCGTAGATCTCTGCAAGAAATCCTAAAATATATAAAAATTGATCCCTTCACGTGTATTTCTTCCCAAATTGGGAGTTGCATATATTGTAAGTCCAGGTAATATATTTCCTTGAGATTCTTTTAATTTATTTCCATAAATCCTAATTCTTTTCCGATCCCCTCCCAGAGACTCCACTCGGACCACTCCATAGCTTCCATACTGTATAAATGGCCTTTTCTTCATCTGTGTAAAAACAAATGAAATGAGACTATTTTTTTTTAGCCATAATAAGACATTATTTATTATAAATTTTTTTTGATGATTTTATTATTGATGAGTGTTCATGATGGTTAACTACGACTTATAAAGTTATATTATCTTTTTTTATTAGTTACGTATTTTATTGAAAAGAAATCTAATTTATATAAAAATATGACTTCGTTTTATTGGATTTTTAGCAAACAACCTTGATATTCTTCTCCCATGGAGGACAACATTACTTTTACTTATGATATATTTAGTTTGCTGAAACGGATATTCTGCTTTTATTATAATGAAATATGTATTTATTTGTTTGGTTTGCTAAATTTTTTTTTAAAATGTCTATTTTATTTAATAAGAAATAGATAAAAAATATTTATTTCATCATTTTACTAAAAGAATGACTATTTCTGATAAAAATTATATTTTATTTCAAAAATATTCCTAATGATGAAATAAGAAATTTCAATTACCGTCTAGCATTGTGAGTAATTTTTGTTTTCTTGAATATAGTATAGGAAAAATTCTATCGATCCATCGTGTATCTAGTACGATCAATTATTAAACTATCTAAAATACTATCTAATTTAAGATTAAAATGGCTAAACAATGCCATTGACAAACATTTGAAGATACTGTAACAATGTCCTTATTTAAACTTTAGTGCTATAAATTGGAATTCCAATTTCCAATGAATGAATCAAGTTGGATCGTACTCTCATTTAACAATTATAATATACAATAACTGAAAAAAGAATAAAGAAAAGGGGAAAAAAAAAGATTAATAGACGTTTAGCATTTTAACATAGAATCGAAGGCATTACAAAAAAATACTTGCCATTTGTTGGCATTAGGGGCATTGCGCGAGCTTTGCGAGAGGATCTTCAACTGCATTTTCTTCACGCAGAAAATATTTTGCACGAACTTGAGCAAAAATTTCTCATCTCATCCCCTTGCAACGAGCCAACACTAGACGAAGACTATTAATAAAATCACAATATAACCCAAAAAGTAATAAAAACACAATTATTAAATTTTAATCAAAATACAAGCACAGTATTATTATATAATTTTTAAAGATGTAAAAGGCCAAGAAATATATAAGATGGCCAAGGAACAAATATATAATTAAAATTTTCAATATTTTTTCTTTTGGGATCGATATATATGTTTCATTTTAGAACCTATGTATATATTATTTTAATTTTGCAAACTGGTGGTAATCAAAAGTAGTGGAAATGGTACTTCCACTTATATTTTACGATTTAGGTTTTAAATTTTAAAATAAAAAAAAATAAAGAGATAGGTCTTGAATTTAAAAAAAAAAACCAATTAATACAAGAATTGTTTTTACCCCTAAACATATGCTAAAAATTTTATTACTATTTTACCCTATTATTAACTGACATGTGTCAACAAAGAATGTACTTTGCCAACATGTTCTTTACTTCATGTACTGTCAAAACCCAAAATTAGAAAAATGTGAACACAAACTCTAAGCTCCTTCCTCTTCACATAATAACAAACATATGTAAAATTCCTTGCATTTGTTCTAAGGTTTCTTATACTTGGCAGGGAATTGTTATTTTGTGAAATGAATATGAGGGACATAAGTGATGAGCTTGAAAAAGCTGATTCAAAGAAAGAGAACCTGGTTAGAATATGTAGACAACTAAATGCACAATCATCTGAAATGTTTGTCTTCACTCTTCAGTGGAAGGAGCTGGAGGAGCATCTTGATGGTATAAGTAAGAGTGTGGAGGATAGATTTGAGGAGGTTAAGGTTATGGAGAGAGGAGTTGAAGAGAGGTGCAAAGTAGTTGAGTTGAAAGAGAGAGAAATGGAAGCAGTGAGAAGGAAGAGGGAGCCTTATGAGGCTGAGGTGGTTGAAATGGAGGCAAAGTTGGGTTTCTTAAAGAGGGGTTTTGAAGAGAAGGCAAAAGAGTGTGAGGATAAAGAGAGAGAAATGAGTTCTATGAAGAAGAAAATGGAGATGTATGAAGCCATAGTGGTTGAAAAGAAGGGAAAGTTGGGTTTTTTAGAGAAAGTTATTCAAGAAAGGAGTGATGAGTGTAAGCAGAAAGAGAGGGAGATGGATTCAATGATGAAGAAAATGGGAGACTGTGAAGGAAAGATCATTGAAATGGAGAGAAAATTGGGTTTTTTGGAGAAGGGTATTAAAGAGAAGGATAGCGAGTTGAAGGAGAAGGATAGGGAAATCAGTTCAGCAAAGAGGGAAATGGAGGAGTTTCAAAAAGCAAAGCTTAAATTGGAAAAAAAGTTAACTTTTCTAGAGAAGTTCATTGAAGAGAGGACTAATGTACGTGATGAGAAAGATAGAGAAATAAGCTCATTGAAGAGTAAAATGGAGGGGTATAAAGCAGAGCTGTTAAACTGAGGAGAATTTGGTGTTTTAGGGAAAGTTGTCCAAGCGAGGAGTGATGAAATCAAGGAAAAAGAGAGAGAATTTACTACAGTGAAGAAGAAAATAGAGGGGTATGAAGCCGAGGCCGTTAAACTGGAGGAAAAGTTAGGTGTTTTAGGGAAAGTTGTGTGAAGAGATTAATGAAATTAAGGAGAAAGAGAGAGAAATTAGTATAGCGAAGAATAAAAAAGAGGGGTATGAAGCCGACGTGCTTAAATTGGAGAATGATCTACATTTTCTGGAGAAGGGCATTAAAGAGAGGACTAATGAGTATGAGGAGAAAGAGAAAGCAATGAATTCAGTGAAGATGAAAATGATGGAGTACGAAACAGAGGTGGTTCAGTTGGAGAGAAAGAAAGCTGTTCTTGAGACAGAAATTGAATTAAAGACTAAGGAGTGTACAGAGAAAGGGAGGGAATTGGGTTGTGCTCAAAATGCACTTGAAAAGTGTACCTTGGGTTTTATCGCTAAGCAAAGTGAGCTTCATGAGTTGAAGTCGATGGAGGAATATTCCGGATTATTCAATTTGAAGGAAAATGAATTGAATTTGTTGAGTATGAAGATTAATGATTGTGATCAGAGACTTGCTTTTAAAGAAAAGAAGTTAGCTTTATTTGAAGGTTTGCTTGCGCAAAGTGCTAAAGATCTGGATTTAAAATGTCAGAACTTGGGTATGGTGGAAAAGGAGCTTGGTGACTGCTCTAATCAGCTTAAGTTGAAGATGCAAGAGCTGGGTTCTGTTGAGCAGGCTCTTCAAGAATGTGGCAAAAGACACATGCTAAAATTGCACGAATTGAATGTACTAAGCAGTATACTTGAAACGAAAGAGAAAGAACTTGCTGGATTTAAGGTATCCATTGAAGAAACTGTAAAAGATATTCATGTGAAGGTCACTCGTCTTAATTTGGTTAAAACATCTATAGAGGAGAGTATTAAGGTGCTTAGGTCTTTGGAAGAGCAGCATGATAAGATGCGGAAGCTCCTGAATGATTGTGCTATGGAGCTTGCCATTAAAAAAAATGAATTGGTGTGCACTGAAGTATCCAAACTAAAATTGTTTGAAGAACTCGAGAAAATGGAGGAGAAAAAAATGAGCCTGGAAAAGGATGCAATAAAGCACCAGACTGACATTGACATAAAAAGGCAATTTATTGTCTTGGTAATGGAAGAACTTCAACAAGTTTTTAAAGAACTTGAGCTGAAGAAACAACAATGTGCTTCAATCTCTGAAGAACTTGAATTGAAACAGAAAGAACTGAAGTCGGTTGAAGAAAGAATGAGCAAACATGCCAAAGAGCTTCAACTGAAGGAGAAGAACATGCTGTTGTGCAAGGAATCAATAGGGAATCATGGAAGAGAGGTGGGATTAAGAGAAAACACCATAGAATACCCATTAGAAGCTGAGGAGAGAAAACATTCTCAGTCTTTGTCATGTGAAGATCTAGCGAAGCATGATTCCATTGGTGCAGACTTTCTGACTCTCGTCCAAGCATCATCTGATCCCGCTTCGTGGGCTATAGATGCATTGCAAGGATCGTCATTGCTCCAGGATAAAAGAATGGATATCCATGTGATTAAAAAATGTTTGTTACTGGAACGTTTCATCTCGATTCAGTCACATATCGCTGCTTCTGCAAAGAAAAGTGCAATGAAATTAGCTGTCGAATGGAAAGCGAAGCTAAAAGTCTCACGGGAACATTCCCTAGAAGTGTTGGCTTTCTTACTGCTTCTAGCTGCTTATGGAGTGTCCTCTGCCTATCCTGAAAATGAACTCCAGGAACTTCTCAGTTTGGTGTCTGGTTATAGGAGGATAAAACAATTACGACAGGCCTTTGGGCTCATGTCAGAGGTCCCTGGTAAGAAATGTATTATACATAGCATTCTATTTATTTTAAGGTATGAAATTGACAAGTCCATCATTTGATCACAATGCTTTTTATTTATTTATTTATTTTCCTCTACCATTAGAATAATCTATTGGGAGCAAGTTCCTAAATATCTCAGTCACATGATTTCTTAGATCTTTGATGCTGCAAGTTTATTGCCGGTGTAATGTGAAAGTTCCCTTAGAAATAGACCATATTTTCATGATTATACTACTCTTCCTTGGTGTTTTGGACATTTTTGAAGTCTTGAGCATTAGGAACACACGTGATAGTGGAATCGTAAGCTTTTGAAGCATTAATGCTTTAATATATCGGATGAATGCATAAACTAAAACCCCTGAAACCTCCTAGTTTCTGCTTTCTCATCATCTTCTTTTGCTTGGTTTGGAATCAAAACAACCAAATGGCAGACAAAGCTTTGCTGGCAAACATTTGTAAAGGGAGATCATTAAATTTTCAAAAAGGTATAAAGGCGAGCCAAGTGCTTACATTTTCAATTTTTGACAATTTAGTATCTCATCTTTAAATTTTAACAAATTTAGTGCCTAGACTTTCAAAATATGTGCGATTTAGTGCCTCTATTATGCAATATTTGATAGACGTTCATTTTGATAAAAGGATTATGACAAACATTTGACCAACAAATTGTTAAAATCTAAAAATACAATGCTAAACTGTCAAAATTTAAAGCGTAGATACTTGGTCTGCTATTATTTTATCATCAAAATGAACATTTGTAAAATATTATTAGAGACACTAAATCGTACATATTTTGAAAGTGGAGGCACCAATTTGCCAAAATTTAAAGATAAGATATTAAATTGCCAAAAATTGAAAGTAAAGCCACTTGTCTTGTCATTATTCCCTTTCAGAAAACTTCTTCCACTGCAGAGAAATGAGCTTAAGAGACCTGTGACGACCTGGGTTTACCGTCCATCATTTACAGCTCTATAACTTTTAAATATTCCATAGATACTGTCCAATTTTTCTTGGGACTTATCTGCCACTCTGAATTCATGTACCTCTCTGATTATCTCAAGCCAGCCGTATCTTGGAGTTTTTGTTAAATCCTTGTGTCTGGGAAAAGTCTTCTTCTCTGCATGCCATCCCGTTTCCCAGAAGCAGCATATAATTTTGTGGTGTGTTGTTTGGGGGTTGGGCCTGACAATTTCAACTTGATGAGTTTCTGAGCTGGGAATTCAGCTAGTCCTGTTTCCGCACACATCTTACAAGCCTTAAAAAATGGGCACCAGACATGGGCATCTGGTTCAAAGGGCATAGAAAATTACAACTTGCTTGGCCTAATCAAGTTTTCCAGAATGTCTTAAAAGATCAACAAAGCTAGCATAATGTTATTTGTCAAGTCAACAACCATAAACTTCAGCCATTTCCTTGAAAAATTGCTTTCTCAGGATCCCAAATTCACACTAGCTGTCAACAACTCCACAAAAGTTACTATCATGGTATAAATATAATAACTTACACCATACCTACAAGCTTAATCTTTTAAATTAGGTGGTTATAGTGTTAACCTTAATATGGTATCAGAATAAGAGGTCAAGAATTCGAATCCCTGCACACTCATTACAACCCTTTTAAAAATTAAGTTGTTCATTTGATGGGTCTCAATCAAAATCAAAGTCTCGGCCCACATGTGAGGGGAGCGTTGCGTAATAAATATAATAGTCTATGCCATATCTATAAACTTGAGCTTTTAGATTAGATGGTTGTGGTGTTAATCTTAACATTGTACAGAATATTAGTCTCGAGTTCGAATCCTTGCACACTGTTACGACACTATTAAAATTAAGTTATCTACTTAATGGACCCTTGGTGAAAAAATCAAAGTCTTGGTGCATAAGTAAGGGGGAGTATTATGATATAAATATAATAATTTACACTATATATGGTTGTGGTATTAACCTTAATAGTTATATTTTTTGGTTGTGTTCTTGTGCTTAGCACATGGACCAAGCATAGAGTTCTGTGCCACTATATGCTTGCTGTTGGACTCCTCATTGTTAAACAGCTTCCTAGCTATACGTATGCAACCACAAGCAAGACCCAATTTCATGGCATGGAGGTTTTTTACTTGTTCTAGTTGGATGCCTTCTATCCCTTGTGTCATATTATTGAGTTTGATCATCATTGTTTTAGAGGATATATACTTCATTCTGAAACCTGGATATCTTGCCAAATTTTTATAACATGGAAATATGAACAATCCAACGCCATTAAATTATGAGGAAAGTACTGTTCTTACTGACAGCAAACAAACAGCTGGTTAAAGTACTATTCTTTAGAGCCATTGTAATTTCATCCAAATTATTATGGCCTTTCACTGCATTTTGTAGGATGCACAAATGCAACTCCCTGCAGCCTAGGAAATTACTGAGATTTGAAGAACTTCTCCATGTACCATATGAGTGTTTCTTAGCTACAGATCCTAAATAATGAAATTTAGATCACCTTAAAAGAAACTATAAAATTAAAATTTGGCTATTGATGAAGTTTTGGGTGCTCTCCAAAGTTGGACATTGTAAATCCTTTATTTCCATAAAAAAGGATGGTCTCAGAAACAAGAGGCTATTGGTTTCTAAATAGAAGTAGTAGAACTCAATGTCTATAAACAGCAGATCATTGTTTCTCCTTGCATATCACAAGTCAAAAAAGAAACTGAAAAGATATCTTCTAGATCAGACTGATATTGATGGGTGCTAATCCTGATAATCATATAGAAGTTTTGAGAATCTTGACTTCTTAGTTTTGGATAAATTGGTTTCTTCATTAGGAAAGAATCATTTCTAAGATTGATCGAAAGCATTCCTGTGTACGACAAAGCTTTCAATTACTTCAACCCTTGGCTCAGCAGAAAGGTTAGCTCCTTATAGAAATTAAGACTACTAATATAAGTTCTTGCAGAGAATCGCATGCATAATCGCATCAGTATGCGTTTAAGTGCATCAGTTGCAAAAGTTGAGACTAATAGTCACCCAATAATCATCCTATGGCGTGACTTCCCCGCATTTTTTATTAATGTTGCTACTTATACATATTTAATGCAATACTGTTTTGTTTCATGCTGGGTCATTGAAGACTATTGCATTGCAGCATGATTATGTTTGGAGTGAGACCAGTAATCCATGAGCTATATATGACGCTTCACTTTTTGTGCAAGGCACTAGTGGTTCAAACACTCCAGCAGTGGTTCCAGCTAATTCCTCTTTAACCACCAGTAACGAGGCTTTTTCTACTCCATATGCAGCAAATCCATCGCAATCTAATGATCAAAAACCTCAGGTATCTTCCTACATGTTTGGTTTGTAATTTGACTTGTGCCTTAACAGTTTGCTCTTTGTTCTGTTCTATCGCACAATGTGATTTGGCTTTGTTTCTCTTAGGCAGGAACGCATACAAGGGAGCTTGTTAGGAAAAGGAAGGCCGATCCTTATGTGCTGCAAGGAACTGAAAATTCTACTCAAAGTCCTGATGAAAATCATCAGTTTCTATCTCAAGCTGAGCTGCCCTCATCAAACGACACGCAACACTCATGCACATCTACTGGTGATCCTCTAAGACAGTGCAAGAAGGTATTGATTTCAGGTTCCGGGCTATGTTGAGTTCTTATTCTTCCATGCATTCTCAGACACTGTTCTGTGCATTTAACGTTGAAGATTAAACCATTTGATCATCTTTAAGGAAAAAGAGTGAAGGTTCGAGCCAAATGAAAATTACAAACTAGGAGTTACTTGGGAATGAAGAAGATACATTCATCATGTGTGTCAGTGCTTTGTGAGGAACTCATCTACAGTTACTTCTCATGGGTTGTATATAAGTAGAAATACTGACACTTTGACTAAGTGTTTACTTGCTAAATTCTCACACCGAGCTTTATCATATAAAAGCAAGAATGCCCTGCTCTTGGTTGATCTACCAGCACATAAGCAGGAATCTAAGGTGGGGCTAGACCCTGTATCCACCCTCCACGCTTTGAAAATTTGTGAATCAATCAAAGTGTTATACTTTTAGGTCTTGTTTGGTTCGGTGGTTTCTGATTGTTTAATATTTGTATTTTTTTCCCAAATAAATAGGTATTTTTACTTAAATAGATTAAATGATCATGTACAAATAAGATACGGATTAGATGCAGATGAATATCAGATAATTCAAAGAGACCCTGCTACGACCTAGAACTTTTACATTAAAATCGAAGTGTGACAACTGTTCCCTTAGAGACACCTAGCAAAAGAAGTAATATCCACGCACCCCCGCTTGGACATACAAAATCTGACCGTGGGAGCGAGAAAAAAAAAATGGTCTGCGGCCATTCATGCGGGATGTTACTGGCATCGGTAACCATGTGGTGATCTAAAAATTAGGACCCGTTCATATTTAAAGCAATCTATCATAGTCCTATGAAATTTATCGTAATGGATGAAATTTATGACTTATGATAAAATGAATCTACAATGCCATAATCTTACCTGCAAACTTACCAAAATATGATGTAACTCACCAAATTCCTAATTTTAAGTAACCATTTGGCCACTAAATCAATATTTGCCCCATGCAACCGACTAAAATCCAAAACAAGCACCTACACAGTCGATAATTCTCTCTCCATGGCTCATTACCGAGAAAATAATTAGTGCTGATTTCAAACAAAAGTTTAACAAGGAAGCATCCAAGACCCTTTTATACATGAAATTCGGTTTCATCATGCTTTTATACGCACGTGTTCATGCCTGGTTCGCAATGTCGACGCTTAAGTTGGTACGTACGAGATTCAACTAGCAGAGTAGAGAAAGTATATTGAGTATAGGTGATCTTACGAAGGATGAACAGTCTATTTATAGAGTGAGAATGACGAAAACGGGAAAGTGGATTCCGATTAAGTACAGACTATCCCAATATATTTGGAAAGAATATTGCAATATATTAAGTAAGCAATCTCCTATAATGATGGTGAGTTTGAGACAACCAACAAGTTTGTTGATGCCGGCCTCATCAGTTAGGTCAAAACTCTTCTTAGAACACTTATAGAGCTTACTCGATAGTGTAAAAGAATTGATTCAAGTTGTTACCAATTGCATGGTTCAGTCTGACTCTACAAATCCATCTTAAGGGACCCAAGATAAGTTGGGTTGAGCCTAAAGAATCTAACCCAAGATCCAAGTAGATCGATATGGGTCAAATGGCTTAGGTTCAATCATTAGCTGAATTATCTTATGATTGTGATAATCCATCTTCCAAACACCAGTAAGTAATAGAACCTCTTGAAATGCATAAAATTCTTTTTCATGATATATTGTATTGTTGTACTTTTTATTAATTCTTAATTAAATCAATTCGGTAATACGATTTGATTAACATTGTTACCATTTTATCTTCGAAGTTGTAGTATAAAGCCATTTTGAAATCCAAAAAACTATAGGTTTTAGAAAGTTAATATTATTTGAGAAACTACATGTGGAGTAACACAATGATGCATAATTTGTAATTTTTTAATATTTCATTTACTTTTGGGTGATTACTCTTCATCTATTGTGAATCATTTCAATGTCAATATCTTTGATGTTGTATGTTAACACCTGGGTATAGCATACGATTAATTTGATATTATGAAAGCTAATATAATTGTTGATGAGAACTTGGAAAATTGATTTCTATCTCGAATGTTGTGATTAGGTGTTTATAGTGCAAAAAGTCTAAATGGTGTTTTGGGATTGAATTTGATATCATGTTTGCTTTTGAGTGATAATTATGGTATGGATACATAAATTGAACCTATTGATAAAGTAGCAATTATCTGGACTTTACATTTGGATTTAAGAATTGCTAATACTAGGTCAGTACTTCCTATCTTTGTTAATTTAATATATGTATTGGTTGATAAAGTATACCACACATCTGCACTTAGGATTACCCCACATAATGACTTGTTACGAATATCACAAAAGAATTTTAGGTTACAATGTGGTTAATAGTTAGGGTGACTAGTTATAGTTCATTGGTTAACTGGATGTGATTATTTTTGTTGATAACTGTGCCAGTGAAGCAAGTTAATATTACTAGTACGTGGAATTAGATTTGGGCATTACTTGATATTGTTACTTAAGTGATAAATCATGTTTATAGAACTTTTATTATATGAGTTTCAATGGGATGAAGCTACAATTAAGGGCTGCGACAAAAGTAGTAACTCAAATAACCTTAAGAACAAGGCTTTACACACTGCCTAAAAAGTTTATGGTCCATTATTAAGTGGACTTGGTAACTTTGTAGTTTATAAAGAGTGGACTTAGTAAGTCTATGGCACTAACCTAGTAAGTTTGTGGTTCAATCTTCAATCGACCTAGTAAGTTTGTGTAACCCTTAAGGTTACTCGGATGGTTGAGTTGTACAATTAGTGAATTGACTCGATTATGATGATCTATTGAGATTGATCCCTTAGAAATATTTGCAGCGGTAGGACAACATATAAAAAATTCTAACATATCAACAACGAAAGTTGGAGAAGAATTTGTGTAAGTTCACCATTTCTTAGCAATAGGTAAAAGAGTGAGATAACAACACTTTTGTTACATTGTTCATAAATTAAGTTGTAATGTTGCCAAAGTGAAAATCGCTCTTAAAGGTAAGTTGGAAGTGAGGTTTTTATTAAGTTGTTAAATTATTAATGAGTCAACTTAGGTAACCATAGTATTGGCCCAAAAAGAAAAAGAAAAAAAAAAAAAAAAAGCTAGCCATGGTGATGTCTTCTATATTTGTGAATGTTAGAATGAAGTTTTGATTATTTCCACATGTAAGTCCCTTGAGAGGGTTATTAGAGCAACACATTCGCTTATTTAAGTTTAGGAATGGCTTAGTAAGATACACCATGATTCTATAGCATTATTCTCTTCTTAATTGACATCTCTATGGCTTGTACATATCATTTGATGCATGATTGTTCCAGTATCTATGATTAATGCTATAAGTACTGGGTGTTGACTTCTATTATCTTTTTGTGTTGTCACTTTACTTTAAATGATGAGTTAGAGGGGTTAGTTTATTAACTAACCTTGGATATAGATATTCAAGTTGAACTTACTAACTGGGAAATAAGTCCTTAAGACTGCTAGCTATCCACCTATGTTGGAAAATCTATCTTTTGGATAAATTAATTAGTAGGTTGATATGATACTTATAGAAGAAAAAAATGGTGATATGAACATATATAGATGTGCAAATAATCGCTACACACAAATATGAACCTATGGATGGCAACAAGGGTGCTTTTAGCATGTAAAAAATATGTAGTGATGACTTATAGGAGTTTGTGAACCCAATTATTATTGTAGGCATTTGATCTAAGATGATTCAAACAGATCCATATTTATGTAAGTTCATGTAGATAAAATGTGGAGAATAGATATAGATTGAAAGGGTGAAGGAAATAAACAATATACTTTAAAAAATCTCAAAAATAGGGTTACTTGGGAAAAAGAAAAACAAACAGCAAAAATATAGCACTTAAAATCATGTCTTGAAAACACAACTTTATTTTGTATTAAAACCATGTTTTTAAGACATGAATTCAAATAATGGTGTAGCATTCATCCCTTGTTATTTCTACAGGGTGTCTTGACAAATTATCATACTTTCTTTTTTAAAGGTAGAATATAGGGAATCAAACTCAAATCTCTTTTTCTAATGACAAGAATACATATCGCTACATCATGGAACCACATATGATGTTATTCTTATAATATTTGATTTAACTATATTCAAAATCGTCTCTTGGTGTGTATTATAGTATTTTTTTTTATTACTTTGGATTTCACTTACTTATTTATTTATTTATTTATTTTTATTTTTAAGAGTAAAGGAACACTTTTATTCAAAGGGATATAATATAGTGAAATTATTCCATTATAAAATTATCTTTTTGTATAACACACATGACTATATAGACTATTACCTTTATATTGTAACAAGTTTAATTATGTTAAGATTTAGGGGTGTAAGAAAAAATATTATTAAAAAAACCCAAAAATAGGGATACTAAAAAAGACCCAAAATATTAAAAAAAATTATAACATACATGAAAATACAGTTTTGAAATAGTAAAATAAAATATTATAAAAATAACATCACATGTGGTTAATTCCATGGTGTTATGGTAGGTATTTCTATCATTGGAAAACGAGACTTTTGTTTATTCTCACCGAGCTTACTTTTTGGTATCTTTTGCCTTTCAAAAGGAGAAAAAAAAAAGTCCAACAATTTGTCAATACCATGACTATAGCCTAGAATTCCTCATGTAAATATAATAGAGGTTGACCACTACACTATTATTTAAACTTGTGTCTAGAAGATACGAATTTAATACAAAATGAAATTATGTCTTTAAGATACGATATTAAGTGTCTTATTTTAGGATGTATTTTCCTTAGATGACCCCATTTTTATATATTTTTATAAAAAAAAACTATATATTTTTATTTCCTTTACCCTATATTGAAAATCAATTAGGATTACTATCATGTTCTAGAGGGTATCCTCATGATAACTTGCCATGATTACTTACTCTACCTACTAAAGCCCTTGCAAAGTGTTCAGCACACAAACATACTTGATATATAAAACATTCACTTTAGACGATTGAGTGACATTTGAAGAGTTAATTATACAAAACACTCTATGTCTAACTTAAGGAAATTACATATGGCAACAAGAATCTAAGTGAATTTTCACAAAATGTTTTATACATAATTGGAAGGCAACGATACTTTTACTTTCCCTTGCAAAAGTCCTTAAGATTTAAAAGTGGTTAGGCTTATTGAAATAGTTCATTAAGTTGGATTATAAATCAAATTTAATGTACCTATAAATAAAGTAGAATATCATAAGGGAATGAGCAAAAGTCACTTAGTTTGATGGGAGTGCAATTTCCTTGTTACTACTTGACAAGCAAATATAAGTAAGTTATCGAACATATGTAATGCATGAATAATCATATGCAATGTAATCATCACATGCGGTCTTTTTCGATAAGTATTGCGAAGTTTAGGGCATAAATCCGCCGTTGACCTTGGGTAAGGAATTCACGGTTCCATTAGCATCTAGATTTGCAGTATCTATTCACTTATATCACAGATCTTAAATGCAACCTTACCTAAGATACCTTAAATGTAGTATTGGGTTCGATTGTCCATATAATTCTCTTTTGTCATGATTATTATAAATGCAGTCCAGAGGTGACACATGATACCTTAAATGCAATCTTAGGTTAAGATCCCTAAAGATATATGATAAGACCTAAAACAATGGTCATAACATGGCATTTCAGTTTGCAACTGTCCCATACCATTTAGTTCGGTCCACAAAACCGTAAACCAAAATGTGTATAAGATCATTTGAATATAGGATATATAAAATTATTAACTTGATATTTGTTTCTTGTTCTTCCATGTTGTGATCATTCTTTGTATTTAATAGAACAATAATGTAGTGTCAATTTTTTTTTTTTTTTCCATTCTATTTATAAAATTAATACAAGAAAAATTATGATATACTTAATTAACTAATCAGTTTTATGAGTTCACTAATAATCACTAAGTTTTGGGAGTTGGGATAATAATTGAATACTTTGAGTAGTTAGGGTTAACGAGTAAAAGAGATAACCCCGTATGGTCAAGAAATATGAATGGGTGTATATTTGTTTTCAATATTATCTAATAGTAATATCCATCACCATAAGCCAATATTAATTTTAATAAGTCCCATATTTCTTTTATCTCCGTAATGAAACAAGTTAAACGGATGAAAAGTTTAATATAATTTTAGTAAATGAGAGTGTGATACTCCTCAAATATAGGTTGTGGAACTCTAATCATAGAGGCACTTTTTCAGTGTAATGGCTTGGAGTTTGGCAAAGCTCCAAAGTTAAGCGTGTTCTGGGTAGAGCAATCTCAGGATGGTGACCCCCTAGGATTCGTTGGCACCAAAAGGACAAAATCGTGCGGCGTGTGGCCAAAGCAGATAATACCTTAGTGGGTAGAGTTCTGAGTCGTTACACAGTGTCTTTGGTGTCCTAGTTGTGCCTAAGGGTACATTGGAAGGGCCAATGTACCTGGTATCACGATCCTTGCCCAGGGTGGCCTGAGGGCCTAGGGGCGCCCCTCCGCTACGGTGGAGCCTAGGGTGGCATGTTATGACAAAATGATATCAGAGTAGTGGTTCTAGACTTGTGTAACGAAACTTATAGGGACATCAATTCTATAAGTGGAGGAGTATGTGATATCCCTTAAATATAAGTTATGGAACTCTAATCATAGAGGTACCTTTTTCGGTATAATGGCTTGGAGTTTGTTAGAACTTTAAAGTTAAGCGTGCTTTAGATAGAATAATCTCAGGATGGTGACTTCCTAAGAAGCGCTGTCACAAAAAAGACAAAACAGTGTAACGTGTGGTCAAAGCGGATAATACCTTGGCGGGTAGAGTTTTGAGTCGTTACATAGTGCCTCTGGTATCTTAGTTATGCTTAAGGGTGCGCTGGGAGGGCCAATATACTTGATATCATGATCTCTGTCCAAAGTGGCCTAGGCACCTAGGAGCGTCCTCTCCGCTGTGATAGAGTATGAGGTAGCAGGTCGTGACATAGAGACTTAAAAATACACTTGTATAATTCTTTAGTACCATAATACTTATTCTTATTATGTTAATATAAACCTAAATTAGGTGTAATGAATCATACGTTGGTTAAAAACATTTTTTAGTTATTACTAGTCATTCGGCATTCTTATGATCTCAAACTACATGGACGTTATTTTCATTGCTTCAGGTGACAAATAATATAGTTACAATTAATATACCATAACAATAATGTAGTTACAATTAATATTTTTGGTATATGTTTGACTATTGAAAAATTAGGAGTACTACATTTTCAAGATTTTCTTAAAGCTTGCATAAAATTTTATTACCTATTTTGACAATTATCAAAATTTCTATTCATGCTAACTCAGGAAGATAACAATTATCTAAAAGGTCAAAAAAGAAAAACCAATGTCAGATATGGCAAATGTACAAGCAAGATGTGATATATAAGTGGGGTTTTTTTAGAGTGTTAATATAAAAATTGGCACCTGAATTTCGTAAAATGTTTAATAAGATATTTGATGTGTTATTTTGAACAATTTAGTATCTAAAATTTTATAAAAAGTTTAATCAGATATCTAAAGTTTGGTTTTGATAATTTTAATACTTCAATAAAATTTTCGTGGACTTTTTTTATAAAAAAAGTACAAAGAACTTTGTTCAAATATTAAATTTTGCAAAACGGAAATGGAAAAGCTAAACTTGTTAGTTTGGTTTGTGCATGGTTTTGTACTAAGAACAAGTATTAAGTGCGATAGAATATTAAAGTAAATTTATATAGGCATTTGACAAAAAAAAATTATTGATCGGCATTTAATTTTGTGGAGAGAAATTATTGGCTAAATAAATGGAAGAAGGTAAGATAAGAGGCTATTACATGTGAATCATTATTAAAAAATATTACATAAAAAAATTAGACAAATACTATCGCTGTAAATGGAATGCGATACAACAATTTTTTTTTTATATCATGGATGTATTGTGCAATACATCTATAAATAGTAAAAATTTTTCCTTTCCACTTGACGTTGATGCTTGAAAACTGCAAGTTGAATTTGATTTTAATTTTTTTTTATAAGGATGTGTTGGCATAGTGAGTCTCAAAGTTGAAGGTCTTCTTCTCTGCACATTTGCTGCACTATAAACAGTAACATCACGAATGTTGTCCTTCTCAGTTATCATGATGATGATGCCAAGCTGAGTGGTAAACATCTTTTACTTTTGTTTGATTTAGAATTACGTCCTGTCGATCAATCGAAAAAAGATTAAAAAAATTAAAATGGACATCGCTGGTCTCATATGTAATATCAATATTTTAAAATTTTGAGACGATAGGCCGTTATGTTGCTGCTCTTATGTGCGATAAATATATAAAATATGATCTTTTTGCTTTAACATGTCATATAAAGATATTAATTTGATAATTTTTTTTTGTATAATTCATATTTTTATAATTTTTTTTTACAAAAATAATAGACATGTCTTTCACCAGCAAGATAACAACAAACATTATATGTAGCAGTTAAAAAAAAATGAAAAAGCAATTAGTAATGATAGAATTTAAGAAAATTATAAAATCATGATAAATAAAATCGAGGAGAGAAAGTTTAGTATGAAGAAAGTTTAGACAGTCCAATCGATGAACGGTCTATATTTATTATTTTAGTTATTGGATTACGTTTAGATATGATGAGTAGGCTATTGAATAATGGTGAAATTAGTACCTTTATAATTAAAGGATGGGCATGCAAATCCCCAACGAAACAACAGCACATGAAAAGGCAAGAACTTTAATTGTAAAATGCTTTATACATGATGCTTTTGTTTTTTATTTTTAAAGTTAAGTAATGGAATATTGAATAACTGCAAATAATCTAATAGAGGTAAATATCATAAAAATTAAACTCAATTGTTTGCGCACTAATAAAGTTTTAAGCACATTAAATCAAACCCGTCTATAAAAAGTAGATTTAATCAGTTTAATTTGTATATCTTCCAATAATTACACTGTCGTGGAAAAAGTTTTAGAAATATATTATTAAATTCATAACAACTATTACCATCAAATCAAATGAATATGTGTACAATCCTATGCATCATATAATATATTAATATAAATATGTATATAATCGAGAATTTCCTAATATATTAATTGAGATTTTCCACTTTTGAAACTTGTTGGTAATTCTATAGAAATTATGTTTAATTTTGAAATTTTAATCTTTTTGGCCCGTTTTGATATTTCCCTATAATTTTTAATATACATACATACATACATATATATATGTATATATATGAGTCTTTTCATCAAATTATTGAAAGTAATAATTCGGGCTTATCTCCCCTTTTAATAGCACCATTTATGACAAGTTCAATTTTCACATATCTGAGAGGGACCACTAATTTCACATGCCCTATCTCTGCTACTTTCATGCATTATAATATAATGGGGGGAAAGGGGGAGAAAATTGCCTATAAAGCTCCTATAAAAATTCCAAAGGGAATAATGCAAAGACATTGGATAGCCATTCAACTAACCAGCCAGTATTAATGCGGATTTCATATTCCTATCAATAAAAAACTTAATTAAAAGCTTTTACAATGTTTTATTGATTATACTACTACTTTTTCTAAACTCAATAATATAAACATGATATAAATAGAGATATGATTATAAAAAATAAATTTAATGCAATACATACATAAAAGATATTATTATAACAGACCACATATAATAATATAGAAAGTTTGTTATTTTAAAATCCATTCAAGTTTGATATCTGATTTTATTATTATTATATCAATATAAATTAGATACTGAATAATATTCAAACACAGCTACTTTATTTTTACGTTTATATTTGGAAGTGTTTTTAAAACCAAAGTTGCCATATAATCCCATTTTTGGAAATTCTGATTCCAGCTGTCTATTTTGTCTTTTTCTTTTTCTTTCTTTTTAAGGAATGTGACTTTATCTTTGAGTTTGAGAGGATAAAATCATTGTTATTAATAATAACTTGCTATTTGAAATATTTTTTATCTAACTATATATTATTATTCATATTTATTTATTTTTTTAAAATTAACATTTCATTTAATTTTATTTTTTTATATATATCAAATATAAAAAAATTCATTTTTCTTGCCTATTTCATTCCTTTCATTTTAACCCATTTTATTTTAGATAATTACTATGCTATTAGAGAAAAGAGAGCTCAAACCTAGTTTCTAAAGAGGTATATCATTCATATCATTGGTTTTTTTTTTTTTTTGGGCCAACATTCATATTATTAGGTTAAAACTTAAGAATGTTATTTAGCTGCTGTATCTTAAAACTTTTGTTTTTTAATTTTATTTTTATTTTCTTAATATTTTATCAAATCCAGTGTTCAACTTTTGGTCTTTCGGTTTTGACTATCTAGAACCGGGTGAAACGTGTATTTATTAACCCTAAAAAATATAAATATAAATTATATAAAAATAATTATTAAAATATCAATGTAGAATCTTGTGTAAGAGATGAGATTTATATTTTTTTAATAGATTACTTGTATAAGATTTGATTTAATAAAAATGTTATAATAATAAATCACACCTATGAAAGGTGATTTGTATTATTTATTAATAAAATATCTTTTATAAACGTGTTTTACATAGTGTAGCAAATGAATCGTATTTAGCAAATACGATGCACATGCAATTACAACATCCTAATACTGACGCCATCATTCCCTCTTCTTCCTGCTCAGTCAATACCAATGTCTCTTCAAATTCGCCATATCTGAGAACCCCAACTCATCAAAGCCCTAACTTTTCCCATTCCAATGATCAAGATCCTTTCTTTTTCCAGTTTCATACAATGTATTGCATGGTCCTGCATTGCGCAAAAGAAAAAGACAAAACCTTTGATCACTATCATTGCCTTTTAGGGTTTAGGGTTTTTTTTTTTATGAAATATGGAGGAAATAGGTAATGAGTTGAATGTAGTAGAGTTGGAGAAAGAAAATGTGGCTAGGATGTGTGAAGAACTCAATAAACAATCTAGTAACCTGTTTTTTTATTTTTTTTTTAATATGAAATGGAAGGAATTGGAGGAACACTTTGATGATGCAACCAAGGTTATTGAGGATAAGTTTAGGGAGGTTAAGGATTTAGGATAGAAGTTGATGAAAGGTTTAAGGTAGTGGGTTGGTTTGAGAGGAGGATTAAGGAATATGGAGAAAAAGTAGTTAAAATGGAGGAAAACTTAGGTCTTTTAGATAAGGGTATTGAAGGTAAAAGTTTTGAGTTGGAGGAAAAGGAGAAGAATATGGTTTTGACTCGGATTGCGGTCGATGTGCTTAGTTCAAATGTTGTTCAGAAAAAAAGAATGAGCTTTGTGAGTTGACTAAGTCGGTTGAGGAATGCTTGAATTTAAGTTTGAGGAGAGGAGAACTAGATTTAGTTGACAGGAGTTTGAAGAAGCAGAGCTAGGAACTTGGTTTCAAGAAAGATAATTTATCTTTAGTTGAAGGTGTGCTTGATGATAAATTCAGCGATGTGGATTTGGAGAACAAGAAGTTGGCTTCGGTGGGAGACAAGCTTGAGGAGTGTTTTGAGAAGCTTGAGTTAAAGAAGGAAAAATTGGCTTTGGTTGGGAGAGATCTTGAAGAGTGTGAAAGAAGTGTTAGCTTGAAAAGGGAGGAACTGCAGTCGCTCGAGAAAAAAATTGGAAGTTGTTCTAGAGAGCTATAGAGGAAAGAGGACGAACTTTTTACAGTGAAGAAATCGATTGGAAAGTGTGTTAACGATCTCGATTCTGAGACGTATCATCTTTGTTCGATCAAAGCTTTAATAGCAGAAAAAATGAAGAGCTACAAATCAAGGAGAAGAAATAGGAGGTATCGCAGAAGCTCATAAAGGAGTTTTTTGCAGAGTTCGACAAAGAGAGAAATGAGTTGGAGCGCGTCAAGTCATCCATAAAGAAGCATTCAGAAGAACTCAAGTAGAAGCCTCGAAGGAAGTGGAAGTGGAAGTGGAAGTGGCTACCCAAGAAAAGGACATACAAAAATACCAAAGAAAGCTTGAATTTAAGAAATAAGAAATTTTTATAGACTTCTGGAAAAGCTTGAAAGGCTTTGAAAAACCTTGAGTTGGAAAAAAGGGAGTCCGATGCAATGCAAGAGTCTATCAAGACTCATGAAGCTGATATTCTGTCAAAAGAGAAAGATTTGAAGTGTTTCGAGAAGGATATTGAAAATGTCATGATGAGCTGAAAGTGAAAGAACACCAATATGCTGCTGTCAAGAAAACGGTCGATGAGTGCTCTGGAGAGTTTGATGCAAAACAGAAGGAACATACTGAGGTTTTGGGTCTTCATGAGTAGTTCTTGTCAAATGAAAGTACGGAAATAGTGTAGAGAAGAAAGAAAATACGGGGAAGGGGTAGTGGAGGCGCTGTCTATGGGGTGCCTCTGAATTTGCGAAGAAGACACCGTTAGTGACGACGCCTTTAGGTTTGACGCAATGAAGGTGTCCTCTGTAGAGGTGCCTTCAATGGGGTCCTTCAAATGGTGCCTTCAATAGGATCCTGTAATGGTGCTGTTTACAATGGCACCTTCAAGTTTGATCCTGTAATCAGAAAAAATCACAAAAAAACTCAGTAAATGTTATCCAAATTGACAATATGAATATATTTACTCGAAAAACCAGCAAAATTTCCTCTTGAACCTGCAACTTGCCATACGCATCATGATCAATCCACACAGTGAACCTGCAATTCATCAATTTCCCTAAGATAGATTCACATAGTAAACCTGCAATTCATCATAAATCATTCTATATTATCCCAACTCCAATCACGTCATCATATCTTTTGCTTCCAAGATCAATCCACACAGTAAACCTATAATTCATCATAAATCATTTCATATAATCCCAATCTAGTCACGTCATTATATTCCCAGCACAATTCTATCAAGTTTAATCACAAAACAATGTAAACAGAATAATCTTATAACTAAACACCATTCACAAACTAAAATAAAGTTTAATATAATACATATCTAAGTGTAAATGATGTTTAGATTAAAACATACATAAATATGATAAAAAGTTCAATAATATGATCTATCTTTGCTTCCTTGAGTATCTTTGGATCCCTTTAGCAATCCTTGATGCTATAGCTCGCCGATCCTGCACTTAATGGGATGGTCCTTCGGTTGAAGCCGATGGTGGATTGAAATCAAGCTGCTCTACTGGGCTAGCTTGAGGGGCGCCTAAATTGAGAGAGTCGTGTTAACCTCTCATCCATGTTCTGATAATCAATAGCATGTCTCCTCTGTGGCGCAAGTGGAGTAAGATTTGAAGATGTACCATACCCCATGTACGAAGTGTGATACGATCCAGAGCTGAAAGCAAAAGAAGGTGGTACTGAAGAAGTCCCGTGCCATCCATGAGATATAAATGGCGATCGATGGACAATATAGTGTTCTCGATCTAAATCTTAATCATTATCTTCCTTAGCTTCACCTTCCTTAGCTGCTACATGCCAGTATTCTGTATATAGATGATCGAGCACTTTATGCTTATCCATCGTCTCTATAGCTGCATCTGCAATGATGTAAATCTTAGGGATGTCAGGTGTCAATCGTTTATGGCGAAGCTGATCAGCCTGCATGATAATTTGAAACACATAAAGTTAGAATGTGAAATGCAACACTCTATTGTAGATAGATTGTCGAAATTATTTCTTATCAAGTGACCAAAGGTAGCTCCGGTATGACTGAATACCCTATGGTATAATGCCTATACCAACGTGCGTAGTCTGGGTCTATGTCAAATGGACCCTCAATAAGGACTAGTATCTTGTCTATTGTTCCATAACCCATGGTAGGCAGCATGATGCACAAGTCAATTCATGTCCACTTTCCTCCTCAAATCGACCTAATATAATTGTGGGTCGGTGTTCACAGCTTGTGGAATTCACTGAGATCCACCAAACTATTTGATGACATAATCTGGACAATACCACTTGATGATGCAAAAGCAAATGAGTGGCATTTGTGCAGTCCACACATCAACATGGGCTTACAATAAGGTGAAAGCCTACTCATAATGTCATTCGTGTAAAGCATCCAAACAACCTATTTCACAACAAAAGAAAAATATCATTCTAGTTGAAATCAAAATTATTATACGACATAAGTTGAGTATGATAAAGAAAAAAACATATATACTTGTCAAGGAAACCATATGGGATGGATGATGAGTTGTGACCTTAACAATCCGCCATTAAGTAGCTAGAGGTGCTTCATCCTGCAATGATAGGCCAAAACGAGCACAAGGTGCAACAATAGGAAATTGATCTTAAGCTCAAACTTGCAACAACACAGTGCTCCACCAATCTGACCAATATCCTCAGTAGATGCCTAACATAAGTGTCGGTACAACCAATTCAAATATGCAGATTCTCAACTATATTAGCTAGTTTGTGCATGTCCTCTAGTAAGGATAAGAACATGACATGGACCAATGATCTTGATTTATCAACAAAAATACATTATTCTATGAGGATGTACGCTCGTGCATATCTAACAACGACTTCCTCTAGTGCATTTTTAGGTAACCGAGCAAAACGATTATATAGTCATTGCAAACTCAGACGACCCCTTGGTGTTGTATCTCTATATAGATAGTCTCCTAACAAATGCATGCATAGTATTGTTCAATCCGCTAGTAGAGAAGTGACACCCACAATAGGCATACCATGAACTGTTAGGCCAAGCTAGATCTTTATATCTAAAAGAGTAATGGTCATCTCCCCATGTGGCATATAAAAGACATGGGTCTCCGGTCTCCATCGTTTGACGGGTGTTGTAATTAGATGCCGGTTTAATTGAATGAACGAGAGGCATGCTATTTCTCCAAATCCAGCTTGCTCCAGATAAGGCAAAAGGTGTTCATCGATTGGTCTTCCGACTACATATGCCTTAAAGTCGGTTCCTGTCGTCTAATAACAAGAGCGGTAGTTGAGGCCTAAAAAGTAAAGCAATGTAGCATGATAAGCATATTGAATTAAATAGCTTCTACAAATGAGCATTTGAGAATGTTTTACCTCATCCCTCTAAACAGCCGATGAATGGCGCCTCTCCTGCTGTGTAAGTATAGAAGAATCAATTGGTCCTGACTCCATGTGTTCTTAACATAAAACGAACATTGTTAGTACAAAGATATAGGGAACATTGTTAGTACATAGATATATGATGAAATGCAATAACAAACATAACTATGATAATCACTATGAAAAATCAAACATATGTCAAACCTGTGTATGTTTTCACTCTCCCTTTGGCCCAACCTGATGAGACGTATTTTAAATGGGTTTTCTAGACTTTTGGCCCATGCGTTGAGGCTTTTAAGTATTGTAGGCTTGTTGTTTGTTTTAATAGCACTTTCCTATATGGTAAATACAAGCATGTCCTGCTTGTTGCATGTGGTGTAGATGGCGACAATTACATTGTACCCTTTGCATTTTGTATAGCACCTTCGGAGTCAATGCCTACATGGTCTTGGTTTTTGAGAAAACTCAAGCATAGAGTGATAGGACATAGAGAAGAGGAGACCATATGCCTTATTTCAGATCGGGGAGCTAGTATAATCGAGGCTGTGAATGATGAATCAAATGGTTGGTAGCCACCTTTTGCAATTCATCGATTTTGTATCCAGCATATTGCTAATAATTTCAACAAAGTATATAAGAATCAGAAGTGTAAAAACTTAGTAACCTATGCCGCATTTCAAGCACATGCATGAAAGTTTGAGAAGCATGTGGAGCTATTGAAGAACATAGATGAAGAAACAATTAAGTGGTTTAAGAAGACCAACTCAAATGGTGATATGCTCTTATGAAAGGATGGATAGACCTTAGCATATGATGGGTTTTACTATTTCGAATACATGACAAGTAATATTGCAGAAACGTACAATTCTATTCTAAAAAGTGCTAGAGGCTTGCCAGTAGCAACACTAGTTAAGAAAATATTTTATAACTGTCATATATTAGGAGGAGAGATTCAATACTGCATCCAATGCCATCAAGAGCGGAGGGGTTTTCACAACATATGCGAAGGAAAAAATGGATTTGTGGTCTTTCAGAGCAAGTTCGCATCATGTTACTAGTTTCAATAGGGGAATAGGACTATTTGAGGTGTGAATTGGCGCTCATTGTGAGAAAGGTTGTCTTGGATGGGTGGTCACACACATAAGGTGGATTTTTCTAAGCAAAATTGCACATGCAACAAATGGCAGATTTACCGTGTGCCATATTCACACGCGTTAGTAGCCGTTGGATGCATTAACGGTGAATGGACTTCCTTAGTGGGCCCGTGGTATAGGTGGACCAATCAGGTATAGTGTTATCGAACCAACTTTTTCTTGCTTTGTGATGATCTTGACTGGCCTAGCCCAGCCAACTTTCCTTCTATACTACCCGATGCAAAAATTGTTCGCCCAAAGGGGAAGCCTGAAACCAAGTGATATAAGATGAAAATGGACTATAGAGAATGACCTGACCAAGTACTGTGCGGCCTATGTAGACATGAAGGGTATCGATAGGGTTGTCCAATAAGGGAGAGGGAAAACATGGGTAGCTTTGACATCTGTTTGATTTTTCATTGTGATTATCATATTTATGTTTGTTATTGCATTTCATCATATATACTTACACTAACAATGTTCCTTTTTTGTTAAAGATGCATAGAACCAGGACTAGTTGATTCTTCTATACTTATACAGCAGGAGAGGCACTGTTTGTTAGTTATTTGGAGGGATGAGGTAAGACCTTCTCGAAATGTTCATTTGTAAAAGCTATCTAACTCTATGCGCTTATCATGCTATGTTGCTTTACTTTTTAGGCCTCAGCTACTGTTCTTGTTGTTAGACAACGGGAACTGACTTCAAGGTATGTGTAGCTTGGGAGACCAATCAATGAACACTTTTTGCCTTATTTGGAGCAAGCTGGGTTTATAGGAATGGCACACCTCCCGTTCATTTAATTAGATTGGCATTTAATTACAACACTTGTCGAGCGATGGAGACCGGAGCCCCATACCTTTCATATGCTGCATGGGGAGATGACTATTATTCTTCAGGATGTAGATACTGGCTTGGCCTAACAGTTCATGATATGCTTGTTGTGGGTGTCACTTCTACACTAGCGGATTGGACGGCACTATGCATGCATTTATCAGGGGATTATCCATGTAGAGGTACCATACGAGGAGGTCATCTGAGTCTACAGTGGCTACGTAATCATTTTGCTTATCTAAAAATCCACCAGAATAGATGTTTGCTAGGTATGCACGTGCATCCTTTAGCTTATAGAAGGATGTATTTTTCATGATAAATTAGGATCATTGGTCCATGCCATGTTCTTATCCTTACTAGAGGACATGACACAAACTGGCTAACAAAATTGGGGTTTGCATGCTTGATTTAGTTGTGCCGATAGTTTTGTTGGGCATCTGCTGATGATGTTGATCAGATTGGTGGAGCAGCTGTGTTGTTGTAGATTTAGGCTTAGGATCGATTTCCTGTTGTTGCACCTTGTGCTTGTTTTGGCCTATCATTGCAGGATGGAGCACCTCTAGCTGCTCGATGGCGGATTGTTAGGGTCACGACTCATCATCCATCCCATGTTATTTCTACTTACCTGCAAGCTTTTGACATTCTAGGTTCTCAACAGGTGTATATGTTTTTTCCTTTACTATTCTCAACTTATGTCGTATAATAATTTTGATTTCAATCGAAATGACATTTTTCTTTTGTTGTGAAATAGGTTGTTTGGATGCCTTACACGGATGAAATTATGAGTAGGCTTCTATCTTATTGTAGAGCCTGTGTTGTGTAGATTGCACAAGTATCACTCATTTGCTTTTGTGTTGTCAAGTGGCATTGCCTAGATAGTGTCATCAGACAGTTTGGTGGATATCAGCAAATTCCACAAGCTGTGAACATCGATCCATAATTGCATCAGATCGATTTAAGGGGGAGGGTAGACACGAATTGGCTTGTGCATCATACTGCCTACCATGGGTTATAGAATGATAAGCAAGATACTAGTCCCAATTGAGGGTCCATTCGACACAGACCCAGACTACCAGAGCTACGTTCAGTCACTTTATAAGAAATGATTTTGATAATTTATCCAATTATAGTGTTACATTTCACATTCTAACTTTTTGTGTTTCAAATTGTTATGCAAACGATCAGCTTCGCCGTATACGGTTGACACTTGACATCCTTAGAATTTACATTATCATAGATGCATCTATAGAGATGGTGGATAAGCATGAAGTGCTCGATCATCTATATCCAAAATATCGGCATGTAGCACCTGAGAAAGGGCTGAGGAAGATGATGATGAGGATTTGGATCGAAAGTATCGTATTGTCCATCGATCACCATCTATATCTCATGGATAGCACAGTACTTCTTCAGTACCACCTTCTTTTACTTCCAGCTGTGGATCGTATCACACTCCGTACATGAGGTGTGGTATATCTTCGAATCCTACTCCATTTGCATCATAGACGAGATGTGCTGTTAATTATCAGAACATTAGTGGGGGCTTGACACGACTCTCTCAGTTTAGGTGCCCCTAGGCTAGCCCAGTAGAGCAGCTTGATTTTAGTCCACCATCGGCTTTAGCCAAGGGGCCATCTGATCAAGTGTAGGGTTGACGAACCATAGAATCAAGGATTGCTTAAGGGTCCGAAGATACTCAAGGAGACGAAGGTAGATCATATCATTGAATTTTTTGTCATATTTATATATTTCTTTATTTGAACATCATTTACACTTAGATATGTATTATATTAAACTTTATTTTAGTTTGTGAATGGTGCTTAGTTATAAAATTATTCTATTTACATTGTCTTGTAATTGAACTCGATAGAGTTGTGCTGGGATATAATGATGTGACTTGAGTTGGGATAATATGGAATGTTTGTGATGAATTGCAGGTTTACTGTATAGATTGATCTTGGGGGCAGAGGATATGATGATGTGACTAGAGTTGAGATAATATGGAATGATTTATGATGAATTGTAGTTTTACTGTGTGGATTGATCATTATGGGTATGACAAATTGCAGGTTCACTGAGGGAAAATTTGCTGGTTTTTTGAGTAAATGTATTCATATTATCAATTTGGATAACATTTACTTAAATTTTTTGTGATTTGCAAAGTCAAGCTTGAAACGGTGCCTTGAGAGGATCCTATTGAAGGCGCTGTTTCAAATGGCACCCTTAGAAGACCCCCATTGAAGTGCCCTCTCTGGAGGGCATCTTTTTTGTCTCATTGATAGCGCCTTCTTCGAAACTCCAGAGGCACTGTCATTCACTATCACTCCCCTGTATTTTCTTTCTCCCCCATCCTATTTTCGTACTTTTATTTGAAAATCACACCAATGAGGAACAAAAACCAACTTACTGAGGTCAAGAAGTTGCTAAGAGGATGCTCCAAAGAACTGGAGTCCAAAAGGAAAGAACTCATTAATAAACATAAATAAAAATTTTATTATAGCTTTATCTTATTATTCGGTGACATGTGTTAACAAACATTGTGCTTTGCCAACATGTTTCACTTATGCATCCAAAAGCCAAAATTAGAAAATGTGAACACAAATCTAAGCTCCTTCATCTTCACATTATAACAAACATGTATAATTCCTTGACTTGTTTTAGTTTCTAATACTTTTGCAGAGAATTGTTATTTTGTGAAATGAATACGAGGGACATAAGTGAGCTTGAAAAAGCTGATTTAAAGAAAGAGAATGTGGTTAGAGTATGTAGACAGCTAAATGCACAATCATCTGAAATGTTTGTTTTCGCTCTTCAGTGGAAGAAGCTAGAGGAGTGTCTTGATGGTACAAGGAAGAGTGTTGAGGATAGGTTTGAGGAGGTTAAAGCTGTGGAGAGAGGAGTTGAAGAGAGATGTAAAGTAGTTGAGTTGAAAGAGAGTGAAGTGGAAGCAGTGAGAAGGAAGAAGGAGGCTTATGAGGCTGAGGTGGTTGAAATGGGGGCAAAGTTGGGTTTTTTAGAGAAGGGCATTGAAGAGAAGGCAAAAGGGTGTGAGGAGAAAGAGAGAGAAATGAGTTCCGTGAAGAAGAAAATGGAGGTGTACGAAGCGATGGTGGTTGAAAAGAAGAGAAAGTTGGGTCTTTTAGAGAAAGTTATTCAAGAAAGGACTGATGAGTGTAAACAGAAAGAGAGGGAGAGAGTTCAATGATGAAAAAATGGGGGATTATGAAGGCAGGATCATTAAAAGAGAAAGTTGGGTTTTTTGTAGAAGGGTATCAAAGTGAAGGATAGTAGTTTAAGGAGAAAGATAGGGAAATTAGTTCAGCAAAGAGGGAACGGAGGAGTTTGAAAGAGAAAAGCTTAAGATGGAGAAAAGTTAACTTTTCTAGAGAAGTTCATTGAAGAGAGGACTAATGTATGTGATGAAAAAGATAGGGAAATAAATTCATTAAAGAGTGAAATGGAGGGGATAAAGCAGAGGTGGTTAGACTGAGGAGAAGTTTGGTGTTTCAGTAAAATAGAGGGGTATGAAGCCGAGGGTTAAACTGGAGGAAAAGTTAGGTGTTTTAGGGAAAGTTTTGAAGAGAGGGCTGATGAAATTAAGGAGAAAGAAAGAGAAACTAGTATAGTGAAGAATAAAAATGTGGGATATGAAGCCGGCATGCTTAAATTGGAGATTGAGCTAGATTTTTGGAGAAGGGTATTAAAGAGAGGACTAATGAGTGTAACGAGAAAGAGAAAGTAATGAATTCAGTGAGGAAAATGGTGGAGTTCAGATGGAGGAGAAAGGAAATCTGTTCTTGAGACAGAAATTGAAGAAAAGACTAAGGAGTGTACAGAGAAGGGGAGAATTGGGTTGTGCTCAAAATGCACTTGAAAAGTGTACCTTGAATTTTATTGCTAAGCAAAGTGAGGCTTCACGAGTTGATGAAGTTGATGGAGGAATATTCTGGATTATTCAATTTGAAGAAAAATAAATTGAATTTGTTGAGTGTGAAGATTAATGATTGTGATCAGAGACTTGCCTTTAAAGAAAACAAGTTAGCTTTACTTTAAGGTTTGCTTGCACAAAGTGCTAAAAGTCTGGATTTAAAATGTCAGAACTTGGGTATGGTGGAAAAGGAGCTTGGTGACTGCTCTCATCAGCTTAAGTTGAAGAGGCAGGAGCTGGGTTCTGTTGAGCAAGCTCTTCAAGAATGTGCAAAAGGTACATGCTAAAATTGCAAGTATTGAATGTACTCAACCATGCACTTCAAACAAAAGAGAAAGAATTTGCTGGATTTAAGGTATCCATTGGAGAATCTGTAAAAGTTATTTATGTGAAGGTCACTCATCTTAATTTGGTTAAAACATCTCTAGAGGAAAATATTAAGGTGCTTAGGTCTTTGGAGGAGCAGCATGATAAAATGCAGAAGCTTGTGAATGATTGTGCTGACGAGCTTGCCATGAAGAAAAATGAATTGGTGTGCACTGAAGTATCCAGAAAAAAATTGTTTGAAGAACTCGAGTCAATGGAGGAGAAAAAAATGAGCCTGGAAAAGGATGCAATAAAGCATCAAACTGACATTGACATAAAAGAGAGAGGCATTGCCTTGGTGTTGCAAGCACTCCAACAAGTTTCTAAAGAACTTGAGCTGAAAGAACAACAATATAATTCAATCTCTGAAGAACTTGAATTGAAACAGAAAGAGCTCAAGGTTGAAGAAAGAATGAGCAAACAAGCCAAAGAGCTTCAACTGAAGGAGAAAAGGATGCTGTTGTGCAAGGAATCAATAGGGAATTATGGAAAGAAGTGGGATTAAAAGAAAACACAATAGAATATCCATTAGAAGCTGAGGAGAGAAAACATTCTCAGTCTTTGTCATGTGAAGATCTAGAGAAGTATGATTCCATTGGTGCAGACTTTCTGACTCTTGTCCAAGCATCATCTGATCCCACTTCGTAGGTTATAGATGCATTGCAAGAATCTTACCCCTTGTATTCATTGCTCAAGGATGAAAGAGTGGATATGCATGCGATTAAAAAATGTTTGTTACTGGAGTGTTTCACCCAGATCCAGTCACATATTACTGCTTCAGCAAAGAAAAGTGCAATGAAATTGGCTGTCGAATGGAATGCAAAGCTAAAAGTCTCACGGGAGCATTCCCTAGAAGTTGGCTTTCTTACTGCTTCTAGCTGCTTATGGAGTGTCTTCTGCTTATCCTTAAAATGAGCTTCAGGGACTTCTCAATTTGGTGTCTGGTTATAACAGGATAAATCAATGACGACACCCCCTTGGACTCATGTTGGAGTTCCCTAGTAAGAAATGTACCATTTATAGCAATCTATTTATTTTATGTATGAAATCGGCAATTCCATGTATTGATCATAACGGTTTTTTTTTTTTTATATATTTAATTATTGTCTTTTTCCTGTACAATTTGATTAGTCTATTGGGAGCAGGTTGCTGAATATTTCGATCACATGATTTCTTGTATCTATGATAGTGCACGTTTATTGCAAGTATATTGTGAAAGTTCCCATAGAAGTAGAGACCAAATTTTCATAATTATCCTACTCTTCTTTCGTATTTTGGACTTTGCATGTCACAAAGGCTTGAAGTCTCAAGCATTTGGAACACACGGAATTGGGGAATAGTAAGCTTTTGAAGCAGTAATGCTTTAAAATTTAGAATGGATGCATAAACTAAAACCCCAGAAACCTCTTATTCTCAGCTTCCTCGTTATATTCTTTAGCTTGGTTAGGAATCAAAGCCACCAAATGGCAGACAAACCATTTGCTGATGAATATTTGTCAAGGGAGCTCATTAATCTTTCAGAAAACTTCTTCCACTTCAGAGAAATGAGCATAAGAGACCTGTGACAACTTGGGTTTACTGTCTATCATATGCCGCTCTATAATTTCTTAATATTCCATCGATGCTGTCCAATTTTTCTTGAGACTTATCTGTCACTCTGAATCCATGTACCTCCCCGATTATATCAAGCCAGCTGTATGTTGGAATTACGGTTAAATCCGTGTGTCCGAGAAAACTCTTCTTCTCTGTACTCTATCCCATTTCCCAGAAGCAGCATATAATTTTGTGGGGGAGCAAAATATAGTTTGCGACATTTGACAGTTTCATCTTGATGAGTCTCTGAGTAGGGAATTCAGCTAGTCCTGTTTCTGCACCACCTTACAAGCCTTAAAAAATGGGCCCCAGAAATGGGCATTTGGTTCAAAGTGCATAGACATTCCAACTTGCTTGCCCTAATCAAGTTTTCTAGAATGTCCTAATAAATCAACAAAACTAGCATAATGTTATTTTTCAGGTCAACAACCATAAACTTCAGTCATTTCCTTGAAAAATTGCTTTCCCATTTTAAAGAAACCCGATTTCACACTAGCTGTCAACATACCCTGTAAAAGTTACATTTTCTGGTTGTGTTCTTGTGCTTAGAGTATGAACCGAGCACAAAGTTCCATGCCACTATATGCTTGGTGCAGGACTTCTCATCATTAAACAGCTTCCTAGCTATCCAAATGCAACAACAAGCAGGACCCAATTCATAACAAGAAGCAAGACCCAATTTCAAGGCTTGGAGGTTTTTGTATTAGTTCTAGTTTGATGCCTTCTATCCCCTTTTGTCATATTATTGAGTTTGAATACCATTGTTTTAGAGGATATATGGTTCATTCTGAAACCTTGATATCTTGCCAATTTCTTGTAACCTGGAAATGTGAACAATCCAAGGCCAGTAAATTATGAAGAAAGTACTGTTCTTACTGAAAGTAGACAAACAACTGCTTGGAGTTCTATTTGTATAGCCATTGTAATTTCATCCAAATTATTATGGCCTGTTAACTGCACTGCATTTTGGTAGGATGCACGAATGCAACTCCCTACAGCCTAGAAAAATTACTGAGGTTTGAAAAACTTCTCCATGTACCATACGAGTGTTTCTTGGCTATAGATCCCCAATATTGGAATGTGGATCACCTTAAAAGAAACCATAAAATAAAAATTTGGCAATTGATGAAATTTTGGGTGCTCTCCAAAGTTGGACATTGTAAGACCTTTTTTTCTATTTCAAAAGATGATCTCAGAAACAAGAGGCTATTGGTTTTCAAATAGAAGTAGTAGAACTCATTGTCTTTATTAACAGCAGATCATTATTTCTCCTTGCATATCACAAGTCAAAAAAGTAACTAAAAGGAATATCTTCTAGATCAGACTGATATTGATGGGTGCTGATCCTGATAACGATATAGAAGTTTTGAGAATCTTGACTCGTAGTTTTGGATAAATTGGTTTCTTCATTAGAAAGGAACCATTTCTAAGATTGATTGAAAGTATTCCTATGTGCAACAAAGCTTTCAATTACTTAAACCCTTGGCCCTGCAGAAAGGATTTAACAGAGGTCTATTTGTCTAATCATATTTTAGTTATTTTAATATTATATTTTTATCGTTTTCAAACAGATGTTTATTAAGAAACAAATACTGATGAAAAACTAATTTTACTTATAAACAGATCAAATGAATACGATATAGTTTTGATAGAGATATGATATAAATATGATATAGATAAGTTATAAATGCAGATCATATACATATATGATATAAATAAATATCAGATAATTCAAACAGACCCTAATATCAGTTCTTGCAGAAAATCACATGCATAATCATATTGGTATGCATTTAAGAGCATTTAAGTGCATCGGTTGCAAAAGTTGAGACTAATACCTGCCCAATAGTCATCCTATCTTGTGACTTCCGCAAATGCAATTCTGCCTTCTGTTTCATGTTGGTTCATTCAAAACTACTGCATTACGGCATACTTATATTTATAGTGAGACCAATACTCTCGCAAACATCATGATGCTTTACTATTTGTGCAAGGCACTTGTGGTTTGAACCTCCCGGCAGTGGATCCAGCTAATTCCACAATAACCATTAGTGACCAGGCGTTTTCTACTCTAGATGCAGCAAATCCATCACAATCTAATGCTCAAAGGCCTCAGGTATCTTCTGCATGTTTGGTTTGTAATTTGACTTTGGTGCATTAACAGTTTGCTCTATGTTCTAACCTGCAATGTGATTTGGGCTTTGTATCTCCTAGGCGGGAAAGCATACAAGGGAGCTTGTTAGGAAAGGGAAGTCCGATCCTTATGTGCTGCAAGGAACGGAAAGTTCTACTCAAAGCCCTGATGAAAATCATTTTTCCCTATCTCAAGCTGAGGAGCCCTCATCAAAAGACATGCAACACTCATGCACATCTTCTGTTTCTCCTCTAAGACAGTTCAAGAAGGTATGGGTATCTGGTTCCGGACAATATCGAATTCTCATTCTGCCGTGCATTCTCAAACACTTAATGGAACGTTCTGTGCTGATAAGAGTGAAGATTAAACCATTTGATCATCTTAAAGAAAAGAGTGAAGGTTCGAGCCAAGTGAAAATTACAAACTACGAGTTACTTGGGAATGAAGAAGATAACTTCATCATGTGTGTCAGTGCTTTGTGAGGAACTCATCTATAGTTACTTCTCATGGGTTGTACATAAGTAGAAATACTGACACTTGACTTGGTGCTTAATTGCTAAATCCTCACACCAGAACTTTATCATATAAAAGCAAGAATGCCCTGCTCTTTGTTGATCTACCAGCATATAAGCAGGAATCAAAGGTGGGGCTAGGCCCTGCTTCCGCCCTCCAAACTTTGAAAATTTGTGAATCAATCAAAGTGTTATAATTTTAGGTCTTGTTTGGTTTACTAGTTTCTGATCATTTGGTTTTTTTTTTTTAAGCAAACATAATTTTTTACTCATAAATAGATCAAATAAACTAAATACAGATAAGATATAGCTGGAGTCTAAATATAGATAAAAGATCAGACAATTCGAACAGACCTAGCTTAGAGAACCTAGAACCTTTAAATTAAAATGAAAGTGACAAATTTTTATTTAGACACCTAGCAAAAAAAGGAATATCCACACACCACCGTTGGACACGCATAATCTGATCGTGGGAAAAGAAAAGAAATGGTGAGCTATCATTTATCCCGGGATGTGGAGACTTAAATTTAGGATTCATCCACATCTAAGCTAACTTACCACAATCCGATGAAATTTACTGTAATTAGATCAAATCTACCACTTATATAAAACGAATCTGCCAACCTAGTATGATCCAACAAACTTATCTATTTGATGTAGCTTACCAATACCAAGTTACTAATTTTAAGTTGCCATTTGGGGAGTTAAGCCGATAATTTCCCCATGCATCCGACTAAATTCTCAAAACAAGCACAGCTACGAGGTCCGATAATTCTCTCTCCGTGGCTCATTACCGAGAAAAAAATTAGTGCTGATATCAAACAAAAGTTTAACAGGGAAGCATTCCAGGACCCTTTTATATATGAAATTCGGTTTCTCTTGTATATCCATGCTTTCATAGGTGCATGTTCATGCCTGGTTCGCAATGTGGATGGTAAAGTTAGTACGGTACGAGATTAACCTAGCAAAGTAATGAAAAAAAGCATATTGAGTATAGGTGATAGTAAATGGCCGAAAAAAAAAATGTATAGGTGATCCTACCGACGGATGAACCGTCTATTTGTTGAGGTGAGACTGACAAAAACAGGAAAGTGGATCACCATCAAGTATAGGTGTATCCTGGCATGTTTGAAAAGAGCATCCTCGTATATTAAGAAAGCAATCTTACATAATAATGACATCTGAGATCTTTGCTTGGTGAGTTGGAGACAGCTAACAAGTCTGTTGATGTTCGTCTCATCAAGTCGGTCAACACTCCTTTTAGGATGCTTATGGAGTTTACTCGATAACACAAAAAGTTTGATGGAGTTGTTCCTAATAGGACAATTTAATCTCACTCTGCAGATCTATCTTAAGGGCCCAACATAGGTTGGACCGAGCCGAAAGAATCCAACCTAAAGTCCAAATAGATCGATATGGATCGAAGGGATACGCTCAATCATAAATTGAATTATCTTATGATTGTGATAATTTATCTTCCAAGTGCATGTCGCTAGTGGAACCTTTTGAAGTATGTAAAATTCTTGTCATGATATATTGTATTGTTGTAACTTTTAGTAATGCTTAATTAATCAATTTGGAAATACGATTTGATTAATATTATTACCATTTTATCTTGCAAGTTGCAGTACAAAGCCTCTTTAACATCCAGAAAAATATAGGCTTTGAAAAGTTAATATTATTTAAGAATCTATATGTTGAGTAATAAAATGATGCATAAGTTGTAATTCTTTTAATGTTTTATATACTTTTGGAAGATTATTATTGACATATTATGAATCATCTCAATATCAACACCTTTAATGCTGTATGTGCATACCTAGGTATATCATACGATTAAATTGATATTATGAAAGTTGATATAATTATTCATGAGAACTTGGAAAATTGATTTCTATCTCGAATGTAGTGATTAGGTGTTTATAGTGCAGAAAGTCTAAATGGTGTTTTGGGATTTAATTTGATATTTTGTTATGCTCTTGAGTGATAGTCATGGTATGAGTACTTAAATTGAACCTAGTGATAAAGTAGCACAAATTTGCATTTAAGGTTTGCTAATACTAGGTCAGTACTTCCCAATCTTTATTAATTTAACATATGTAATGGTTGATAAAATAGACCACACATCTGTACTTAAGATTACCCCACATAATCACTTATTATGAATATCACAAGACAATTTTAGGTTACATTGTGGTTAATAGTTGGGATGGTTGGTTGTGGTTTATCGGTTATTTGATTGTGATCATTTTCATTGACATATGTGTTGGTGAAGCATATTAGTATTACTAGTATGTGGAATCAAATTTGGGCATTACTTGATCATGGATTAAGTTGTAAATGTTCCCAAACTGAAACTAGCTCAAAAAGTAAGTTGGAAGTGAGGTTTTGATTAAGTGAGGCGTTGTTACATTATTAGTGAGTTGACTCAACCACCACTGTGTCATCATTATTTATGAATGTTGGAATGGAGTTTTGATGATTTCCATGCGTAAGTGCCCTTGAGAGGATTATTAGACCAAGCATTCATTTATTTAAGTTTAGGAATAGCTTAGTAAGATATACCATGATTCTATAGCATTATTCTCTTCTTTACTGGCATCCATATGTTTGTACATATCATTTGGTGTCTAAAATCTATGGTTAGTGTTATAAATATTGGATGTTGTTTCCTATTACCTTTTTGTGTAATCACTTCACTTAAAATGAGTTATAGTTTCTTCACTAACCTCAGACATAGGTATTGAAGTTGAAGTCACTATCTAGGGAACATGTCTTTAAGCACCTGTGTTGGAAAATCTATCTTTTGGAAAATTAATCAGTGTGTTGATATGATACTTGTAGCAGAAAAAAGTGGTGATATGTACATATCCAAATGTGCAAGTAACCACCACACACAAATATGAGCCTATGGGTAGTAACAAGATGCTTTTAGTATGAAAAAATATGTTGTGATGACTTAGGCGTTTGGGAACCCAATTGTTGTGGTAGGCTTTTGATTTAAGATGATTCAAATAGATACATATTTATGTGAGTTCTTGTGGATAATACGTGAAAGATAGATATAGATCGAAAGGGTAAAGGAAATAAAAACTATAGTTTTAAGAAAATCTAAAAAATAGGGTTACTTGGAAAAAAAAGCACTTAAAATAGTGTCCTAAAAATGCAACTTTATTTTATATTAAAATCGTGTTTTTAAGACATGAGTTCAAATAATGGTGTAGCGGTCATCCTTTATTATTTTTACAAGGGTCTTAACAAATTGTTACTCTTTCTTTTTAAGGGTATAATTACAAAAAAGTAAGTTTAGTGGGAATCAAACTCAAATCTCTCTCTTTGATGACAAAAATACCTACCTCTACATCATGAACCACGTATAATGTTATTCTTATAAGATTTTATTTAACTATTTCAAAATCATGTTTTTACATGTATTATTATATTTTTTTTATTATTTTGTATTTGGCTCACTTATTTTTTTTTATTTTTAAGAGTAAAGAAACACTTTTTATTCAAAGGATTATATATAGTAAAATAATTCTGTTATGAAATGATCTTTTTATATAACACACATCAATAGAAAGATTATTAAAAAAATACTAAAAATAGATAGACCATTACCTTTTATTGTAACAAGTTTGATCATAATAAGATTTAGCGGTAAAAGAAAAAAATATTTATTATTTAAAATATTATTATAACACACATGAAAACACAAATTTGAAATAATTAAACAAAATATTATGAGAATGACATTACAAGTGGTTAATTCTATGGTGAGTAGCGGCAAGTAGTCATGTCGTTGGCAAAAAAAAAAAAAAAAAAAAAAGACTTGGGTTTGATTCTCACCAAGCTTACTCTTTTGTATATTCTAACTTAAGAAAAGAAAAGAAAGAGTCCAAAAATTTGTTAAGATCGAAAATTAAACCTATAATTCTTCGTGTAAATATAATAGAGGTTGACCGTTGCACTATTATCTAAACTCATGTCTTGAAGATACGAATTTAATACAAAATAAAGTTGTGTCTTTAAAAAACGATATTTTATATTTCCTTAACCTTATATTGAAAATTAATTAGGTTTATTGCCATACCCTCGAAGGTATCCTAATTGTGATAACTTACCACAAATACTTATTCGGCCCACATAAGCACTCACAAAGTGTTTAACAAACAAGCATATTTGATATTTAAAACATCCACTCTACACAATTGAGTGACATTTCAAGAGTTAGTCAAACAAAACACTCTATGTCTAGCTTAAGCAAATTACATATGGTAACAAAAGTTTGAGTGCAACTACACAAATGTTTCATGACTAAAACATAGTTAGAAGACAATGACTACTTCTACTTTCCCTTGCAGAAGTACTTGAGATTTCAAAAGTGGCTAGGCTTACAAAAGTGGTTTGTTTGTCTCAATATAAATCAGCCTTAGTGTACTTATAAATAAAATTACATCATAAGGGAATGAGTAAAAGCCACAACTAAGTGAGATGAGAATGCGATTTCCTTGCTACTACTTGAGAAGCTGGTGAGTTGTTTTTGTATTGTTTAAAATGTGAATTGTGAAGTTCAAAGCTTAAATTCCACTGATCATTGACCGAGTTTTTCAAATTTATAAATATTTTCTAAATCAACAACTACAGTCTCAGAGGGCAAGCGTACCCATTAAATGTAGCATAGTAAATGATTTAGGTCGGTCCTAAGGGAATGATGTCATCTAGTATACTCTCAATCCCATTAATTGTCTAG
Source organism: Combretum micranthum (assembly GCA_024138025.1). Classification (NCBI taxonomy): domain Eukaryota; kingdom Viridiplantae; phylum Streptophyta; class Magnoliopsida; order Myrtales; family Combretaceae; genus Combretum; species Combretum micranthum. The sequence continues at coordinate 341,078 of JAMXBD010000495.1, read as the reverse complement.
CCAAAGGAAGATTTTAGAAGATCAAAAAGGAAAATAAACTAAACTAAGTTAAAAATATTCACAAGTGTTTGCTGGGTAAAAAGAGAAATAAGCCTGTAACTTCTATAAAAAAGATAGCTTAGGGTTGCTTCACCAATTCCTTATCATAATGATTTCTTAAGGACAATAACTTCTTAAAAGCTGTTGAAATGGTGTGTTTATACCGTCGTATTCTCTAAATTAAACTAAAGCTTCTCTCGAAGTCAGTATCTCTAGATCTAACTAAAACCAGTAATATAAAGTTTTGATTAGACCCGCATAAAGAATAGGAATCTATTGTTTTAAAAAGATAACTTAATGAATTTTTGAAACAAGTGACAGAAAGTCTTAACCTATTCCTCGGCAAAAGGTAGTTAGGATCAACTACATTAGTAACCACAGATCTATTCAATTGAATGATCTCTTGATCTATTCGATTGAAATCAATCGTGGATCTAAAAGAATGCACCATTCCTTTAAAAACCACAAGTTAAATTCAAGTTACTAATTACAAACACCCAATCAAATTTACTTGAAAGCGCATTTGAAATCAGACTAAATTAGGAATTTGATTTGTAATCCCTAAGCTATAGGAGTTTATTTCTCCATGGATTTATCAACATAAGAAAAAATTAGAAGAAATAAAACAAGCTCAAAAGATGAATAAATTAATTACCCAGAAATTCATAGAAATTACAAACATTTGGTTAAATTGATTTTACCTGGAAAACAGAAGATATTTTCAAGTAAAAAGAAATGGAAATTTTTTTACCAAAAAATCCTTCAGAAATCTACTCTACGTTAATATTGATTTACACTGTTGGTACATACTTTACAATGCACGCTTGCATGTTTATTTATAGACTACTAGGTATAGAAAGCATGGCCACCTCTATTTGACAAGTGGTAGATTCGACAGATCCATTCTAACAGAATTTGATAACTTTTCACGCACGCATATGATCTGTGAAAACACTCGTTGAAGGTCGCGTGCTTTATTGGTCGAGGCTTATATTTCAGCAAGGTCAGGTTCGACTTCAGGAAATTCCTAAGTAAACCGTACATTTTTATCCATTACTCTATCGAGGATTAAATTGAGAAAGTCGAGGGTCAAAATGTTGAGGCTTAAGGGAATCTTGTTGAAGAATTGGCCAGGCTACACAATTGTCGAGGGTCGAGTATTTAGGCTCAACAATGTATTCTTTTCAGAATGATGCTCGATCGCTTTGATTGAAGTCGAGGGTCATGTCGAGGGCTCGCATTTGAGGCTCGATAGCTAAATTTTTGCTGTCTTCTTTCTTTGTTTGGCCTCAGCTGTGTCTTTACAGGGCTCGACTTCTGTATTTTTTACTTTAATTGTTGTTTTTGCTTCAAATTTGCATTAAAACACTTGATTACTCCTTATTTGACTCTTAGAGTTTTAAAACAACATTATTTATTGAAAACATAATTTTTGCAAGATTTTTATAAGAAATTCTTAGCAAATTAAGATCAAAATCCTATAAAAAAGATAGAGTTAAAATGACTTATCAAAAGTAAATACAAGCGAGTTATCAAACCTATGCAATGCATAAACAATCGTATGCAATGCAACCACCACATGAAGTCTTTTGATAACTAGGGAGAAGTTTAGGGTGTAAACCCGCCATTGACCTTGGGAAGGAATTCACATTCCATTAGCATCTAGGTTATGCAATATCTACTCACTTATATAACAAGCCTTAAGGGACCTTAAATGCAGCCCTTTCTAGGATACGTTAAATGTAGTCTTGTGTTTCAATGTCCATATAATTATCTTCTATCATGATTCTTTAAATGCAATTAGGAGGTCACATATGATACCTTTAACGCCATCCTAGACTAAAATCTCTAAAGATATAATAAGATCTAAATCAATGGTTCAAACATGGCTTATTAATTAGCGACTTCCCCTTATCATTTAGTTTGGTTGGAAACAAAATATGTATAAGATAATTCAAATAGAGGACATTTATAATTATTGACTTGATATTTGTTTCCTTTTATTCCACCATTTGAGATCATTCTTTATATTTACTATTTATAATAACAGTAATGTAGTTACAAGTTTTTTTACCCATTCTTTGTACAAGGTTTATACAAGAAAAATAAGGATATACTTAATTAATCAATCAGTTTTATGACTTCACCGATAATTAATAAGCCTTGGGCGTTGGGATAATAATTGAATCTTATGGGTAATTAGAGTTTCAAGTGAAAGATATAACCCCATTTGTATGTTATGGAATATGAAAGATATAAATAAACCATGAAATTTTGATACGAGCAAGAAATAGTAATGCATCTATATTTATTTATAGTATGATCTAATATCCATCACCATGAGCCAATATCAATTTTCTTAGTGCGCATATTTTCTTTTATCTCCATAATGACACAAGTTAAATTGATAATAATTTTAATATAATTTTAGCTAATGAGACTTAGAATACAATTGTATAATTCTTTAGTACCATAAAAATAGTTATTCTTGTTATGTTAGTACCCTAAATTACGTATAATGAATCATATATTAATTAGAAAATTTTTCGTTCATTAAAAACTAATCATCCATAATTTGAATATGGTTATTACTCCTTATTCAATAGCCTTATGATCTCAAACTTCAGGATGATATGTTCATAGCCTCACGTGATGAATAAAAATTTTAGATATGCCGAAATGCACATTTTGTTTGCTTAGCTAATGAAAGCATCATATATAATGTTACAAAATCATTTTTATTAAATTGGATATTTTTAACATGCATGTACATTAGTTATAGTATTTAAGGATCTCCTAGACTTACACCTTTCGATTTAGGCTTCGGATGATTTTAGAGCTTCATATTATTATTGCATTAATACATATTTATATAGGTTATTTTGGGGTAGTCCTTCACAATAGTGGGGGAGTTTTGGGGAGCATGGGTGTTGGTAAAATTGGAATTTTTTTTCGGTGGGCCACATGGCCTATTACAATATGGCCGTATACGGCCATTACAACATTCTAACATAGGAAATCGAACTTGGTAATGTAGACTAGATGCCACTAGGCTAGAAGGCCATTGGCATAAATTTGAAATTTAAGACCTTAATAAAATCTCAATATATTTATCACCATTTTGACCTTTAAGGTTTTAGATAATTCTATAACTAGCATTTATGGGCAAACATGGTGATTGTAATTGGCCCCGAAAAAAACATGGTGATTGTAATTTTAAAGTTTTCATTTAAAGAAATATTCAAGGTTAGATATATTTTCAACTATTCTAATTAGATTTTTTTTTATTTTTATGTTGTTATATTTTATTATTTTCTAGAGCTTGGTTCATTTTCTATTTTGAATCATGATTAGAAAAATAATATTTTTGGCATATTTTTAAATTAGTGAAAAATTAGGAGTACTATTGTTATGCCCTGAAATGGTTCAAGGTGCATCCAGTCTGCCACACATAATACTTATTCATTATATGTTAAGGCTAACATAATCTACAGTTTATCATAATTGTTGCTAAATAAATTTTAGATTTTGAAATCATTGAAATAGTTTTTAGAAACAACTAGATTTACAGTGGAAAATAAAATTTTCAAAACATTTTCTAAATCGAGAGTAAACCAATATATATAAATAAGTTCCATACCATAAGGTTTTTCAAAATAAAGTGTACTGAGTAATACAAACCATGAATAGATAGATAGACCCTTATATATAAGTTTGATAATAAAATTTATATATTATAAAATAAAGATAATAATCCAACGATCTTAGTCGCTTCATTCTTCAAGTATCTCATCAAAGTCCTTGCCATACCTTAAGTAGTAATAAGTATCATCATCACAATCATCAACACCTGAAAAAGAAAGGAATGAGCCAAAGTTCAGTATGACGATAACACAAGCACACACGCGATGGATACACACATCTGTTCTAAATGTAATGCAAAAACCAACAACTTATATCTTTAAATTAAAGTGTAACAAGACAATAGTGAAATACTTACACTTCGGCAACACATGGGGAATCTAGGGGTAGACATCATCACGGGCGGTTCCGAACCGGGAACCGCCCCGAACAGTCACCGGCGGTTCCTGACCCTGGAACCGCCCCGTTGGTGACGGTTCCGAACCATCTAAGGGACCCGCCGGAACCGGCGGGTCCAAGAGGTTCGCGTGGCGGAACCGGCGGTTCCAACGGGTCCGGAACCGTCATATATTTTAATTTAAAAAAAAAAAGAAAAAGAAGACATGCAGTTTTCGTTTCTGGGCGTAGGATTGTTGTGGGGGGGGGGGGGGTGGGGTAGGGGGTAAGGTTTTGGTTTTTTCATCCAAAAAAAAAAAAAACCGGTTCGTGGAACCGGAACCGCCAGAACCGACGGTTCCTTAGAACCGTGAACCGCCCCGGCTCTGGCGGTTCCGGTTCGGGTCCGGAACTGACCCGAACCGTGCCGATGTCTATCTAGGGTCTCGAGTAGCAGCAATTGCTTAATGAGCTAATATAAGTAGCTTAAATTCTATATTCTCTACGTTTATAAGTAATAGCCTCATCTAGGGATTACAGTCATTACATATCTCTACCTTTCAAAGTCTATAATATAGTGTAGCCCTATTGATACCGGTAGTCATGAACCACACTATACTACGTCTCTTCGATCTTGGTAGACATTATCCCATTGCCATTTTCCTCATCAGCTACCCATCAAACTACCCATTATGGCCTAAGCGCCTAACTACCGTGCTAGCACTGCCAAGTAAGGTTGTTGTCCCTCAAGCTAGGTCTCAAAATGACCACACACAAGTAGTAAGCAATTATTAAGGCCCTCTTTAAGTATTAATTCATTTAGAATGTCTATCCTAGCAAACAACACGCAAATCACTACATGCCTGATACAAAATTTGTACTATGAACAAACAGAAGATAGACTAGAAGATAAAGCAAAAGACAAGTACCTAATAAATATATGCTCAAGAGATTAATTCACATAAACATTTAAATCAACTATTAACTTATATTAGGCCCATATTAAATACTCATTTTTCTAGCAAATAAACATTTGAAACAATATACTCTTCTTATTATTCATGGTCTAATGATAATTGCTTTAGCATACTTAATTTTAAGATGATTTAGAATCTTTAATTCATATTTTGAGCGAAAATCATATAGAATTGGTACATGTAGACATCTCATTTTGACATTTTTTATCAAAATAAATACTTAGTTTAGTATAATTGAATTTTGCAAATTACAAATATTAAAACTAGGAATAAAAAATAAAAAAATAATAATAATGAATCAATTTAATAGAAATAAATACAATAGATGTAATATGGATAATTAATATAGTATAATGTAATTTTGAAAATTCGTAAAAAAAAAAAAAAAAAAAAAAAAAAAACTGTTCATCGTCTCCTACCTCCGGCTGCCCGATGGGGCATTTCAAGTCTATTTTTGACCGTTTTCAAACCGTTTTTTACAAAATAAATACATATTTTGAAAATAGGCGCGGAGTAGTTTATATTGGTATAAAATTTAGTTTTTTTCATCAAGAGAAAGGTTTCAAATTTGAATTCGAAAATTAAAAAAAATTCGTTTTTAGCTTCCGAAAAAAATGGAAAATCCGAGATTTTGTTATTTAACGTTCAAAATTCAACGTAATGACAGCTATTTTTATGTTAATGACAACTAATTAATAGTTGTAATTCGTTTTTTCGGATTAAAATAAAAAGCCCCAAATTTAGATCTATTAAAGGAAATCGAAAAAAAACCAGGCTCGACAGCTTGGCGACTCCACTGGGGACCATTTTTAGAGGGCTAGCCACTTTATGTTTTTCATATATAAATTGCTTTCTTTTTTAATATCTTGTATATTTGTAGATATTTGTGCTAACCGTGTGCTTATGTGCAGATATTTCTATATAGAGTTATTGGAGGGGATATTTACTTTTGAGAAAAAAATGTGTGCTAGATGTGGTCAAACCCGGGCCACCTTAGGTAAACTTAGGACGGGAGGCACCAGTAGGTCTCGGGTGTTGTGGTTACCCACCATTCGAGACACGAATTAGCCTCCCACTCCGGTTAATGTGGCCCATGGCCCATTAATTGGGGGACCTTTAGAACCCACCCTTCTTGCATCCACTACATGAAGGAGATGATGATCAAGCTTTGTGGCTAATCAAAATGTTTTTCAAAATTGCTTTACAAAACAAAAGCTGAATTTATAGGAGTTAACTTTTCCTTGTAATCCGTTATGTAAATGTGTCTTGTAAAATCCTTGTAACCCGTTTTTGTATTTGTATTCAGTTTAGTGTACCATGTAAATGTATATACCGTGTTGTAACACATCTCTTTGTAATAGGTAGAATAAAGAAATGGCAGATAGTATGTGGGCCCGTCTTACTCCCGAGATCCATGTTCATGAGCCTACTAGTCCGATGCCCATTTTGAGCAAGTGGTTACAAACTTTCAAGCCAGAACAAAGAAGATTTATTGAAGACCGTTTGGGACCTATTCTTTCTCTACCAAAGGTCCAGGTCCCCATTCATCTTTTTAGGGCCTTGGTTTACTTATGGAATGTTGATGAAGCCGCCTTTTGCCTTGGTGAGCACACTTTGAGTCCCACTATTGAGGAATACACGAGGCTTCTTCAAGCTCCACCAACTCATGCGGGAATATATGCTCCTCAACTTAGTAAAGGGCCGATCAACTTGTTCAACTCCTTTTTAGGAATTAAGAAGACCGATGTGTCTAAAGCCCTCAAGAATTGCAATTTGTTCTCCATTCGGCTTTCCGATTTATTCAAGTGGTTTGGATCTCCAAATAGTTACAAGGACAATAAGCCTATCTTCTGTGGAGGTGTAGTAGCATGGGAGCAAAATCGCATCAACGCCTTTATAGCCGCCGTATTCGGTACTATCCTCTTCCCGAATGGGGATCTTTTCATCCACTATCGGTATGAATTAGTGGACCAGTTCTTAGCGGAAAGTCTTATATCCCGGCCTTGCTCGCTGAACAAAATAGATCTCTCAACCATTTGAAGAAAAAGGCATGGGAAGTTCAAGTCTAGTATGGCACTCTTGATAATATGGTTTGCAAGCCACACTAGAGATTATGGGAGCAATTTGAGTCCAGCTTGCCACATTAGAGATAGTTATGATCTTATTTTAAGCTTTAGTGAAAGAGTTCGCATTCAAGATCTTCCAAGGACCGATGAATGGGTGCACTTACTCCAAGATCTAGAAGCTCACAATTTCCTTTGGGTTGCTAAATGGTTCCATTCTCCTACGGCAATAACCGAATGTAGGGAATATGCGGCAATTCCTTGATTGGTTTGACCGGGTCCACGGGATATTATCCGGCTCGTGTGATAAGACAATATGGAGCACTTCAAGATATAACTAGCAAGCCATCATTAAAGGAGTTTACTATGGAGTATGATGACCCGAGTGTTCCTTTGGCACAAAGAGAGAGAAGGCTAGGATCGATACAAGCCAAATGGGAGACAAGAGAAATCAAGACGATCTACATGATAGACCCCATTAATACTGAGACGAAGAAATACCGAGCCACTAAAGAATACATCCTCAACCAAAGGGCAAAAGTGAACGAGTTGGAATTTCAAGCTCCCGAGATGAAGAAGAAGGATCGAGAGATGGAAAAGGAAGTTCAAGATTCTCAAGGCAAGGTTCAAGCACTTGAAGCTCAACCAAGGATGGCAAAAAGGACTATTGAGGAGCTGAAGGACCGTTCAGAGTGTCCTAGCAAGATTAGGCGTTTGGTTTAGGATGATTTTCTTTGTTTAGCTTTTCGGTTTTGTCATGTTTAGGTCATGTATTTGACTCCTTGAGTAAATTCAGCTTTAATGAAATAAAATGGTTTTTTGCTACAAAGTTTCATCATCATCTCAATTTACATGCGCATGCGTTTTTCTTTTCCATATATATATTCTTGTCTCTACATGTTCTTGTATATTCTTTGCTACCGTTTATTTGTTTTTGTGTATATATTAACCGCTAACCGTTTGCTCATTTTGTTGAGAATCATATAATAAATATATAATATATACATTTTCTTCACTAAACTATGGAAATTTTGTTTTTGAACATCAGTTTCTAAAAGATAGCTCCTAAACGGTCAGACCCGGTTCGAAGTCCGATCATCACTAGGTCTAAATCCAGAATGGCTAGCAACAACGACAATAATTCTGGTAATTCCAATGCGATGTCCGAGCAAAGGCTCACTACTTTGGAACAAATGGTATTCCGAATGGCCGAGCAAATGAATCTTCTCACGCAAAACCTTAAGGCCCCTCAAGATACTACCGCAGGACATTCTGGGGTAAAGAAAGGAACTGATAGTCAAACTATTGAGGAACAAGTAATTAATCATGAACCACTAGCCATTGTCGAAACCGATTCTTCTGAGTTTAAGAAGGAAATTGAGGCTCAAAACAAAGAAATGGAGAAAAGGCTTCTTTCTCAATTCAATGAGAAACTCAAAGTTTTTGAGAAAATGGAAGGATTTGATCAAACTGGAATCACAAGCTTTCCTACAATCGAAGCGGGAGCTTTCCCGAGAAGTTCAAGATTCCCGACTTTGAAAAGTATGATGGTACTGGTTGTCCAAAGTTGCATACTAGGCTCTATGTGAGGAAGATGAGCCGGTACACTCAATATGAGCAATTCATGATCCAAACTTTTCAGGATAGCCTTACCGGTCCAGCTTTAGCATGGTATGCTCATTTGGATCTTGATGAGATTAATACTTGGGACAAATTGGCTAGGGCTTTCTACAATCAATATAAGTTCAATATTGAAGTGGCCCCTTCTATGTGGGATTTAAGTAATATGAGGAAGAAGAAAGATGAGTCCTTTAAGGAATATGCTCAAAGATGGAGATCAATGGCATCTATGGTATCTACCCCTATCCCGGAGAAAGATTTGACATTCACTTTCATCAATACTTTAGAAGAACCTTCTTTACTCATCTCATTGGACACACTACTGCTAATTTCTCTGAGATAGTATTGCCGGGTGTAGAATTGAAAGTGCCATTATTACCGGGAGGATCCATGTGAGAAAAAGGCTACAAATTTCAAGTACTCCAACAATAACAAAGGGAAGGATACCACTGTTAGTGTAGTCAGCTCAACCCCATACACTAAACCTACTCAATCCTACACCTACCAACAAACCCCAAACACTAATCAACCCTTCACCCGTCACAACAACCACAATCCCAAAACCAACCATTCAATAGACCCAGAAGACAGTTCACCAAAATTCCCGTACCCCTTAGCCAAGTTCTAGCCCGGCTTAGAGCTGACAATCTGATCACCTTTGAAACACCTAGAGAAGACTACAAACCCAGATATTATAACCCCGAGCAAAAATGCGATTATCATTTGGGGCAAATAGGTCATTCTACTGACTATTGTTGGAGGCTTCGGAACAAGATTCAAGACCTCATTGATGCTAAATTGGTCCAACTAGATTTCGTTGAAACCCCGACCCCTAATGTCAACACCAATCCTCTCCCAAACCATGGGCCCACGATCAACATGATCACGATTGAAGAACCCGAGCCTTTTATCGGAATGATCCAGTCCAATCCAAAGAAGATAGTTATCCAATGTCAAGGAGAGCAGAAAGAAGCCCCATATGAGGTGAAATCGATGAGGTATCAATTCCATGTGCCCATTGCACCGAAAGACTATAAAGCCGCCCCGTTCAACTATCAAGCTGTTAATCAAGTTCCTAGGCCCATGGTCGGAAAACTTGGGAAATCTTCAGAGCCCGAAAGAGAGAAAACATTGCAGAGGAATTCTTCCCACTAAGAAAAGATAAGAAAAAGGAGGAGGAATCTGATGAGAAAACAGCCTTGACCAAGATTATGAAGATAAGTGATTAAAGATTGCTGATCAACTCGCTAAAGTCCCGGCTCAAATATCCTTAATGGGTTTGTTAATGACTTCTGAAAAACACCGGGAGGCTCTCTTTAAGATACTCCAACAAATCAAGGTTCCCGAAGGTGTTGCTACTGAAACAATGGAACATGTAGTAAATTCGTATTTGCTTTGGATCAAATCTCTTTCTCACCTGATGAGTTGGGAGCAGAAGGCACTCAACACACGAAGCCCCTATTCATAATGGCCAAATGTAATGGAATGATTGTAGCCCGAGTCCTCATCGATAATGGGTCGTCTTTGAATGTTTGTCCATTGGCTACTTTGAACTTACTTGGTATCGATGCATCTAACCTCCGGTCCAGTTCTACTATTGTTAGAGCTTTTGATGGATCCAAGAGAGGCATATCAGGAGAAATAGACTTGGAAGTTACTATTGGCCCACAAGACTTTACTATTCCGTTCCAAGTTCTAGACATACCAAGATCATTCAATTTGTTACTTGGAAGGCCTTGGATTCACTCAGCTGGGGCAATACCGTCTAGTCTGCATCAGATGGTCAAGTTTATAACAAATGGACAAATCGTTACGGTATAGGAGAACAAGACCATGCTATCTTCAAAGACACTGCTATACCCTATATTGGCGAAGAAGGATCCGAAGACTTTGGTTTACAAATCTTTGAAGAAGCCAATATGATTCAAAAGAGGGACATTTAGGGACATTTGGACTGGGATATGTCCCTACTCCGGTTGAGATAGAAGAGATGAAAAAGAAAGCCCGAAAGAAGAAAGGAGAAGAATGGTATAATACCCCTATCGAGTCTCCAGATATCAAAGTCACATTCCCACAACCGGCTCATGTCCAGAAACCAGATACTGCATCGGTTCTGGAGCCTTCTTGCAGCTCCCGTCCAGTTCGGGAGTTGAATAATTGGTTCACTATCCCCTTAATAACTCTAGGGTTACCTTTGAGTAAGGGTTGAATTCATGAAGGGTTTTATGTTTTGTTTCTTTTATCAATTGCTCAAATGTACTCCATGAATCATAGTCATTAATAAAGATTCTTTGTTCTCTTTCTCTCACATTTCTTCCTTTTTCTCTTTCTTTACCTTGCCTTTTTCAGATCTGATGATAATGGTGAAAGTAAGAGATATCTTGCCGATAGATAACGAAAATACTGATATCATTTCTACCCTAATGAGTTAGTCGTTGAACATGACATTAGTGATCACACTGGGATAGAGAAAAGTTGGCAAAAATATGAACAAGGCAGAATTGAGATCAGTGAACCTACAGAAGTAGTGAATATTGGAACTGAAGATGAGCCTAAAATTTGAAAATAGGCACCACCTTATCCGCTGAGCAACGAGAAAGATTGATAAGATTATTGACTGATTACTTAGACGTGTTTGCATGGTCCTACGAAGATATGCCTGGTTTGGATACCTCTATAGTGGTTCATAAATTACCAACTAAAGCAGATATCAAACCAAAGAAGCAAAAATTAAGACGATTTAGACCAGATATCTTGCTCAAGATTAAAGAAGAAGTAAAGAAATTGTTGGAAGTCGGTTTTATAGAGGTATCCGATTATCCTGAATGGGTGGCTAATGTGGTCCGGTACTTAAAAAGAATGGAAAGGTTAGAGTTTGTGTAGACTTTCGCGATTTAAACCAAGCCACGCCCAAAGATAATTTCCCCTTACCTCACATAGATGTCTTGGTGGATAATACGGCTAGAAACCATCTATTTTCATTCATGGATGGCTTTTCGGGATATAATCAGATTAAAATGGCAGAAGAGGATAAAACTAAGACAACCTTCATTACTACTTGGGGAACATTCTGCTACAAAGTCATGCCTTTCGGCCTTAAAAACGCCGGGGCAACATATCAAAGGGCGATGGTCACTTGTTTCATGACATGATGCATCAAGAAGTCGAAGTATATGTATGATATGATTGCTAAGTCTAAGGAAGATGAGGATCATGTGGAAATATTGAGGAAATTATTTGATAGATTACGGAAATTCCATCTTAAGTTGAATCCCGAAAAGTGTACATTTGGGGTGACCTCAGGGAAGTTGTTGGGATTCGTAGTCAGTCAACAAGGAATAGAAGTTGACCCGATAAAGTTAAAGCCATACTTGAATTACCTCCCCCGAAGACGATCAAAGAGGTCAGGGGCATATTGGGACGCTTGAATTACATTGCTCGGTTTATATCTCAATTAACCGACAAATGTCGCCCTCTATTCAGATTGTTGAGGAAAAATGCAGCTATTGATTGGGATAAAGATTGTCAAGAAGCATTTGATGAAATCAAGCAATATCTGATGAATCCACCAGTGTTAGTAGCACCAACACCTGGTCGCCCTCTTTTCCTATATTTGACGGTACTTCCTGAATCAATGGGAGGTATGCTTGGACAGAAAGATGAAGATGGGAAAGAACGGGCTATTTACTATTTGAGTAAGAAATTCACTGAAGGAGAACAGAAGTATACTGAAGTGGAAAGAACCTGTTGTGCCGTGGTGTGGATCATGCACAGACTGAGACAATATACATTGTATTATTCTATCGAGCTTTATACGAAACATGATCCGTTGAAGTATTTGGCTCAGAAACCAGGGTTGATTGGGAGAATTTCCAAATGGCAGATGTTGTTATCAGAATTTGATATCACTTATGTGAATCAAACTCAGTTAAAGGTCAAGCACTTGTAGATCAACTAGCCGAAAACCCGGTTGAAGATAGTGTGATTGATGGAGAAGCTCAATTCCCGGATGAAGGCATATTGCTGGCAGATTCAGATAAAGAATCAGAACAGTCTACTCCTAAATGGAAGTTATACTTTGATGGAGCAGCTAATGTATGCGGATGTGGAATTGGGGCAGTCTTAATATCACCAGATGGTAAACAATACCCCGCTTCAGCAAGATTGACTTTCCCTTATACTAATAATGTGGCAGAATACGAGGCTTGCATCATGGGCCTCAAGATGGCACTTGACATGGAAATAGATGATCTTGAAGTATATGGAGACTCCTCTCTCATCATCTTTCAAACACGAGGAGAATACAAGACGAAGGATGCAAAATTGGTGCCTTATCATCAATATTACTAGAATTGGCACGAAATTCAAAGAAATATCATTCACTTATATGCCAAGAAACCAGAACCAGTTCGCGGATGCATTAGCCACATTAGCATCTATGATTCAAATCACTGATGGAGTTGAGATCCAGCCCTTAAAGGTTCGCATTGAGGAAGAACCGGCATTTTGCTTGAATACCGAGGAAGTCCCAAGGAAAGATCCCTGGTATGCTAATATCAAAGAATTCCTCCAAGATGGCAAATACCCTGAAAATGCTTCAACTAAGGAGCGAAGAACACTAAGACGCTTAGCAGTTCATTTCATGCTCAGTGGTAATACATTATACAAAAAATCATTTGATACTACTCTTTGAGATGCGTAGATGAGGCGGAAGCAGATATGTTGATGAGGAAGTCCATGAAGGGATATGTGGACCTCACATGAATGGATATATGCTAGCTAAAAAGATTATGAGGATGGGTTACTTTGGATAACTATGGAATCAGATTGTATTAAACACGTGAGACATTGCCACTTGTGCCAGATATACTCCAACAAGATGAATGCTCCTCCTAAAGAATTGCAGTCATTATCTTCACCTTGGCCCTTCTCAATGTGGGGTATGGACATGATAGGACCAATTTCGCCAAAAGCCTCAAATGGTCACCGATTTATATTAGTGGCGATCGACTATTTTACTAAATGGGTTGAAGCATTCTCATACGCTAATGTTACCAAAGGAGTAGTTGTCAAGTTCATCAAGAGAGATATCATAGCCAGATATGGAGTCCCTGATACAATCATTACAGACAATGGTACCAATTTGAACAACAAATTAATGTCTGAATTGTGCCAAAACTTTGGATCAAACATCGGAACTCTACCCCATATCGACCTCAGATGAATGGGGCAGTTGAAGCAGCCAACAAGAACATCAGGAAAATAATAGAGAAAATGGCTATCACTTACAAAGATTGGCACGAGATGCTACCCTTTGCACTCATGGCCTATCGAACATCCATTAGGTATCAACAGGGGCAACCCCTATTCATTAGTATATGGTAAGCAGTTTTGCCAGTTGAAGTTGAAATTCCATCACTCAGAATATTGCAGAAACCGAATTGAATGAAGCTGAATGGGTAAGAAATAGGATTGATCAGTTAAATCTCATTGATGAAAGGAGGATGACCGCCTTATATCATGGTCAGCTTTACCAGCAAAGAATCGCTCGAGCATTCAATAAGAAAGTTCGCCCGAGAAATTTCAAGAAGGAGACTTAGTCTTGAGAAAAGTACTCCCGAACGTTCAAGATCCTAGAGGAAAGTTTACTCCTAATTACGAAGGACCATATGTAGTAAAGAGGGTGTTGCCTGGTGGTGCACTATTTTGACTAGAGTGGATGGTCCAGATTTGAAAGACCCTGTAAATTCTGATGCGGTCAAGTTGTACTACTCTTGAGAAATTAATGAAAATTCTATCAAGTTCAGAAATGTGTTGACTACTTTGTCTATGTGTGATCTAATTTTTTATCTATCGACAAAAGATATCTCTAGCAGTCCCAATCATCAGATCAATCATTGACATCCACTTCAATTGATAAGCTTTCTTTCATCCTTATATCTCTCAAATTTTTAAAACATGAGTGTACTGAGAGAGAGATTTGAGCAATTGATAAAGTTATAAAAACATTCTAATACTTTGAGATTTGATCTTTTCTTAAAGAAATACCTATTTCAGACCAATAACATAAGAAGTCGATAAGTTCAAGCTGCAAAGTAAGGGAGATACAAAGAACCATCTCCCGTATTGTTCCGATGTCAAGACCATCAAAAGAATCCAATTACCATCAAAAGACAAACAGAGATACTCAATTCAAAGGATAGCCACTGTGAAGAGCTCTAGCCTGACGAAAAACCTAGTGATGAGCGGACTTCACCAAGTGGTCTGACAAGTTTAGAAGCTTCTATAAGAATCTGGTAAGTTTTGAAAAAAAAAAATGAATGAAAAATGAAAATGAATATATATTGCTAGAATTAAGTTTTTCAGGAAATTAGCTCTAGAAGCCATGCGAAACATGAGGAAATCAAGATCTCAGGACATGAGATTTGGGGATCAGAACATGAGACCCAGTTCAAAATGCATAACCAAATCAAATGCCAGCTCAAGGAGCGCGTTTGAACCAAATCAGAGGCCAGCTCAGGAGCGCCTATCCACATCAAGTGCCAGCTCAAGGAGCGTGCTTGAATCAAATCTAAGACAAATGCTAGCTCAAGGAGCGCTTATCCAAATCAGTGCCAGCTCAAGGAGCGCCCATCTAAATCAAATGCCAGCTCAAGGAGCGCGTTTGAACCAAATCAGAGGCCAGCTCAAGGAGCGCCTATCCACATCAAGTGCCAGCTCAAGGAGCGTGCTTGAATCAAATAAAGACAAATGCTAGCTCAAGGAGCGCTATCCAAATCAGATGCCAGCTCAAGGAGCGCGCCATCTAAATCAAATGCCAGCTCAAGGAGCGCGTTTGAACCAAATCATAGGCCAGCTCAAGAGCGCCTATCCACATCAAGTGCCAGCTCAAGGAGCGTACTTGAATCAAATCTAAGACAAATGCTAGCTCAAGGAGCGCTTATCCAAATCAGGTGCCAGCTCAAGGAGCGCGCCTAAACCAAATCAAATGCTAGCTCAAGGAGCGCTTATCCAAATCAAGTGCCAGCTCAAGAAGCGCACTTGTATCAGATCTATATCATAGGCTAGCTCATGGAGCGTCTATCCAAATCAAATGCCAGCTCAAGGAGCGCGCTTGAACCAAATCAAATGCTAGCTCAAGGAGCGCTTATCCAAATTAGATGCCAGCCCAAAGAGCGCGCTTGTATCAAATAAGAGACAAATGTTAGCACAAGAAGCAATCCAATTCAAAAGGCAGTTCAGAACATGAAGCATATCCGTAGAACATGTGAAACTTTTCAAGAGTCTTTTCAAGCTTAAGGATCGCGAGCTCAGTGAAGCGCCTTCCTCCTCTGCTTTCAAGCTTAAGGATCGCTAGCTCAGAGGAGCGTCATCCTTCTCTTCAAGAACATGAATCATTTCTATTCGAGAAACAACTTCATCTCTACTCAAGAAACAATTCTATCTCTGCTCAGGAAACGACCTCTTTTCAAGTAAGGACTCAGTGCATGAGACCTGAATCAAAGGATGGTTCAGTACATTAAGCATCCTTGCCCAAGAAGTGATTCAATGAGCATATCAGAACATGAAAAGCTCTTACCCCGCTTGAGAAGTGGGAATTCCATATGAGGTAAAGTCAATATGAGGTCTACTTTATCTTTGTGATGAGGTTTTGACAAACCTCATCACAAAGAGGGGCAGCTGTAGACATCTCATTTTGACATTTTTTTATCAAAATAAATACTTAGTTTAGTATAATTGAATTTTGCAAATTACAAATATTAAAACTAGGAATAAAAAAATAAAAAATAATAATAATAATGAATCAATTTAATAGAAATAAATACAATAGATGTAATATGGATAATTAATATAGTATAATGTAATTTTGAAAATTCGTAAAAAAAAAAAAAAAAAAAAACACTGTTCATCGTCTCCTACCTCCGGCTGCCCGATGGGGCATTTTCAAGTCTATTTTTGACCCGTTTTCAAACCCGTTTTTTACAAAATAAATACATATTTTGAAAATAGGCGCGGAGTAGTTTATATTGGTATAAAATTTAGTTTTTTTCATCAAGAGAAAGGGTTTCAAATTTGAATTCGAAAATTAAAAAAAAATTCGTTTTTAGCTTCCGAAAAAAATGGAAAATCCGAGATTTTGTTATTTAACGTTCAAAATTCAACGGTAATGACAGCTATTTTTATGTTAATGACAACTAATTAATAGTTGTAATTCGTTTTTTCGGATTAAAATAAAAAGCCCCAAATTTAGATCTATTAAAGGAAATCGAAAAAAAACCAGGCTCGACAGTACATAAATGATTAATTTGTTGATTTCAAGTAATATGGAACTCATCGTGACGAAATTAAATGAATTTGACAAGAAAAAGGGACAAGTATGAAGAAGTCTAGAATAATACAGGCCTAAATGGAGGGATGTATCAATTTTGAAGGGGAAACAGAAAACCATACACCATCCCATATGGTTCGTACCAAAGGCTATATGGTTCTAAGGGAGAATTAATAAATGAAACCACCTCCCCATCCCCCCAACTATACGTATCAAGGGCTATATAGTTTCAAGAGACAAAACATAAAATGAAATAGCCCTTCATACGGGCCATATCAATCTAGTGTGCCAATCCAAAGAGTTAAATGACCCTTGATACAAGCTGTTTAAACACGCGTGTCTTTTCTTTTATGTTTATTTTGAGGATTTTTGGGTGCTCATATAAATACCCTTTTAAAGAGAGATTTAAGGGGATCTTGGAGATCCTTCGGGGAGAGATTAGTTACGACATTTTGAGGGTTTCTGAGAGGGGATTTTCATAGTATTCATCAAGGCAAACAAGTTAAGGAAATTCAAGATCCAAGACTTTCGAGCTTCAATTTTTAGGATTGTAATCATAAATTTTGTTTTCTCTTCCAGATCTTTGCTTTTCTTATTAATACTATGGAGAAGTAAACCTTAGGCTTAGATCTTGTTCGAATACTATTTTATCATGTAAATGATTTGTTTTAATGAAATCTTATTGATGTTCTTATGTTCAACTGCGTGTTCTGTTATTGTTTCTTAGATTTATCATTCAAGTTAATTGAGAAATTGCTTCTATGATTAGATATGTGCAATTGATGAGATTTGATTATAATTTTAGAGATAGGATAGCAGGACTGATGAGTTCATGTTCTTCGTGTGATCCATGTTGCTATTGATTGAGGAGATATCATAATTGATAAACATAGGGCTAAATAAGTTGATGGATTTGAGAGAATTGTTAGCTTGCTTGTGGAACTTTATAGTATAAGAACTCAATAGTGATAACTTTTGGATTCCAAGGATTCACATGATAAAATAGGGATAGAACGAGACCTAGGTCGCTTTAATTCTTGAATTAAACCTTGTTGTTTGTTGTTGGTGATCTTTGCTTGATTTTAATAGAATTGTAGTATTTATTGGTTAATAGTTAGGATACAATTCACTCTTAATCGATAGTTAGATAATAGGAATGAAGTTAATGCTAGTAATTGATTTATCTCTGTGGAATGACCCTATACTTAACACTATATTACGTCACGATAGGTGCACTTGCCTATTGCTTTGTAGTTGGGTTTAGGAAGAGGTCTTATAAATTTTAAAACTACGATTGGCAATCATCATCTATCATACTACAATTATATCATATCTAAGCCAATTACAAGTTAATGTGGTCTTGTAAGAGTTCACTGGTTAGATTAATAACAAAGTATAAATTGTTAGTTTCTGAAGAATTTACTAAGCCAATATTAGTTAATGAATCTATATTAACTTAATTTAGCCAAGTTGGATAGAATTAATCAATCAAGTTTCTTTTATATTTAATTTAGTCTACTAAACTCATTTTATGGTAATTAGGTCCTTAAAATGGTAATTTCAATAACATATTACATAATCAATCTAATAAAATTTTATTAAGTAAAACAACTCATTTAAAATATAACTAGTCTATTTATATCATTCATAATCCATTTTTACCTCTAAATGTGCTAAGGAATCTAAACTAGTTTCCTATTATGTTTATATTATTTTATAATATCAAGTTTATACCTATTTTACTAAATAAATTCCTAAAATAAAAATAATTAATTATTCATTTTAAAATTCATATTTTAATGTGAAAACACGTTGCTTACATTTATTTCATATTTATTTAATTATATTTGATTTACCTTTAATTCCCCTATTTCATTTCCTATAAAAAGCTAATGTGCACCCTAACTTTAATAAATTAGTTAACTATCTTAAACATGGTTTGTTAAGCTCAATTTTTTATGTAAACTACCTAACACATTATTTTGCATGTTCATAAATTAATTTGGCCTACACATTCAACTACTGCTACTAGCGGAAACTCTGTTTTTCCTTATTTTGTAATTTAATTTTTAAAAATAGTAAATGTATTTAAAAAATTATGAAAATCTCCAGTTTACATCTAGAAACATTAAGCTATCATTTTCTAAATTTCGTTCAAAAGTAAATTCATTTGATATTTTAATTGAATTTCACAATAGTTTATACACTAATCAATTCCAAAAACATATATTATCATAAAATCAGTTCAACAACAAATGTAACTTATCAAAAAGAAATTCGATAAGATAATATATCATATTCACGTGCTCATATACATATATTGATCATAATTTCATTAATTTTGCTATATGACATGCATATTCTATATCATATTCAACTTGTGTGTACATTTAATTCATTCCATCATTATAATTTCTTAAAAAATAAATTTAATACTCATACAAAATTAACATACAAATACATACATACACATCCAACATGTCAATATTCATAAATCTATATGTTTCTAACAAATTTTACAAATAACAACATATATGCATATATGTCCTATATTCAGTTCATGCATATATATACATATATTCTCCAAATCCTAAATCTAAGTTTATTTCTACTATTTTTCATGAATTCAAACATCATATACACAATCAAAATATATTAATTAAGTTAACTTGCTTGATTTGCAGGAATCGACCACATAATCACTACTACTATTACTACTACTACTACTACTCAAGACTTGTTAAAGCTTCTTCAAGTAAAATTTTCTTAACTTCATCCTTTGTTTAAGCCTTCTATTCACCTAGGAATCAATTGAAATAGAGATTAGGATATTAGAAAAAATAGAGGAAATTTAGAAGTATAGGATGGATAATACTTTACCTTAGATTTACTTGATGTTAGATGGAGTTTGTGTGTGTCTTTGCATATGTTTTTGAGAGAATTATATGTGTTTAGGGGTGGGCATGGACCGGTTAATCAGTCCATGACCCCATTTTTTGAACTTAACCATTACAATCGATTTTTTAAAATGCTGAACCTAAACCAATCCATTATTAACAATCAACAATTTTAACAGTTAATCATTTTTTTTCGATTAATATTTTCGATTTTTGGTTTTGAGCGAATTTAGTATGATGAATTATATATAATATTATATATTTATAGATATTGGTTAACCGTTAACAATTGATTTTTCACGAATACAAACTAAAACCAAAACCGTTATAATATTATATACTTATAGTCACGGGTTCTATATATTGCATGAATAAAACTATATCTGTGTTTCATAAAATTTTAGGACGATTCCTTCAAAATGTGTGCACATAAGAAAGAATCAACTCGGCTGATTTGAAAAATACTTGGGCCAATGCTGTCGTGAAAGCTCATTTGAATTACACAATGAGCATGTATTTTAGCTGTTAAGACTTAGACCCATTGTGTTTGACTTACCATAGACAGTTAACTATTCCCATCCCAAACGTGCTCATAAAAGAAAAAAAAGATCAACTTGGCTTTTATATTTAATAAGCATCATGGGTTCCCACCTTTCTAAAAGTGCTCTGAAGATAAAAGCAAATATAGAGAGCTTCCAACCATGGAAAGTAGATTAAAGAGACAAATATAAAAGCTTCCAACCTTGAGTAAATTTTGAAAGGAGTTCATTCTTTGTATCCTCAAATTTTTATTGGGTTTATTGTAACTGGGATGGAGAAATTATTTTTCATTTAAATTTAATTATATATAATATTATATATTTATAAATATCGGTTAACCATTAACCATCGATTTTCATGATTACAAACCGAAATCGAAACCAAAAACCGAAAAAAATTAAAAACATGAACCAAAACCAAAACCAATGGATTGGTTAACCATATTTTTTCGATTTGTTTTTCGGTTTTGGTTCGGTTTCTCGGTTTAGTTGGGTTTTTTGCCCACCCTGATGTGTTGTTGTTGCTAAAAATGAAGTGGGATTCTAGGGTTTTCTAAGAGCTATATTTATATTATTTGATGTCTTGTAATTTCCTTTAGGATCAAGGGCTTTTTGGTCCTTTTACTTGAAGACTTTATGAGCATTTTGGTCCTTTCACAAGTTGGAATTCTCTAGAATTTAGGGATATGGTATGTGATGGAGCATGTTAATACATAGTTTTATGGGCTTAAATAGATGGTCTTTGGGCTTTGACTTTTAATTATGGGCTTCTTGAATATGGGCTTGAGCTTATGTTAATGGGCTTGGACTTTAATGTCATGTATTAGGCTTTTAGGTTATGAGCTTTTGACATTTGAAAATTAGACTTAAAGAGTAAGAAATGAAAATTTGCTAATTGATATTAGAAATTAAATCTAGGAAATCTAATTAAAGGAAAATTAATATCTCACTTGAATTTAAGATTTTAGGGACTTAGGAATTGGTATTTGAAAGTAAATATTTAGTTTTCAATTTTTAGGATTTAAGGAGTTGGAATTTAGGCTAAAATATCTCAATTGGGTATTTAGGAATTTAGGTGATTAAAGTTTATGAATAGAGTTCAATTGATATTTGGAAAGGGTTGATTAATTTGAATTTTTTGAAATTTGTAACTAAAGTAGTTTTATAGTCTAAAGTGGGTATTTATGGCATATTAGCTAAAGGCTAGGGATAGTTTAGTAAGTGTAAACTATTGTCATGACATGTTAAGAATAACTAAGGTGCCCTTAGGTATTCGGTAGAAATGAGGGCGATTTAGTTATTTGGTATAGATAAAGATGAAGGGTAATTTAGGGATTAGAGAAGAGGAGTTCAATTTGTCCAAGTAATTTTGAAAATGACCTATGAGAAGGAGAATTTAATATGTATAAAAATCTTGAAAATGATATATGAGGATGGGAAATTCAATTTGTACAAGAAATCTTGAAAATTGCATAGATTAGTCAAAATTTATTAGCAATTTTTGCTAGATTCTTTTAAAAGATAATAATTGTCAATTCACTTCTTAAATAAGAAAAGTTTGATTACGTTTAACTTTTGCGAATTAAGAATTTATGTAATTGATCTTGAAAAATTGGTTTCAAATCGATAATTGAAAGGGATTGAGTAGCTTGGTATATCAAAGATAACAAATTGAAGTAATTTGCTAAGTTAAAAATGGTGTTTGTGATATTAGAATCTCTATTTTTGATTAAATCCATTTACTATTTCGATTATGTTAGATTTTTTAATTATATTCCCAAATTTATAAAATTCAATTAAATAAACTATCTAAATTCAATTATTAAGTTAAATTTAAAATAAGATTAAAACCTGTCCATATTTTTATAATATTTAATTACCATAATTTTAATTAGATCGGTGGAGAATTCGGGATATTTCAACTACGTTCCAAGATTTTCTTAAAGCTTTCATAAAATCTTATTACTTACGATTATCAAGATTTGGCAATTATCAAGAATTGATCCATGCTGTTTCGGAAGATAACAATTATCTAAAAGACCAAAAAAAAATAAAAACCGTAGTCAGATGTGCCACATATACAAGCGATATATGGGGTTCTTTCTCGGCCATTAAAAAAAAAAAGATATGTAAGTGGGGTTTTTTGAAATATTACGAGTATTATGTTAATATAGAAAGTTATTCGATTAAAGGATGGAACAAAGAAAATTTTTTGGGCATATTTTGTGAAATAGATTCATACAACACCGTATTAGCAGAATAAAAAAAGTAATTAAAGAAGAGTCCCATGAAAAGGGAAATAAAAGAGCTTAACTTGTCAGTTTGTTTAATTGGAATTAATTTCTTATTTGGGATACTAATTGAAATTAATTCATTAAATAAAGTTAAAATGAAAATAATTATCAATTTACCACATTAAAATCGTATTTTTATCATATGATATACGAGTAAACAGTAAATGTATATATATCACGTCTTTAAAACGTAATATATGCATACATATAGACTATAAGCCGTGATACATGTTTGAACGTACAGAGCAATATCGTGATTATTAATCACGACATCCGTAGAAAATACTAATATTATGATGATATTACGACCGTAATCAAATATTAAATCACGATTCTTTCACATGATTTTTATATAAAATTGAATATTTTATTTTTTAAACATGATTTTATAACTAAAAATTAGTAATTAATTTTATCCAAATAGTATATTATTGATTATTTTATATAGGAACACATGTATTGGACTCGATACATACAACACCGTATTAGCATAATAAAAAAGTAATTAAAGAATAGTCCCACGAAAAGTGAAATAAAAAAGCTTAACTTGTCAGTTTGTTTTGTTCATGGTTTTGTATCAAGAACAAAGCAATATATATGAAATAGAATATTAAAGTGAATTTATTGATCGGCACTAACTTTTGTGGAGAGATATTATTGGCTATAATAAATGGAAAAGGACAAGACAAGAACTGCTAGTATATGTAGCAGCTTCAAAAATATAAATTACATGGACACATTTTGGAAGCTTTTAAAATTACATAGACCCTTATTTTTTAGAAAAACAGCATTTAGACCCTTAAAAATATTTTGTGAGTCCCTTTTTTTTTAATATATTAGAAGCTGCCATGTATTATTTTATTAACATGAAAAAAAAAACAATTATATTAAATACCATACTATATTTATACATTGACATCCCTAATTTAATTTATTACTTTTTTTTCCTCAGTATAGCAGATAATATATTTATAAAAAAATAAAAGAAACCAACCCTATTTTATGCCAAACAACCCTACTTAACTATTGGCATGAATTTTGGCAAAAAAAAAGGTATGAAGAGATAGGACTTGTAAATAAGAATGAATCATAATGAAAAAAAAAATATATGTAACTGATTGTTATGTGGATGCAGAAAAAAAGTTCCTCGATAAATGTCACACTTTTGGAATCCAACTCTTACAAAAATTCAATATCATTGGCAAAACAACCCACTCATAAGTGTTAGCTGCTTCATTGCAAAAAGATAAGATGGTTGTTAGAAGAGAGAGGAAAAGGAAAAAAAAAAAGAAAAACTTTTTTTGCCCAAAAAAGAAAAACTTACAAAAAATTCTTTTTAATCATCAACATTGAAATTAAAGTTGATGTAGTGTAACAAGATTGACTTTGGTTGGCATTCTTGCTGATCAAGATCTTATAATTAAGCAAGATGTGGTTAAGAAAGTTGTTCATAATAAGAATCATGTTATTGAGAACATCAACGTGTTTGGAGTAATAAAATGCATTAATGCCATAAATTGGTTAAAACTAGTAATAATAGAATGTCCTCAAGAATTTGACAAGAAGGAGCTGTAAGCTTATATGAGTTGGACCAACATCCAGATTATGAGTATTATTATATGCTATTATTATTCGATTTTCTCATATTTTATCTTCTTCACAAAATTCCATCATAAAACATTTGAACGATGGTAGCATCGATAACAATCAAAAGAAAATTGGGTACGAGGAATAATAATTTCGTATATAATAAAGTTGCTTTTTTCTCTCTTCTTTTCTCCATTTGATATTGGTATACTGAGAAAAAAATAGGTTAAATCTGCCACATCAAGATATAAACTCAAAAGGACATTTAATCTAATTATTTTTTTTCTATGTTAATAAAATGGTATATATCAGCTACCAACATAATTAAAAAAAAAAGGCGTGTAAGTGCTGATTTTTTAAAAGTGAGAGGTCCATGCAATTTTAAAGATCTTTAAAGGGTGTTCGTGCAATTTGCCAAAGGAAATGCAAAAGCAATTAGTAATGATAGAATTTAAGCAAATAATAAAGTCATGGTAAACAAAATTGAGGTAGGAAACAATAGAAGTGAGTCCAAAAAAACAAAAGAACAACAATAGAATGTGAAAAGGCAAGAACTTTAATTATAAAAATGCTTCATTTTTTTGGCCCAATAATGATAAAATGCTTCATCTATGACGCTTTTTCTTGTTTATTTTTTAAGTTATGTAATGCGACATTGACTAACTACAAATAATCTAATAAAGTTAAATATCATAAAATTTAGGCTTGTTTTTATAAAATATATAAATAGATTAGTTCAAACACAACTCCATTGTATGTGAACGAAAATTTTGAACACATCAAATCGGACCCGTCTATTGAAAATAGATTTAATTGCTTTAATTCGTATATCTTTGAATTAAAATTCTTTGTTATATTATTATGAAAAAAGCTTTAAATATATTTATTAAATTCATAACAACTGTTACCAGCAAAATGAATATGTTTACAATCCTATGCATCATGTAATATATTAATATAAATATGTATATAATCGAGAATTTCCTAATACATAATTGAGGTAATTCCATCGAAATTACGTTTCATTTTGATATTTTCCTTAAAGTTGGCCGTTGTTCCTATAATTATTAATATACATACGTATATGTGTGTGCCGGAGAGTCTTTTCCTCAAATTGTTGAAAGTAATAATTAGGGCTTATCTTCCCTTTTAGTGGCATTAATTATGACAAGTTCAATTTTCTCAAATCTGAGGGAGATCTACAGGACAGCTTTTGTCGTGAAAGTTATTTGGTGTTTTGATATGATATCTGCCGTTCTTATCGATTTCTAATTGAATACGTAAATTAATTGGTTCCGTTCCGTTAGCTATGTACTGCGTGTTATTAATGATTTTCGTCGAAGGTGGTAAGATAATGTCTTGAGTAGTTATACATCTAGAATCTTTGATAGAAATAGACGCGTTGCAAGTTCCATACAAATTATTTCTGAATACAATTTCTTTCGAATTCATTAAAATTTCATGGATTGATTCTTCAATACCTACTATGGTAGAATATTTGTGTGGTACTTTTGCAAACTTGGCGCGGGTGATACATGCTCCTTCTGTTTATGCAAACAAAGCTCTTCGCATCGCTATACCTATTGTATCAGCTTGTCCTTTCATAAGGGTAAACATAATAAAGCATCCATAATAAAGATGTCTACGGTCTACTCTCTTTAGCCCATTGACGGTACCGTTTAGTCAATCATCTAACTTTTAAAATAAATATAATAATTGAAAGATAAACTATTTTAGTGATTTTTAAAATATATATTTGTACATATTAGTTCTTGCCAGGTGGTAGTAAATTATTTGTTCATCTGTCTATATCTGATTAGTTGATATATGTAGTTAGTTACAAGTCTATTAGTTTGCATATAACCTATTTTCCTTTGTTTTGTTATTTAGACAAACTCTGTATCAAACTCATACTTTCTTTCAATGGATCTTATACAACTTCTGTTGAATAATTCCTCAAAGTTCACATGGTATTAGACAATTGAATTTGAGGTATTTCATTATTTAGTTCGTCATCTTTGTCTTTGACATCTATTTCTTGAGTTGTTCTGTAGTTTTTCTTTTTTGATTTCGTAATGGAATTATCGAATGAAACAAATTGACGAAATCAAATGGATGCATCCTTGTCTGATCCACTGTTCTTATCAAATTAGGATATGCCTAATATGGTTATAGGAAGTATTCTTTTCAACGGATCCAATTTTTTGGCCTGGAGTTGATTCGTAAAGATTGGATTGAGTGCAAAACTTAAATTAGGATTCATAGATGGAACGATCTTGAAACCTAATGAGAATTCGAATGATTTTGTTAGATGGATAAGATGTGATAGTATGGTTAGAAGCTGGTTGCTTAATTCAATTCAAAGTGAGATTGCTTAGAATTATTTGTTTACACAAAAACATTTGATCTTTGGCATGAACTTATTGAACAATATGGACAAGGAAGTGGTCCTTTAATTTTTTAAATACAGCGTGAGATTAGCAATGTCCGATAAGGAAATCAATTGGTTGGAGTTTATTATAATAGGTTGAAAACACTTTGGGATAATGTATCCAACATGTACATGCGGTCGTCCTGAATATTGTATATGTGATTTGAAAGGGAAAATTGTTAAATTTGACTCAAATACTAAATTGATGCAATTCTTAATGGGATTAAATGAGGATTTTGAATCTGTTTGAAATCATATCTTGTCAATGGATACTTTGCCCAATGTGAATAGAGCTTTCTACTTAGTGCAACAAGTTGAGAAACAGAAGCATAATACGTTTAGTTTTGGGAACTTGGATACTGCAGCTTTTCATATCAATAGAGGAGAATATGTGAAAGGGGGTTTTGATAGAAAGAAAAGGAATGTGAATACAAAACTATTTTGCAAACAGTGGAAAACTGAAGGTCATGCTATTGAAACATGTTTTCAATTGATTGGGTATCTGGAGTGGTTTAAAGTTAGACGTGTTAATTCTAGAGTTCAAGGAAAAATGATAGTAGCAAATAATAGTGGACAATCCATGGCGGCAACTTGTTTTGCTGGACACTTTAATGCCGTATCTCAAACACCTATGGATGATTATTGTGAAAGGACTACTCATGACTCGGAAAGCACAGTATTAGGCGTAGGGGCACATGATAAACGTTCTGTACAAGACGTTTGTCAAGAATTGATGAAAATGCTTGAAGATAGCAAGCAAAATTCAGGAGAATCCATTGTCGATTTGATCAACTATGCTGGTACTTCTCATTCCTCATCTTGTTTTAATGTTTTGTATACCAATTTTGGTTCATGGATTGTTGATTCAGGGCTAGTGACCATATCACACCTCATAAATCCTTGTTGGTCAATCCTAAAACACTTTCTACACCCTTGCTTATTCGTCTACCTGATGGAAGCACAAAATCTGTGCATATGGTTGGAATTGTTGCCATCATTGATTCTTTTTATCAAGTTCACACAAAATCTTCTTTCTATCCATAAGGTTCTTTATAACACTACCATAGTTGACATCATCGATTCTTTTTCTCTTGTCTTTCAGGACCAGAAAACTAAAGAAGTTTTAGTTAAAGATGAATCAAGTAGTGGACTATATGTGATCAAGTCTACAATCATAAAGAGTTTTACATGTTTAGATACTCAAGCACATTAGAAAATTTTTTTTTTCTGTCAAATTGTCATGTAATAAACCCGATTATTTGCAATTGTTTCATACAAGATTAGGGCATTCTTCTTGCTCAAAATTAAAATACATTGATTCTTGTAAGTCTCTTGATATGAGTAACTTTATTTGTGAAGTTTGTAATGAGGCAAAAATACATCATCTTCCTTTTCCTAGAAGTTTTAGTATGTCCACTAAAAAATTTTCTTTGTTGCATGTGGATTTATGGGGACCTTATCATGTTCCATCAATGTATGGAGCTAAATGTTTTTTAACAATTCTTGATGATCATACAAGGACCACTTGGCTTATTTGCTTCATAATAAGTCAGAAACTTCTGCCATTATTAGCAAATTCTTGAACTATATTTCTAATCATTTTTCTGTTCTTCCAAAGTATATTAGGACAGATAATGGTTTTGAATTCTTGTCATATGGATGTCGACATTTGTTTGATAGTAAAGGAATTATGCATCAACACACCATGACTTATACCCCACAACAAAATGATAGAGTTGAGCGTAAACACCGTCACTTGTTAGACACGGCTAGAGCTATGAGAATGTATTCTTACAGCCACCTACCTGTTGGGAATTTAGGGATCAAAACGCAGTGGAAATATATTTTATTTTTCATAAAATACGAATCCTAAATCTCTAATGGTGAATCCATGCGATAATCAAATTACAACAGATAGAATTACCTTTTTGATGCTTTCACTTATGGAAATTCGGATATGAGATGTTGCATACGCGAATACCCTCTACTGTATCCACACGAGTGAATTTCCAATTGGATCTTTGTATGTGTGCTAGCACATAGGAACAATTCATAATTTTGGGAATCTCTCTCAAAAGGGTTTCTCTCTTTTTAGGTTACAGAGTTTCTTCATAATTTCTAATGTGACGGCAAGTGTTTGTGTACCCTAGAGGTGACCATCACCTCCAAATTTTAAGATAAAATCATCATGGACGATTTTACCCCTAATCATATTAGGGTTTCATGTTGACCTTATAAATGACAAATTTAATTCGCCAATTAAATATTTATTAATATTAATCCAATTAAGATTAATAAATGCTAAGTTAATTCCCAATATAGTTATCTATAATAACTCATGATCCAATTAATTCATTCTTTGTGTGTGACTATGTAGGTTCATTTAATGTTGGCAGTAGCCCTAAAATACCTTTTAGACT
This sequence comes from Combretum micranthum, assembly GCA_024138025.1. Taxonomy (NCBI): domain Eukaryota; kingdom Viridiplantae; phylum Streptophyta; class Magnoliopsida; order Myrtales; family Combretaceae; genus Combretum; species Combretum micranthum. Next base: position 311,865 of record JAMXBD010000495.1, on the reverse strand, counting down.
TACAAGACATAATTAGTCTTTCGCAAGACATTATGTCTACCAAAATTAAGTGAAGATTGGTGATCCGACTTTACTTATTAATATCAGTTATTTAATCCTTTTGTTACATAATATCTTATAATTAAACATAAGGTGTGGATCTATACAATCTTATATTGTTTAATCACATATTTCTTGATTCCAGAGTATGACTGACTTAAACAAATGATATTGACAACTCCTTATCAATTCATTCGAGCATGGCCATGCATTTCTCAGTCTTACTCATCAAGAGGCCCAAAAGATATCTCTCTCAAATTAATAAGAGGAACAAATCCCATTTTAAGCACTCAATTTCCTCTACATGATTTATATTATGCCCAATCTCAACCTTTATAATTATCTGGTTACAGATAACATTTGATTGAGTCAAAACACAATATTCCCCATGTTGGAATCTAGGGTAATTTTAGGTCTAAGGACTAAAACAACACTGTAAATGAGAAATAATTATCGCATTGATCCATATAGCATTCTCATATTTGGTTAATCCAATACAATGTACTCTTACATGTATTCATGTGCTGAAACGATATCTTATATCCATGATTAGTAAAACATGACCATCAGCCAGCCCACATACTAATCTTAATTCATTATTATTCCATATAATGAACGATTAGGGATAATTTAAATAAAGTTATTTTTTCCTTTTATGGTTTTACTATTAAAGTCATATATTTCAACGGCATAAGGAATAATAAATTTACTCATGGAATCATTTTATCAAGGTAAAAAGACCAATAATAAACCTTGATAAAAAGGAATGACTTATAATGTAAAGATAATAAATATCTAAGTGACATAAAATCCATATGGCTTAGGGCACATTACTAACACTACCTTATTAATAAAATGCCTTTATCCACTTTGGATGGAAAACTCCACATGAAATGTTGTTTGGAGAGAAACCTACCTATGATCATTTGAGAGTCATGGGCTGTCAATGTTTTGTTGTTGCTCTTACACACTTGAGAGATAAATTTGACAAATGTGGTGCAAAATGCATATTTCTTGGCTATCTTTCTGGACACAAGGGTTACAAATTGTTTAATGTTCAAACTTTTGAAATTCTTGTGAGTCGAGATGTGATTTTTCATGAATCCATCTTTCCTTTTCATTCTAAATTTTTTTGAGACCTTTGTTGCTGATTCTGCTCCAAACACATTTGTTATACCTCTATCTTATTCTGATGAGTTTGTTTCATGTCAGTTTCCTCTTGTTCCAAATGCATCTAGTGATAATTTCACTCCTCCTTCTTTTGATTGTCTTTTTGATGTGCGCAGATCCTCTAGACAATGTAAGACTCCGACATGGCTAAATGACTTTATTCACTTTGTTCATGCTAGTTCAGCGGACACTATACATTCATCTCATACATAGTATCCTTTCTTTTCATCTCACACTTTAACTAATTACCCACTAGACTATATAGCTTCTTTAGCCCATGTTTTAACGACTAATGAACCATCTTGTTATGCACAAGCATCACAAGATCCGAATTGGGTATCAGCAGTGACTTAAGAACTAGAAGCTTTAGAGGTGAATGATACTTGGGAACTTACCACTTTGCCCTAAATAAACGAGCTATAGGTTGCAAATGGGTTCATAAAATTAAATATAAACCCGATGTTCTATTGAGCATTATAAGGCACGCTTGGTTGCTAAAGGTAATACCCAAATTGAGGGTGAAGAGTACTACGATACATTTTCTCCTATAGCTTGTATAGGGACAGTATGTATCCTTCTTGCTATGGTTGTTGCACGAAATTGGCCTTTATACCAATTAAACATTAACAATGCCTTCTTACATGGTTTTTGAATGAGGATATCTATATGAAACCACACGAAGGGTATTCTAAGGCATTGCCACAACAAGTTTGCAAGCTTAAGAAATCACTTTATGGTCTTAAGCAAGCTTCTAGGCAATGGAATGTAGAGATTTGTCAATTTCTGCTTCTTCATGGTTTTACTCAATCCAAGGCAAACTATAGCCTCTTTACAAGAGATATTGGGCATGAATTTATTGTTGTCCTCGTATATGTTGATGATTTACTTTTGACAGGGACTAGTCTTGATATTATCACCATATTAAAGCAACAACTTCATAATGCTTTTACTATTAAAGACCTTGGTCTTGCTCGTTTCTTTTTAGGCTTTGAACTCTATCGTACTTCTATTGGCCTTTTTATTCATCAATGAAAATTTATTCTTGATCTTCTTCTAGATGTTGGTATGAGTGGTTGCAAGCCTGTTTCTCAACCACTCCCTAGAGGTTTTAAGCTTCATCATAATGATGGCACTCCTCTTCAACACCCTGCCACTTATCGTTGTTTGATTGGTCGTCTTCTTTACTTAACCATCACCCATTCAGATATCTCTTATGCTGTACATGTTCTTAGTCAATTTATCTCTAGTCCTCATTCAACTCATTTAGATACGGCTCATCATGTGCTCTATTATTTGAAGGGATTTTCTTCACTTGGCCTCTTCTATTCAGCCACTAATTCTCTTACTTTGAAACATTTTTTTGATGCAGACTGGGGTTCATCCATGCTCGATCGTCACTCTTTAACAGGTTATTGCATTTATTTTGGGATCTACCTTGGTTTCATGTAAAACTAAGAAGCAAAATACCATCAGCATGTCCACCACAGAAGCGGAATACCGGAGCTTAGCCACTACCACTAAAGAACTTTTATAGATCTCTTATTTACTTCATGATCTTCGTGTTCCCGTCTCATTGCCTATCTCCTTGTTGTGTGATAATAAATCTGCCATACAAATCACGGCTAATCCTTGTTTACATAGTCGTTCTAAACATATTGAGATTGATATGCATTTCCTTTGAGATCATGCTGCTAGTGGCTTCTTCCAATCTCTTTATGTTCCTTCTCATGCACAGCTCGCTGATATGTTTACAAAGTCAGTTTCTTTTTCTTGACTTTCTTTCTTTTGTTCCAACCTAGGCCTTGCAATGGCTCCACCTTGAGAGAGAGAGGGAGAAGGGGGGGGGGGGGGGGAAAGAGTGTGTGAAATCTATATTTGTACATATTAGTTCTTGCCAGGTGGCAGTATATTATTTGTCCATTTGTCTGTATCTGATTAGCTATATATTGTTTTGTTTGTTATATTATTTAGACGAACTCTATATCAAACTCATACTTTCTTTCAATGGATCTTACACAATTTCTATTGAATAATTCCTCAAAGTTCACATGATTCGATCACGATTGGATATAATGTGAGCCATTGGATAGTAACAGGATCATAAAATTTCCCATTCTAAGAAGGACCAACTAATTTTACATGCCTATCTCTATTACTCTATGGTCCTATCGATGGGATCGTTCGGTCAACTATCTAACTATTAAAAAAATATAGTATTTAGAATATTAACTAGTTTAATAGTTCGATTACGGATGTGTGTGGTATGAGTCATTAGATAGTAACATGATAGGTTTCATTAAAATTAATGACTGGATCATAAAATTTCCCCTATTTTCATGCATTATAATGGAGGAAATGAACAAAGGAAAAAAAAAATTCCAAGAAAACCCCTATAAAAGTTCCAAAGGGAATAATAAAATGATATTGGAGAACCATTCAAATAACCAACCAGCATTAATGCGGTTTCCAAATTCCTATCAATGTAAAAAATTTAATTAAAAGCTTTTACAATATTTTAAGGATTATACTACTTTTTCTAAACTCAATAATATAAATATGATATAAATAGAGATATAATTATAAAAAATAAACACGATTCAATGCATATATAAAATATATAATTATAACAAATTACACATAATTATATAGAAAGTTTGTTTCCGCCAAAAAATATATATAGAAAGTTTGTTTCCGCCAAAAAATATATATAGAAAGTTTGTTATTCTAATATCTATTCAATTTTGATTTATATATTTTATATTAATATAAATTCAATAATAATTAAAATTCAAACACTATCAATAAATAATTCCAATTACGGCTTTATTCCCATTCCTAAGATATTTTTTTTTCTTCTATCTTGGAGTTTTATTTTTTTCTTTTTTTGCCGATCCTTTGTCTTTGAGTTTGAATAGATAGAATTGTGGTTCTATTCCATCTTTATTAATGTTAACTAGCTATACGAATTATTATTTTTATCTAATCATATATTTATTTCATATTATTTATTTTTTTAAATTGACATTTCATTCAATTTTGTTTTACCCAATATAAGAATATCTTTTCATTTTTTTTGCTCACTTCATCCCATTTGTTCTAATCCATTTTATTTTAGATAATCACTATATACATGCTATTAGAGGAAAGAAGACTGAAACCTAAATTCTAAAAGGGGACATCATTCATACAATTGGATTAAGAATGTTATTTGGCTGCTGTCTGTTAACACTTTTATTTTTAATTTTTAATTTTTCATTTTTTTTTCATCTTTTATCAAATCCTGGCTTCAGCATTTTTTTCACCATCAAATCTTGCATAATACACACCACATAGATGCACAAATATAATTTCTACATATATCTATATGTTAAAATATTATTAAAAATTACATATCATGATATATGATGTATTAAAATATTATTAAAAGTTATATATATATCATTAAAAATTATATACTACGTGTGTGTACATATATATATATATATATATATAGGCATGCGGATAATATCTATCCAATCTTTTCTCAAAATCCTGGCTTCCACTTTAGTCCTTCGGTTTTGGCTATGTAGAACCGGTCTCTCCACAGTTACTAGGTTGCCTCTTTATAAATGAACTCGAATTATATTCCCATATTCCCACAACTGCCAATAATAGTTCCGCTTCCACTCGACGTAGGACGTGATCACGCTATCATTCCCTCTTCTTTCTTCTCAGTCAACACCAATATCTCTTCAAATTCGCCATAACGGAGAACCCCAGCTCGTCGAAACCCTAACTTTTCCCATCCCAATGATCAAGATCCTTTCTTTTTCCGGTTTCATACAATATATTGCATGGTCCTGCATTGCTCTAAGGAAAAAGACAAACCCTTTGATCACTATCATTGTCTTTTAGGGTTTAGGGTTTGTTTTTGGTTTTTATGAAATATGGAGGAAATAGGTAATGAGTTGAAGGTAGTAGAGATGGAGGGCGAAAATGTGGCTAGGATGTGTGAAGAACTCAATAAACAATCTAGTAACCTGTTTTTGTTTACTATGAAATGGAAGGAATTGGAGGAACACTTTGATGATGCAACTAAGGTTATTGAGGATAAGTTTAGGGAGTTGAAGGATTTAGAGAGAGAAGTTGATGAAAGGTTTAAGGTAGTTGAGATAAAAGAGAGTAAATTGGGTTGTTTTGAGGGGAAAATTAAGGAATACGAAGAAAAGGTGGTTAAAATGAAGGAAAATTTAGGCTTTTAGAGAAGGGTATTGAAGAGAAGAGTATGAGTTGAGGAAAAGGAGAAGAAATTGGTTTTGATTCGGACTGCGGTCGATGTGTTTAGTTCGGATGTTGTTCAGAAAAAGAACGAGCTTAGTGAGTTGACTAAGTCAGTCGAGGAATGCTCGAAGAATTTAAGTTTGAGAAGGGGAGAACTAGATTTAGTTAACACGAGTCTGAAGAAGAAGAGCGAGGAACTTGGTTTCAAGAAGGATGATTTATCTTTAGTGGAAAGCTTGCTTGATGATAAATGCAGGGATGTGGATTTGGAGAATAATAAGTTGGCTTCGATGCGAGAAAATCTTGAGGAGTGTTCGAAGAAGCTTGAGTTGAAGAAGGAAAAATTGGCTTTGGTTGAGAGAAAATTTGATGAGTGTGAAAGAAGTGCTAGCTTGAAAAGGGAGGAATTGCGGTCACTTGAGAAAAGAATTGGAAGTTGTTCTAGAGAGCTTCAGATGAAAGAGGATGAACTTCTTACAGTGAAGAAATCGATTGAAGGATGTGTTAAACATCTCAATTCTGAGACGTATCATCTGAGTTCTATCAAAACATTAATAGAGGAAAACAATGAAGAGCTAGAATCCAAGGAGAAAAAATACAAGGAATTACAAAAGCTCATAAAGGAGTGTGTTGCAGAGCTTGACAAAGAGAGGGATGAATTGGGGCACATCAAGTCATCCATTAAGAAGCATTCAGAAGAACTCAAGTTCAAGGAAGTGGAGGTGGCTATCCAAGAAAAGGACATAGAAAAACACGAAAGGAAACTTGAATTTAAGGAAAAGGAAATTGCTTTGGCTTTTGGGACACTTGAACAAGTTTTGAAAGACATTGAGTTGAAAAAAGGGGAGTCTGATGCAATGCAAAAGTCTATCGAGACTCATGTAGCTGAGATTCAGTCAAAAGAGGAAGATTTAAAGTGTCTCAAGAATGATATTAAAAAATATCAAGATGATCTGAAGGTTAAAGAACAGCAATATGCTTCTGTCAAGAAATCCATTGACGAGTGCTTTGGAGAGTTTGATGCAAAACAGAAGGAACTTACTGTGGTCAAGGAGTTGCTGAGAGAATGCTCTGAAGAACTGGAGTCCAAAAAAAAGGAACTCAAGTTGATTGAAGAAAAAAGCAGCAAGCGATGGAAAGAGCTCGAGCTGAAAGAGAAGAACATCCTTTCATTTGAAGCTTCTGTAAATAAAAGGTTTGCAATCCTAGAGTGCAACGAGAAACAATTGGAAGAGCAGCTTAAGGAATTTGAAGTGCAGAGGAAATGGCTTCTTTCACAGAAGGAATCTATAGAGAAGCATAGAAGAGAAGTGGCGTTAAGAGGAAAAACTGCAGAATACCATCCTAAAATAAAGGAAGAAACATTGGAACATCCTTTGGAAGCTGGGGATGCAAATAACATGCATTTGTTGTCATGCGAAATTTTGGAGAAGCATGATTCAGATTGTAAGGAACTTCTACGTTATGTTCAAGAATCATCTGATCCTGCTACACTGGTGTTAGAAATATTGCAAGGAATTTACCCTTCGAGTTCACCACTAAAGGATGAAAGAGTGGATAGTGATCCAATTAAGAAGTGTTTATTGTTGGAGCAGTTGATGCTGAATGCTCCACAGATCAAGCCTTCAGAGAAGAGAAGTGCAATGAAATTAGCTGTTGAATGGAAGCAGAACTTGAATGCCTTGCCTGAGTATTCCCTAGAGGTGTTAATTTTCTTACAGCTTTTAGCTGCCTATAGAGTGGCCGCTGCCTATCCTGCAAACGAGCTTAGAGATCTTCTCAGTCTGGTATCAAGTTATAGAAGCATAAGACAACTACGACGAGCCCTTGGAGTCATGGAAGTATCACATGGTATAGAATATGCACATGTAGATATTGATTTATAGTAGTCCATCAAGGTGCTTATTTCCAGTATTTGAAACTTGGTATCTCACTTTTTTCTGTTTGGTTTTGGTGCGCCTTTCCAGATTATGCATAATGAAACGAAATATCAAGTTCTTAAGAGCATGTTAGGTTAGCCTGGACTTCAATGAAATGCATCCGATTTTCCCGTTTGGTTGAATCATTCCAATGTTCTTGTTAAATTTTCACTACTCTGGCATTGCCTCCTTAGATAATTATGTATCTGGATTCTCTGGACATGTGTTCAGCTTCTTACAAATCAATATTAATACTTGTGTACTCTTACAACTTTCTATAGTTTTATTTGCTGCATTTAGGTTGCATAAGCAATATGAAAAAATTACCTTCTCATCAATAGCTTATTGTTGTTTGATTTTAGCAAAGAGCATTGCTGATGATATGTTCAAGATAAATTTCTTTTTGGCCAGTTGTTTGAGATAATGCATAAGCAATTGCTGTTACAGCCATTATGATGTCCATCTGATTACTTCCTTTCACAGGATGCATAAATGTGACTTCCCAAAGGCCAGCAAAGAACAAATTGTTGGGAGAATTACTAGTGCACCATGCCAACAATTCTTTAGCTATGGTTCCTGATTTTCAGGCCTCAATATGTGAAGGAAGTTTGCGATCGTCTCAAATGAGCTACTGAATGAAAGTTTGACAGATGATGAAATTTCGGACATACTCAGAGTTGCCGATGACCCAGCAAAACTTGTTTTGGATTTCATAGAAGGGTCTTACAAAATGCACCCTCAAATAGGTTATAGGTTTTCAAAATGATGTGGTAAGATCTCACATAGCCTTTCTAAAGCAGCTGATGATTGTTGAACCACCAATAACAGAGCAAGTCAGAGAAGAAGCTAGAGAGCTAGCTACAGAATGGAAACAAAGACTGGATTGTGCTAATCCCAAAAGCCTCATGAAAGTTGTGAGGTTTCTGCATCTTTTGGCTGCATATAGATTGGTTACTTTCTTTGGGAAGGCTGAAATTCTGAGACTGGTTGAAGTTGTTTCCCTGCATGACAAGGCAACTGAATTAAGCCACACGCCTGGTTTTGCTGAAAAGATTACTGGTAAATGTATACAAACTTTCTCATTTTATTGATATGCGCTTTAGTATACTGTCTTTTTATTTTTTATGGCCAGCTTAGCATATTGTCTTTCTTTGATCTTTTCTCAATTATGCATCCCTCCATAGGATTTGCAATTTTCAGTGTAAGGTAATGATGCTATGGTATAAAACAAATGAGTTATGGGTATTGTCTGGATATGTGCTCATAAAATAAAGGTAAGTCTATACTCTATACTAGTAATCTAGTGTATCCATAATTCTTAAATAGAAATAAATGTGGATAGTTAAAATGAAAGGATTTCCATTTTGAATACTACTGATATGAGCATGTCCATTGAAATGTCCTGAAAATTTTACCCATGCACCATTATCACCACCATGATTGCCACTGCCACTGCCCTGCTACCACAACCTACCACTGCCATCTCCATTGCTGTCTCTCCACCGCCACCTACCACTCATCAATTCACCATCACCACATACCACTTATCAATTCACCACCGCACCACTATCATTGCCACTGAGCCATAGAAACTACCACTTTGGCATCACCACCAGCTGCCACTGACCTACCACCTGTGCACTATCCCCTCTCTACTATGTGCTGCTGTTACCTTCACCAATTCACCTGCTATATTGTCAAAAAAACCACCAATACCATCATCGCCTCCAACATACCACCTGCACTACTGCTGCCCCCACTCGACCACTTTGGCCCCACAAGAGCACTACCATGTCAATCATCGTACCACCAACATCACTGGACAACCATCACTATCACTAAGATGATGGCAGTAGTAATGGTGGTTATGATGACGATAACAAAGGTGGTGGTAGCGGTTTGGTGGTATTGGTGGAGGGATGGTGGCAGCGGCGGAGGTGGGGTCTGGGATTAGGAGCAGTGTTGTGATGCTAATAGTACTAGGGTGATGGCCATAGTAATGGCTGTAGTACCTTTTACCATATAGGGGCATGTTTGTTCTATTCTTTTTCCCAACTTAACAGTACAAATTTGATATTATGAAGAAAACAATAGAATATTTATTCTTCAAGATAAAAATTCATAGGAAGTAGGCAATGGCATGTGTATTATTTGGCTATTCTAGGTAGGTATTATTCCAAGAAACAGTCCTTGTCTTTTTGGTTGATTGAAGGTAAAGGGGAAGTTAGTGAATTTTAATGGTTTGGATGACCTGTCTTATCTATTTCAATGTTTTAATCTTATCCCATGGTTTGTCAAAAGAGTGATGTTGCTGGCTGTTGTCTATGTGATAAATCACTTCTGGAACCACCAGCTGCACTGTGTCCATGTGGTGGAGTTTCCTTTATCTTGTAGATTAAATGCAGTTTTGCCTTTTTGTTTTATATTGAAATATTGATTTTCATTCCAAAACAGTTCCGATATAGTCTAAGGTCTTACTATAAGGCAATCAGGTGACACAATATCTGTCCTATTTCTTTTTTCTTTATGCCATAGTCTAGGAGTGTTTATGATGCATTTTTTCCCCCAATTTGATTACTTAATGTCTTTAGATTCTTGATAAGGTTGCGATAATTTCCATGTGGGTTGTACTTGGTTTGAGTTGCTGAACAAAACCGGAAAGAATAAAAGTACCAATCTTAAAATAAATAAAATATAACAAAAGTGTGGTCGTGTAGCTGCTTTAGCTTTATGTATAAAACTTTTACAATCCCGTCGATGACTGTTCGGTTAATTATCTGACCATTAAAATAATATAATAATTATTTTAGTGATGCGATCACTTGGATATGGATCTAGGCTGTTAAATATTCAATGAGATAGGTCATGTCAAAATTAACAGTGGAAATATAGAATTTTCCATGATTATATATTGCCTGTGTAAACTTACTTTCCACGGTTAAATATGTTCCAGGAAGTGCTGCTTCTACTTCTGATTCCAAGGCTAATCTGCGCAACAGAAGCGAGAGAAAACGTGGTAGCACAAATGCTTCAATTGATATTCAAGCCCAATCCGACAAGCGGAGATGTGCATTGCTTCCGCGTTAGATCCTGTACATAAAAAAATGAATTTGATTGGTGCCATAGAAACAATTTTAACAAGATGCTTTCTTATTTGCTCTTTTATTTACTTTTGTAGACTCATATAGGCAGTAACACATCCTTGGTGCAGTCCTTTGTAGATAGAATTCCATGCAAATTTGAGTGTTTTTCTGTTTACATAACTAATAGATAAATAGTAGAATTGCGCGACACAACATTACGATTACACCCTCTATCTTATCGAGTACTGTGTATATCGATTTGCTTATCCTAAACTACAGTGATTGCTGGTGTTTCGCCTATGATTCCTCATGTTTGTGGTCGCGTACATGTAGATCTGGAACTTTACCCACCAAGTATTATCTACTTTGGCGTAATATCACACGGTTTTGTTCTTAGTGCTAGTTATTTCTTAAAAGGCCACTCATCCTAGGCTCTCCATTGAGCACGTTTAACTTGAGAGTTCTAACGAACTCTAAACCAATACACCAAAAGATGACTTGATGATTAGAGTCCTATCATCTTACATTTGAAGGATATCACATGATCCCTCACTTACAGAATTAACGTCATTGTCAATCTTATTACATAGGTGTAGAACTACACTAGACAGGAAACATACTAAACGTAGTTCATACAAGTTGAAGATGTACCCTTACTCTAAGACATTTTGCCTTATACAACATTTAGCTCTATCATTTTCGATTGGTGTACTGCTTTAATACCATTTAAAACTGTTATGCTCTGACTAGGGTTAAAGCGTGTTTTGTTTCGTCACATATAATACTGGTGTGTTATATGTAAAGGTAAGACTAGTTTATTGTGTTTGCTAACCAATTTTAGTTTATACAATTGTTTAATTAGTTTTGAAAACCTTATGGAATTGCAATGGATAAGTGAACTTTAGAAATAAGTAATGTTGCACAAGCTAATTTTTTGCTAGTAGAGATGGCTTTTGTAAACATAGAAAAAAGCAGTTAGAGAGGGCGCCGATGGATTGCGCAGCACGATCATTTCGATGTCTAAGTTATTTGTGGGTAAGAATGGTATTTCTATGATAAGATAGGATAACTTTTTCTCTCCGCTTTTCTAAAATGGGAAGGGAGTATTTATAGTGTTTAGGATCATACTAGGGTAAACTTATTCTTAGTAACCGACTTAGTACTCGAGTTGAAGGGGATACCTAAGCTAAGGAGCTAAGACTTCGCGAAGTGTGACCGAGCTGATTATGTTTCTCTCGATCACGAGATGTGATTGGACTGCTTGCTTAGTTTGGAGATTATGGGACTGTAGAGCCGAGCTCACTTGATAGCTGAGGATGAGTCGGGCTAACCCTTTTCGATGTAAGGGTCCCTAGGGAGATCTCATGTAACTTCCCCTATTGGGGCCTTGGGTCTTCCTACCTCTTCGGGAAGTCGGGACATTGTAGGTAGTAGGCTCTTTTTTGGTTCATTACTATTCTTAGGCCTTGAAGCTCAAATGACCAAGTGGGTCGATGGCCATATTCCACTATCAATATTTATCTCTCTACACTCATTGCGGAAAAATAAAGAGAGTGCATAGTCTACAAGGTCGTTAGCTCGATATGGCTACTACCTCTCTTGGGGCGAGTAGTATCTTACATTTGAGCTGCATTTTCCACGTTGTAGGCTTTTAACAGTGGGGATCACTTAATTATTTGCTGAATCCCCTCATCATATTTTTCTTAGCATGTTCTGTTTTGGCCATAATTGTGAGGTATTCCTGAGAAACCTTATGGATTTGAAAGGTCATAGTAATAATTAATCCCTAGCATTTGATGGCTGCGATTGTTGGTCATGATGTCATGACCTTGAGGCTTACGAGGGGTTTAGACTTCATGCCTTCCCTCATTCCTTTATAAATACCTATTCCTTGTAGGGCCTTTTCCACTATACATGCTCATTATTCACACTTCATCAAGAAAGGGTTGTTATCTTAGATCCTTAGTGTTTTTTTGTGCTTCTTCCTACTTAGGATTTTAGCAATATTAAGCTCAGGTGATACCCCATCTTTCTCTCATGATTTGAGCGATAGGGTCCAAAGGGTTTGGGAGGCAAGCACTAGCCCAAAGGGGTTGGGCTCATGAGGTGACGGGAGTACTTCGGCTTGTAGTGAAGGTTCATCAACCCGAAGTAACAAGAGGGACATAATGGGTGCTGACTCTTACGTGCGTTGGTACATTGAGCTTGTTACGGCAACATATCGAATTCCTGAACAACAATGCAGATGATGATAAAGGGAGGGATCCTATGGTACCTTTGCATGATAGGGAAGTTGTTGATGATGGTCCTCACAGAGTCTATAGCTCACTTACAAAGGATAGATCTCAAGAGGGAACAAGATGTAGGGTTTTCTTGAGGATTGGGAAGTCGTCTTCCCTTCTCCTCAAACCAATGTTGCTCACTAGAAGGGCAGGCTTTGCTTTATGTGATAAAGCTTTTAGCTTTAGTCTATCGATGCCGTTCTCTCCTCTCATTCTAGAAGGAGTTTTTCAGCTACCAATGGCTTTCTCCTATGCAGTTGCTTCCGAACGCCTGGTGATTGTTGGTAGCCTTTGAAGACCTATGTCTTAGCCTCGAGTGAGGCTCGCTCTAGCTCTGTTTCGAAGACATTATTGCTTTAAGGGGTCCAATGAAGGTGGGGGTACTTTCTGAGGCAACCTAAGAGCGCTTTTTATGCTTATTGCCAGGCTTACGACTCCAATGGTCGACACTGGAAGAAGAGGTTCTAGATTGTTCGAGCCAAAGAAGGTACCCAACATTAGTTCGATTTTTTGGATAGACTGGGGCAAGCCTATCATAATACAATGTCGTTGAGGTTAGGGCCTTGCGATGCTGCTGCCAAAGCTATTAATAAGTTTATGAACTTTTGAGGTTGGAGGCAACTAGATGTCGACGTTCGTAGTCAATTAACTTCTTGGGTAGGAAGCTTATTGTTGATGAAGGTGTGGCATGACTCCTTGCATGTGATCGTAGCCTCTCTTTTCTCTTCCATCACCTATCGAGGTTGAGCTCCAGAGGGAGGATATTGTTGGGTGGATTCATAATTTTCGAGCTTTTGAGCTCGACTAGGCAAGTGTTTTATATGTATTACTAAGTTTTTGTTTCCTTCATTTTAGAACCTAAGATGGTGGTGATGGAGGTGGATGCCATTTTTGCTGGTTCTTCGAAGAAGTCAATTGGTGAGTGTAGACACCTAAATTTTGCCCAACTTAAAGGCTTTAATTTGTAATTAGAATTAGTATTATATTAAGCTCACAAAAAAATGAAAAAATCACAAAAATCAAGAAAAAGCCAAAAAAAAATTAGTAAAAAAAAATGAATGAGGAAAAAATGAGAGGAAAAATAAAAAATTATTTGAGCTTGATATAATACAATTTTTGTTATAAATTGTTTTTAAAGATGATAACAATTTTTTAAAATTATTTTGATATTTAAGAGAGCCTTGAACATTATTTCTGGCAAACCTAACCAGGTACAGGCCAATGGCCTAGTGGTTAAGACCACTGACCCAACCATCTGACCAAACCAGAGGACCAGGGTTCGAACCATGGTGGAGGCAAATTTTTTGCCTTTTTATCCTCATTTTTTTTTTTGCAAAAACAGCTCAACCCCACCATTTTGGCATTTAATTTGGTCAAATAATCATCTTTGATTTTCGAAATTGAAGATAGAAATGGAAAGTAGGCATGGGATACTTTGAATTCACATCAATTTCAACAAACACAATCGGAATGAAGGAATTCGAAAATTTGAAGCTTAGGGTTATTAAGAAGAAAATTCCAAATTCGAGAGTTTTGGATCATTTTTTATCCAATTAAAAGTCATAAATAGGTTTAGGGAGTTGTTTTAAAGTGATCAAGTATACTTAGATTTGTTCAAATTGTTCGAATTGAATTCTGCAAATTTTTTTAAAATTTCCGCGATTGAGGCCGCCGATACCCACCGCTGCGAACCGCCGCTTCTGGTGGTTCTGGGTGAGAACCACCACCACCAACGGACGCGCCACCACCATAGAAGTCGGGCCGACAAGTTTGTGGAGGACAACAACCACCAGGGACGGCCGACGAGCGCTCGAAAAGTTGCGTGATCGTCTTCCTCGCCCGACGGATATCCGAGTCCGACCAGAAAATACCGAATCCCAACCCGGCCGGACGTCGGTTAACGTCGTCGGTCATCGGTCAACGGTCAGCCCAGATCAGACGGTACAGATTCAATCAAACAGATCAAACGCCCCAGATTCGATCAAGCAGATTAACGGTCCAGATTCAATCAAGCAGATCAGACGGTCCAGATTCGATCAAGCAGATCAACGGTCCAAATTCGATCAAGCAGATCAACGGTCCAGATTCAATCAAGCAGATCAACGGTCTAGATTCAATCACCCAAGCTCAAGGACCCAGGTTCAAATCTTAGCTGTCGAGCCTGGATTTTGAAAACTATCCGGTTCATTTCTCCTAACCCGATTCATATTAAACCCTAACCCATTTAACAAAAATCCTCGACTAGGGGTTAAAAGAAATTTTAATTTTTGAAAATTTTAGAGTCGCCACCCGATATAAATCGCGGAAAAAATAAAAGCTAGGATCAATGGGTCGGTTGATCCTAACTTAGCCACTAGTCTGCGAAAAGTTTGATTTAAAAATCAAATTTTAAAAAATACCAGATATCTGAGTCCGGGGGCTAACCTATTAAAACCTAAGCGGTTACCACTTTAAATTTAAAATTTAGAATTTATCATTTTCTATACTAAAAAATTCAAGCAAAACATTTATAAAACAAATTTCTACAAGTTTAATCATTCATTTTTATTTTTATTTATTTTTAAAAAAAACTTATAATATGTACAAAATAATTATTTCAAACTATCAAAACAATATATATTTTTTAATTTTATTGTCGCCCCGTAGGTGCCTACGTACTCGCTAATCGAGATCAGACAAAACGTAGTTCTATTGAAAAGAACCTTAGTTTGTTGATCAATTTTATATTTTTAAAATATTCTCACTTTAAGTTCATTAAATTTTGAATTTTTATGAAAACCAATTTTGATGATCCTATGATCTAATCAATTGATTTTTATTTCATAAAAAATATTTTTCTAAGTTCAAAAATCATTTTTCTAAAAAAAATCAATTTATGACAGTTCATGGCTAATTTAATGCTACATGAAAATCAATTTTGATTAAACAATATTAAATATTTTCATAGTAAATTTATGAAAATATTTTTGAACAACTTTAATTATTTTCAAAGTCAATTTATGAAAATAATTTTGAAAACTTTGAGTATTATCTTCATAGAAAATTTATAAAGATAATTTTGATAAAAAAAAAAAACTTGACCAATATCATGATTTTCAAGAAAACAATTTTTATCTTTATTATTTAACAACAATTTTGGTTTAAAAAATCTATTCACAATTTATTATTTTTCAAAATTCGATAATCATCACATATATTCATAACATATTCAAATATATCATAACAGAATTAAAATACAAAAAAACAAAACATCTCATGCATCAAATATATATTTAAAGATCAATCTATATGCAAATACATATAAAAAAATACCCAAAAATATCAAAAATTATTAAAACATGTAAATTTATATTAAAATAATTTTTTCTAATTTTTTCGGGATTTTTCTGAATTTTTCTGGATTTTTTACGAATTTTTATTAATTTTTTCCTATTTTTCGAAATTAAATATATAATAATAACTAATAAAATATTGCGGACTAACCTGGACCGTTGGATTTTCTCGGATCAGATATGGAGCGTCTGATCTGTAGACTGAATCTGGACCGCAGGATCTGATGACTTTCGATCTGGAGTGTTGATTGCTTTGATCAAATCTGGACCGTCTGATCCTCTGACCAAATCTGAACCGTAGGATCCTCTGATCAAATATGGACCACAGGATCTTCTGATCAAATCTGGACCACAGGATCTGCCGACTTTTGACCGACGACCGTTGACCGTTGACCGATCACCGTTGACCGACGACCGACCGGGTTGGATTTGGATTTCGGGTCGGATTTCGAATACCCGTTGGGTGAAGAAGACGATGACGGTGACTTCAAGGCGTTCCTCGGCCGCTCCTGGTGGTTTTCGAAGGCTGAAACCTTGTCGGCCCGACGTGGATGGGGCTGCTACGTCCGTTGGTGGTGGTGGTTCACTCCTAGATCCACCAGAAGTGGCGGTTCGTGCGGTGGCCTAACGGCGGCAAGGATAAAAAATTTTCGAAAAATTTGCAGAAATTCCAAATGCAAATTCGAGCAATTCTAAACACTATAATCAATCAAAAACACTTCCTAGATGATCCTAACACTCTTTAATTGGATCGAAATCCTCCCAATCACTTCGAATTTGCAAATTTTGCAATTCGAACACTTTCTACTCTATTTTCAGATCTCGATCGTGTAGTGTATGTTTTGTGAAATTGAATTGTGCTTTCTGCTTGTGGGTGATCCTATTTATAGATTTCGAAACAATTTGTCGTTTTGAAGCTTTGTACTTGTTCAATTTTGAATCACGAATCGTTATATTTTTTCACATAAGAACGATTCAAAATTGGGACTCGATTCGTGATTGTTAGTTCAAATTGATCACAAATATTATGTTTACAGGTCATGACTCTTCGATTAAGTATGTTTAATTGATTAATTGATACAATTCGGCCAATTTTGAAATTTGAAAAATCATGTCCATTCGAATTTTTCCCAATTTTCATGCTTTGATTAATGCGCCTTTTAGGATGAAATAATACACGAAATTGTACATATGTGATGTATCCCATGCCTAGTTTGTGCCTGTACAATTAATTTGAAAAAACACAAAGATTCGTTGCTCAAATGAGGTCTCAAAGTGGATGAACCGATGTGTCTTTTGGGGAAAAAAAATTGAACAAAAAGAGGCAAAATCTGCCTTGGCTAGATTCGAACTTGGGTCCCTTTGCTCTGTGTCTATGGTCTGAACCGTTAGGCCGTTGGCCTGTGCCTTAGTCATATAGCTAACCCACTAATACTTAAGACTAATAAAATATATATTATATTAAGCTTAAATAATTATTTATTTTAATTTTTCTTACATATATTTTATTTATATTACTATTATTCATTTAATTATTTTATTATACATATTTTATTCCTCTATTTTTATTTTTTCTATTTTCTCTTTTTTATTATACTATTATTTATTATTTTTATTATTATATCTTATGAACTCAACATGACATTAATTTAATCTAAACTTGAGCCTAATTTTTTAATTGGGCAAAAATTGGGTGTCTACACTAGCAAAGGCAAATTTTTTATCAAAGTGATTAACGCCCCAGAATAAGTCAACGAGATCAGACGGCTAGGATTGGTCTTCAGATCAGACGATCCAGATCGCATCCGCTCCATCCAACGATCCAGGTCAGTCCGCATTATTTTATTATATAATTAATTTCGAAAAATAGAAAAAAATAGTAAAAAATTCAGAAAAATTCATAAAAAATTCAGAAAAATTCAGAAAAATTCAGAAAAATCAAAATAATTATTTTTCAAAATAATTTATTTTTTTTATATTTTTGAATATTTTTAATATGTATTTGTACATAAATTGCTTTTAGAAATATGTATTTGATGCATGAAAATAATTTTAATGTATATTTGTTGTGAATTTATGTGATGATTATTAAAAAAAAAAATAATAATAAAAAAATAAAAAATGATAAAATTGGATTTTCCAAAACCAAAATTTTTAATAAAAAATTATAAAAAAATGAAAATAATAAAGTTTTTTTCAATCAAAATATTTTCATAAATTTGCTATGAAAATATTCATTCAAGTTTAATCAAATTGATTTTTCATGTAGCATAAATTGATATTATTAAAAAAAAATGATTTTTGGACTTAGAAAAATATGTTTTCATAAATAAAAAGTCAATTGATTAGATCAAAGGATTATCAAAAATGATTTTCATAAAAATTCAAAATTTAATGAACTTAAAGTGAGAATAGTTCAAAAATATAAAATTGATCAACAAATTAAGTTCTTTTTTAAAAGAACTACGTTTTGTCTGATCTCGATTAGCGAGTACGTAGGCACCTACGGGGCGACAATAAAAAATGAGAAAATATTTTTGTTTATCACTTTGATTATTTCTATGAAATTTTTTAGCAATAAAAAGTATAAAAAAAAAAAAAAGAAAACAAAAAAAAATGTGACTTGTAAATGTTGTTATGTAATATATTATTTGAGTTTTTGAGCATGAAAAGGATAAATTATAAATTTGAAATTCCAAAAGTGGTACCAATATGGTTTTAATAGGTTAGCCCCCGAATCCATGATATCTGGTTTTTTTTTAAAGTTTGATTTTTAAAATCAGATTTTTTCGCAGACTAGTAGCTAAGTTAGGATCAACCGACCCATTGATCCTAGCTTTTGTTTTTTTTTTTCCCGATTTATATCGGGTGGCGACTCTAAATCATTTTCAAAAATTAAAATTTCTTTAACCCCTAGTAGAGGATTCATGTTAAATGGGTTCGGGTTTAATGTGAATCGGGTTAGGAGAAATGAACCAAATAGTGGGAAAATCCAGGCTCGACAGTGAGAAGCATGATGTTGAGGTCGAAGCGCAAGCTACAGAGGTTGGCGAACTAGTGGTTGATATGGATAGGCAAGAACTGGAAGGCATTATTGCCGAGATTAGGGTAGTTGTTCCTGATGTTTATGTTATGGGAACCCCCGCATGTTTGGTCTCCTAACGTACGGAGTCTAGCTCAACATTCTCTGGTGTCAGCTCAAGCCTATAGTGTACCCTCTCCAATGGTTGAGGTTGCTAAGAATAGCAATGGTGCCCTAAGTAATCAAGCTGTGGTTGGAGGTCGAGGTAGTCAACTCGGGAGGAGGCGTTCCTGGTTAGCCCATAGATTTCATAGAAGGTTGGGCCCTGAATTGGAGTGATGTACTCATTGAATGGCCTTTTTGAGGAGATAGCTTGTCTCGAAGACAAGAAGAGATTGATGACCTTTCTTAGCTGTCTTTCGTCAATGGATTTAGGCATGGATTTTGCAGCACAAAAGATATATGAGGTGAGGACACTATTTTTCACAAGTTTGCTTATGTAGCGATGAAGATATGTCATTCCTTGATCGTTTAGACTCTCTTGTTGTTTATTTTCAAGCTTGCCGACAATTGCTAAAGCTTTTGGGATGTTGAGATAGAACGACAAAGTGGCATGTCATGTTTCTTCTTTTGTTAAGTTTCTGGTTGTTGCCACTTGAGCTTAGTTCCTTTATTTTAAGGTCCGCAGAGCTCGATACAATGAGGGCGAGCTTCGAGAAGGAGCTAGCTGAGATCAAATGGAGTGAGATGAGGTACAAGAGAAAGCTGCTTGTTGCGACGTATGAAAATGAGAGACTACACAAGGAGATAGAGGATAAGGTTTTACGGTGTCAAGTCAACGTGCTCGAGGAAAAAAGCAATTAGTGCGAGTCGAAGCTGCAGTCACAGAATATGAGGATAAGTGGAAGGGTGTGAGGCAGGAGTAGGATTGTCTATCACGACAGCTGAGTGACTCCTAGCTGGGGTACACGAAGCAAAAGCAAGAGCTCGAGCTATCTACTTCGGAGATTAATAAGCTGAGGGAGAGCATTCGGTCATCCAATTTGGAGCTGGAAACCTTGAAGGTAAGATTATTTTATTCGTTGCTATATGACAAATTGTTGTTCATATTTTGGCCTCATTATTTCCTTATCGTTTAAGGCCTATGCGAAGAACTTGGAGAGTGGTTGGTTCGTCTCAAAGGTGACAAAGAAGTGGGTTTTGAGAGACCTCTTTAAGAGCGAGCAATGAAAGGAGGTCCAAGTCAAGCTCGTTTCTGATACGACTAAGCTAATAAGGAAAGAGCTATTGGAAAGGTATCTTGGCTTGGACCTTGGTTTTCTCGTTGCATGCTGAGGCAAGGTTTCTGCAGATGCTTCTAAGAATGACGAGGAGAATGATAGAGTAGGAGATGTGGGTGGAAGTTGTAAGCTCTTGAATTTTTCATAACTCTTAGAAAATAATTCTAGAACTAAAAACCGAAATCAAAACCCTAAATTGACCCGAGTTAAAAACCGAACTCTAGAAACTCTAAATAAAATCAAATATGAATTTCATAACATTAAGAAATAGAGAACATTAAAAAACAAAATGGAAAATCCAATAATCGTTTGATTTCAAATCCGTATGTTAAATAATTCATCTATTATATCTATAATATGTGAATCGAGACAGTACACCAAAATATTATTTAATGACAAAATTATAAAACTTTAGACCTTTTAGTGAACTTTAGAGTCAAAATTTAAAAATTAATACCAAAAGTCAAACCGAGCCAACATATAATATAAGAAGCCTTAGACTCGATTAGACAATCCCGAGAACTATAAATATTCAATAAACCATAAAAACAAAGTGAACTTGAGATTTGAACCGAAAATATAGTATAGCCATAAACCCTTAGATTTTATAATCTTACGAATAAAGCTTGAAGTCAGGATTGAAATTAGAATCCTAAAAGTCGACTAAGTCAACAACAAGCCTCAATAAGACTAGATCTGCCAATTCCGCGCTTGAAACCCTAAAACAATAAGAATAAGATAACTTTGTATTACAGACCAAAATAATGTGATACAACCTAAAAAGATTATATTCGTAAAAAAAAAAAAAAAAAACGCTTTGTTTTGGCACGCAAAATGACAAAAATATCCTGACAATATTTTAGACCCGTAATGAGATAATGAATCCTAAAATATCAGTTATAAAATTTTATGGCTTCTAAAAATATCAGATATAATTCTTTTTCACGTATTTTCATTACTACCGGTATCTTATTTGTCTAGTCTACTATTGATTTACTATTTACTACTATTCATTTATCTCTACTTTTTCTTACTACCTACTTCTTATAACTTATAAACTTGTTTCTTACACTTACATTACCAACATTACTTTTCACTTAACTTCTCCTACATTTTACTTACTTTTCTTTATAAATTAATTTTTAATCATCTCTTCCCCTCTTCCAAGAGCCAAACCGGTGCTACCCTCTCTCCCCTTTATCTAATTCTTTTTATTTTTCATTTAATTTAATTCACACAAATTTGCACTTCAAAACTCTATAAATACTTCATTCCTTTTTCATTCTTTACATACACTTCTTAAATCATACCAAAACTCTTTCAAAATTTCTCCACAACCCCTCTCTCTTTTCCCTTAAACCGTGACCTCTCTTCCTGCTCTCTTTTTACTTTTCACAAATTTTCTCTTCATACATCTTCCATCTTTGGTAAACACTAAACTCCCTTTTTAGTTCATGTTGACATAACATGAAAAATATGTGTGTTTTGATTTCATATAAATCCTAATGATGATCATGCTGGGAAGTGGAATCATGAAAATAATATGTTGTTCATGTCTTGTTCAACTCCATAATATATTCATGTTATGTTATGTTTTTGAACCTAACTTTCTATATGTTATTATGTATAAATATGTATATATATTCTTAAAGTCTAAGGCTCACTAATCTAACATCTTATTTATGCTTTTATTTCCTTGCTTAATTATTTATTTTATGCAAATAATTAAGATTAGTCGATTTCTAATCTTAGACTTGTACTCCATCAAGTCAAAACAAAGGGGACTTGTTCATAATTTAAGTCACGGGGAGTCTTGGAAATTATTCTAAGACTCCCATGATTTTCTTACATATTTGTTTTGCTTTATTCATGAAACTGGAGATAACCAAATCTCGGGGAGCCTTGATGAAGCCTAAGACTCCCAAATTTATTTTCTTTCTTTTTTTTTTATTTTCTTTATGGGATTTGCTCATCTTTAAGTCCCGGGAAGCCTGAGAAGCCTTGAAATGAATCTAAGACTTCTATGGTTTTATTTGATTTTTTTTTCTTATTTTCATGGAACTTATCCATTTCTAAGTTTCAGAAAGTCTTGGTAACAGGCTAGGATTTCCATATTTTGTTCCTATATTTACATATTTGATTTTCTATTCTTTTATTTCTCTACATGAATTTATAAATCATCTCTCATAATATAACTTCTAAGTTTAGATAATATGAATTATTTTCTTTCATATAAAAACAGAGCTAAACTCCTAAGAAAAATGATTTTCAACACTTAGAAAAGAATTTTCATTAAGACTTAGGATAATTGTTCAAGCTACACTTTTTCGAAATACTAAAATAAATTTATCATAAATTCTTAATGTTGATAATCTTTTGTTAAGCAAGTTTTTCTTAAAAACCCATTTATAAGGCATATGCCAATATTTTGATGAACAATTTGAATAAAACAATTTTCCTAAAACAAACTTAAAAATCAACTCACTAGTAAAAACCCACTTAGAAATAAAATCGATATACAACTTAAGGAACTAAGTTTTTAGAAGTAAATTCATTTTCTTTTTATGAAGTCAAGGAAATATATATAATAGTTATAATAATTAGATACCTACTTGTAATAAACTAAAAATTTTAGTTTTCCTCCAACAACCCCTAAAAATCCATGAGTTGAAAAATTATTAATTGAAAAAGAGTTAGTGTAAGAGTAAAAATATAGAACAAGTTATTCACTTAATTTTTTTCATATGCTAAAATTTAAAACATTTTAATATTATACTACTTAAAATGATTTTTCTTCAAAACCACACAAAAATTTATGTTTTGAAAAATAATTAGCTAAAAGAAGTTTAATACGAGAATAAAATACTTATGGACTCAAAATAAATATGAAATCATGATTTTCCTTAAATCAAGTTGCACAATTGCACAATCTAAGAACATAAATTTTATTTAAGAATAAAACTTAGAAAAAATTTCAAGGGGAAACACATTTAGAGTTTTATACTATAAGCAAGTAAAATCATGTCTTATAAAAATAAATTATTAAAAAAAATTTTGAACAAATATAAAAACCTTGAGATTCCAAACTATATATATTGAACTATGATTTTTGTTGTTAAGTCACATATTTACAAAATAACAAATTTAATCACAAGTTAGAGAGTGATCTTTTACAAAACTCTATCTTTCATAAAATTGTTTACAAATTTTATTTTTAAGACAACATCGCTAGGATCATGCATATTATATGAGTTATTGCCAGTATTAAATGATTTTCAAAAGTAGAAATATTTATATGTTTGCTATAAAGTATGTAAGTGAAGAAAAACTTAGGAAAAATTACAATTTAAGAGCTGGAACTTTCAGGTTAGATCTATACCATCCCATTTCGAAACCCAAATGGTTTTGAATGTCAAAAATAACCTTGGAAATAGGTAGATCTTTTTGAGTAGGTAGAAACGACTACTAATATGCGAAATTTCAAGTTAAAATGAGCAAGTTATGACCGTTTTAAGTTAGAATTTCTCTTAATATGAATTTTAAAGAAAATAACCAAATAGAGTTATAAAGTTTAAGTAGAACTTCTGTGAAATACTTATTCCGGGTATTTCTTTTATCTAGATGACGAGGAATATGATATTCCCTTCCTGAGGATTATTATGACTAAGCAGATTGCGATATGGACGAGTGAGTTTTTCCTCATGATTTCGTTACCTTATTTGTGCTTGTAAATAGTTGCATTAAATTTATAAGTAAAAGATAAAATGAATATGAATGGGGTTATGGGTTTATATGTATATACTTCTATGAATGTGTGACAAAGGATGCTAAGCATATCGAAACCAACGAATGATTGTTTAAGTGCATCATCAATATTATATGTTGCTTATGTGTGTATGATGCCTACTTGGTCACCTTTTAGTATATCTTAATTATACTCAGCTTTGATATATATTAAATGGACACGCATTGCATCCATCGAGTCACATGCTAAAGGCTGCTATTTCTAAGTGAAGCATCGGAAGGGTCCGAGGCCAGGAGAGCCTGTGACCATGCTCATTCTTAGGGAACTAAGGCGTACTAGGGATTCATTCTAATGTTGAGCCGCGTCGATTGATCGCTATGAGCAGGAAGCTCGAGGACTAAGCAATAGAAGATTATGTGGACGTTCAAATACTATTCCCTGACTTTCGCTACGGAGGGCGTAAATCCGTTCTGTGTATGGTTTCTAGATACTCATACATAATTGTTTGTATCATGTGGTTGTTGTTGCATAACATATATGTGAACATTAATAAACTTGTTTGAAATACAATACTAATAAAGAGAATGTCTAACTAAGCATGTTATAAGTTTACATCTCCATAGATTTTGTTGAAACAGATATGCTTGAGACTTTATTCGAGGATGGGATACTATGAAAATCATTGGTGGATTTTGGAGCTTTTATGCAAGAAGTAGAAGCATAGAAGGAATTTACTTTCTTGAAATTTCTGTATGAGTAATATATGTTATGTTAATATTTTTGAGATTACTAAGAAATGTATTTATGTAAACATGAAGACATTAGTGGGGGTATGCCCCCTAAGAATTGTAATTGACCTTATTTATGATTCATGTTAAGTATTTTCCTTGCCTTGTTACTTAATTGTTAAGTAAATTGCATTACTCTGATGCGTTCTCTCTGATGTGTTATACGCTTTGTGCATGATATGAAAACCTTTGTGTGACAAAAGAAGTCATTCGTAGGGTTTAATATTGTGTATGATGGATTGCCACATTTACGGTACCCTTCGCGGCACGATAGAAGTACTTGTGTTATTAAGGCAAGCCAAGCTGAGGTCGTTATTGTTGTTAAGGCTCAGGGAACCAAGTAAGGTGAAGTTGTTCCTGCGGTCGTTACTTAAGGATTCAACCAACAGATTCCAAGGTCGGTGGCTATAGATAATACAACCGTGGTGGAGCCTAAAGTTGAGGGCTAGGTTAGGAGGCAGGTTAAAGCCATCCCCGTAGCTCCTTAGCCAGTATCAAGTGAAGAGATTTTTGGCAATTATGGGGCCAACTGATCTCATTTCCTATGAGTTCTCTCTTCATTTTACGTTTTCTTTTTTTTTTTCTTTTACGGGGCTCTATTGTTAGCTCGCTCTCTCTATTGGCCTGCTAGCGGTCTTTCCTTTTTGTAATCTTTCTTTGAGTGGATGTTCTTTCTTTGGTTAATATATGAGTTTGTTTTTGTTAGTTCTATTTTTATCCTTCTTTGGCACTTATGACTTTATCGTATTTTTGGTCGGGTCCTCATGAGCTCGACCTTTAGCTTGCCTTTCTTTTAACTACGCTAGATTTTTCGTTTTGCTGCTAGGTTGATAGTAGATTGGTGTAGCTATTAATTGCGGATGATGTCGTTCTGCAGGCAAGGTTGTGCAAGCTAGAAAACTACCCTTTCCAAGGTTCATGGATTCCCCAGGTCCAATCGAAAGGCAGGAGTGAGTTGCACTTGGGATCCTCAAGATTTAATTACATTAAATGTGTGTTTTGGTATGGTTCCCTTTTGCCTATAAGTAGGTGTTTTGAGTGCAGTGTTTCTTCATACCTCAATCGTGATCAATCATTTTTGGATCGAGACATTCCTTTTTCTTAAAATCTTTCCAAGAGGATGACGTATTTGTTCTCGATTAAGCCTGTTTGGTTGGAAAGGTCGAGTCTTGGGAGTCTTTATTGAGGAGATGTTTTTTATGCTCTATGATCTCTATTTAAGGGAGTCAGAAGCTTTGCGGCCTTTGTTTATGTGGGTCCTTTACTGAGGTTGGTCAGTAGGTTAGGCATGTTGCCTGAGGCCCATTTTTTACTTCCGCCTTGGCCGCTCGATTTGAGGCTATGCTTCTCTTTTGCCGTCCCAAGATCAAGGCCACAAAAGATCTATTATCTAATGGAGAGGTCATAGTGACTACGGTGGCGTGTTCTAAGTGAGTAGGGGCTCATCCTTCATCAATAATCTAAGCCTTCGGGGGGTTACTTGAGGTTAAGGTCATCGTGAAAGAGCTATTCGACTCTCTCTCTTGCTTCTGAGCTTCTTTCTCTTGGTTGTTTTCATGGCTAGCGAAGGTCATTGGGGATGCGAGGTCATGTTCTCTCCTTTAAGCCTGGTCTCCTAATGGCTTATTGAGCATTGGCTCATCGTGGGGGATCGACTTTGCCCTCCTCTTCCTGGGCATGCTGATTTCTTTTTAAGTTGAGATTTATTGTCGTCCTTGAAGGTTGATGGATGAGCTTAGGCTCGCATTTTTGAGTTAGCGTTTGACTCGAACCCACATTTTCGAGTTGTGGTTGGCCGAATGTGGGAGAATTCATCTAATTTAAGGTTCAAGTCCCTTCTGGAGTTCTCTAGCTTAAGGCTTGAAGTTTGCACTTATGAAAATTTCACTTTGTATTCCTTAGCCAAAATGCCGGTCAAAACTAATCTAACCGCGATACCAATCAAAACTATTATAATGATCTTCTTCAAATTAATGAATTTGTTTGCAACTCGTTTAGGACTTGCTTTTATATAAATGACATAGGCAGTCTTATTTTTAGGATCTCAACCCCTTGTGTTATTGTTTTGTTTTGTTTTTTTTTTTTGAATTGATTTGACCCCTTCGAGGGAAGTTAGCCTTGAGAGGGAGTTACCTAAGCTTATGAGGGGAGTTATACTTAGGAGAGAGTTACTCGAGCTCACGAGGGGAGTAACCCTTGAGAGGATGTTACCTAAGCTCATGAAGGGAGTTACCTGAGCTCATGAAGGAAGTTACCCTTGAGAGGAAGTTACTTAAGCTCACAAGGGGAGTTATCCTTAAGAGAGAATTACCCAAACTTATTCAGCACGAGAGACGTGGAGTTCTTTAAACTCCCAATGCCCATGCTGAATATTTTTTATTTATTCTTTTGCTATTGTGTACATAAGGAAAGGATCTTGGAGATGCATTTTTAACATAAAATCTTCTTTTCATTTGTGATTTTTTCTTCTCGTATTCATGTTTTGCACATAAGTAAGCTATAGTTATTTAAAGAATTTTTTTCAAGTTGTTTGCATTCCAAATTTTGGGAATGAGCTCGCCATCTAGTGTTTCGAGCATGTATGCTCCATTTCCTAGAACTTCCTTTCACCTTAATGGGATTTTCCCAGTTTGGGATGAATTTTTCTTGGGCTTCTTTTGACTTTATTGCTTCTAACTTTATGTAAATAAGGTTCCCCAGGAGAAAGACCTTATATCTAACTTTCTTTTCTTAGTATCGGACTACACTTTGTTGGTAGGCAGCAACCCTCTTGCCCATTGTGTCTCAAGTTTCTTCAATGGTAGAGCTTTGCGCAAAGTCTGGCCCTTTGATTAGTTCATCATATGATTGGGTTTAGATGTTTAGTAGTTTGAACTCTATAGGTAGGATGGCTTCCAATTCGAAGGTTAAACGAAAGAGGGTTTCATCGGTTGGGGTTTGTCGAGTGGTGCAGTATCACCATAGGATGCTTAGCAGTTCATCTACCCACTTGTCACATTGATAGTCTACCCTAGCCTTTAAGCTATACATGATGGTTTTATTTATTACTTCAAACTAACCATTAGATCGGGGATGTGCGGTGATGTGGTATTCGATGTAGAAATCTTTAATTCTCTTGGTGCTGAATTGTCTTCCTTTGTCCATTACTATGGAGTGTGGTACCTTGAACCTAACTATGATGTTTATGTAGATGAAGTGTTAGATGTTTTTATCTGTAACCTTTGCTATCACCTTGGCATTTGCCCAATTTATGAAATAATCATACCCGATTATTATAAACTTTTTTTGACCCATAGAAGGAGGACCTAGTATGTATAATCCCCTCATGGCGAATGGCCATGGACTGGTGAAACAGAGTAGACTTACACTTAGGGCGTAGTCGATGGGAGCAATATTTTGGCAACGTCCACATCTCCTCACAAATTCTTTTGCGTCAGCCATTATTGTTAGCCAGAAGTAGCTAGCTCGCATGAGTTGGGTGTGCATTGATTAGACTTTGACGTGGTTGCTTGACTTCCCCACGTGGAGAGCTTCTAAAATTTGCTGTCCTTCCTTTAGGTGCAAACAACAAAGGAGGGAAAGCTGAAGGCCCTTTTGTAAAGAACCCTGTTGATCATGATGTGGTTAGCTGCTTTATACTTCAACTTTTTGGCTTCCATTTTATTCAAGGGTAGGATGTCATCTCTGAGGTACTCCTTTATAAGTGTCATCCAGCTCGATGGGGGAGTTGCTTATTATAGGTTTAGCACCTCATGAACCTTTGTAATGGTGGATTTTTCAGGGAGGAACTTGAGAAGATCGACAAAGATTTTTTCTTTGATCTTTCCTAGGTTGGGAACTATCATGGAGGCGAGTTTAGAGAGCTTATCAACTTATGAATTATCAGCTCTGGGTATCTTAATGATATCCCAAGATAGTAATTCTTTGGTGATAGATTAGACCACTTCTAAATATCCGACCATTTCTTCATTTTTTGCCTCGTACATACCTTTGACCTATTGCATCATAAGCTGGGAGTTGGAAAAGATTTTAAGGTTCCCCGTTTCTGCTCCAACACACATAGCGAGCTTAAGTCCGGCTAACAAGGCCTCGTATTCTACTTTGTTGTTGCTTGTGAAGAAACCAAATTTCAAAGTTCAAAGCTTAGCTAATCTTGGCTCCATAGGGTCACCTTAATACTAGGCCAACTCTGCTCCTTCCTTGTGTAAAGGATCCATCTACATAAATGAGTCCATGCAGGCTTTTGTTTATCATCAGGCTTGGGTGTCCCAGTATATTTGGCCATGAATTCTACTATTTATTATGCTTTTATGGCATCTCGAGGTTGATATTGCATCTTGTAGGTGCTAAACTCAATCGCATATTTTATCATTCTTCCTAAAACGTTTGACTTTTGAGAACCACCTTATCAGCACATTGATGATGAAGATGACCTAGTGCACCTATAAATATGGGCATAAGAGATGTGATGATATTACAACCGCTAGGAAAATTTTTTCCAGTTTCGCATGTCTTTGTTCTGACGATTGGAGGATATGGATGATGTAATATACTGGTCGGTTTTGTTTTCCTTTAGCTCGTGTTAACACAGATGAGAGAGCTCCATCGCTCCCTGCGAGGTAAAGATATAAGACCTCACTTTGGAGCGGGGTTGTTAGCAATGGTGGTTTTGTTAGAAACTATTTGAGTTCGTCAAAGGCTTGGTGTGACTTTTCCATCCACTCAAATTGATTGGGTTTTTTGAGGATTTTGGAGAATTTCGAGCACTATTGATGCTTTTGGGGAGGAATCTGCTTAATGCGAGTATTCTACTAGCAAGCTATTGCAGTTCTTTTATTGCTGTGGTCGGCATCATTGTCAAGATCGCTTTGTTCTTTTTGGGATTAGCTTCAATCCCTCTTCAGGACACTATGTAACCTAAGAATTTTCTTGACAATGGATGACATGTGCTCTTTTGCGGATTGAGCTTTAAATTATAGAAATAGAGTTGATCAAAGGTCTCTAGGAGGTC
This sequence comes from Combretum micranthum, assembly GCA_024138025.1. Lineage (NCBI taxonomy): Eukaryota > Viridiplantae > Streptophyta > Magnoliopsida > Myrtales > Combretaceae > Combretum > Combretum micranthum. The sequence goes on along the minus strand of JAMXBD010000495.1, from coordinate 281,934 downwards.
ATATAGATAAATCTTTGCGTATTTACATTTTACGATTATATCATCAACATAAACTTCCATGTTTCTACCTATCTGAGGTTTGAAAACCTCGGTGACCAGCTGCTAAAAAGTGGCGCCAGCATTTTTCAGTCTGAACGGCATCATTTTGTAGCAGTATTTGTCAAAGGATGTGACGAAGGAGGTATAGACCTGTTAGTTTCTTTCATTTTGATTTGTTATCGCCTGAGAAGGCATCCATGAAACTCAATAACTCGTGACCTTAGGTGTTTTCGACATGCTAGTTGATTCGTGGTAGTGGGAAGCAATCTTTTGGACATGCCTTATTAAGGTCGGTGTAATCCACATACATCTACCATTTCCTATTGGGTTTTGTGATTAAGACTGTGTTGGCCAACCAAGTTGGATATTTTTCTTCTTTGATGAGTCCTACTCAAAGTAGTTTCTAAACTTCTTGTAAACCCGGTTTTTCTAGCAATCAAGTAAACTTTGGAAACCAAAACCTTAAACCGGATTAGTATAAGCCTTATGAGAGAACCCTAGGAACCCTGGATTCGACTTTCCTTCGGTTGCAAATCAAAATAATTTTTATAAAATAATTTAATGTAGAATATTGTTTTAAAGTATATTTCAAACCATAAAAAGCTTTGATTTCAAAAATTTTTCTATATCGGGCTTCCCAAGTTCCCTTACGGAAAAGCGAGCCTCAGAACTAAAAATTCAGAAAAATATTCTGGAATACTCTTTAGAACCGAAATTTAATAAGGATTTCAAAAATATAAGTTTTATAATTTTTTGGGTTATAGAAATTACAGTTATAGCCTTTTTCCCGTATTTTCTTTACTACCAGTAAAGTAAATGTCTTGTCTACTATTCATTACCATTCACAAGTATAACCTACTGCACACACAACCCATACCCTAGTTTTATATCCTTACAAACACTCAATTATATTTTCTTTTTCAAGAAATTTTTGTCTCTTAACAAATTATTACATTTAATACTTTTTATTACATAAATTACAAATTAAAACAATTTCGACTCTCTCTCTCCTCTCCACTCCCTCAAACCGATGCACACAACCCACCTCCCCCCCCTCCCCCCCCCCCCCCCCCTATTGCCTCCATTTGTTTTATTTTATCTCCTTTTTATAACTAAAATAAACCCTAGTTTACTTACTATAGATAATCTTTTCCTTTTCTCTCTCTTTCATTTACTACGTTTGTTTCAAAACTCACAAAAATCCTCTCTATTCTCTCCCTCTAGCCGTGAGCTCTCACCACACACACACACACACAAGCTTCATTTCTTCTTCATTTTTCCACTTAATTCAACTTTAGGTGATAAATCCTAAGCCTTTCTACCATTTAATCTCGTAATGGTAAGATTATTCATGAATATTTTCACATTAAGTCTCCATGAGCATTTGCTAGGGATAAAAAATACTAATACATGAATATCAAGCCATCACAAGAGTATATCTTGTGTTTAAATATGTTTTCATCAAGTGATCTTCATGGTCATGCATAAAATAGTAGAATAAAGTAGAGATCTTATATAAAAATCCATGTTCATGCTTTTAAACTTCATTTCATGCATCATAAGTAGTAGATCTAGCATTTAGATACTCATACTTGACATTCATGATCTCATGAATATTTTGTGTTTTCATGCATTAATGCTCATAAAGGCTTTGTCTTGTGTATATAAATGTTGTAGTTAGTAATTTTAAGCAAATAAGAAAGGAATTTAAAAAGAAAAAGTTTTTGTTTGAAATGTTCAAAGAAAAATTCGTATGACTTCAAAGCTATGTCTTAAAAACCCTTTTATCAACTCTAAAGCTTATGTTTTGTATGAAGAATGAAGGGTATAGGTAATAGATATCATTGAGTAATGATTTTTATAAGTGAAATGAGTTTTGATGAGATTAATGTATAAAACAAAGAGTAGAAATAAGATAGGAAATTTTGAGTTACTAGTCAACTTGTGAAATTTGTAATTTTGGATGATGGCCATAAAAACACCTATTTTGTAAGCTCAAAATGAAAGTTTTATTTAATAAATGAATTCCTTAAGGAATAAGTATAGTAAAGCCTTAAATTTTAATGCATTAAACAAGTTTTCTTAAAAGAATCATTCAAAAACTAAATTTCACAAAATTGGATTTTGGAATAAACCCTATTTGAAAGCATGTTTACAAAGTATAAAATGGAATTTTTATGTAGAAATGAAGGTCCTAAGTAATAGATATAATGAAGATTCAATTCTAATAAAGATAACTAGAAATTCCCAAGAATTAATCCCAAAACACAAGTAAGTTATCAAAATTAGGAAACTAGATTTCTCAAAAGTAGTTATTCTTGAAGTCTTGCAAAATGAAGAGTTTAAAATTTTCTTTTAGTAAAAATCATCAAGATCATGCATACATTAAACTCATCACATGTCATTCATGTTAGGAAATCATTAATATTGCATGTATAATTGATTTATCAAGTAGAAACATTTCAAACATTTACAAAACTATTTTTCGGAATTGGAAACCATTACTGATTAGAACTGATCCTACTCTTTCATGACCAAAACATTTTCAAAACTCGAAAATAATATTATAATTAGATATATCTTTCAAAGTAGATAGAAATCAATATATAATTTGTGAAATTCCGAGTTAAAATGATCAAGTTATGGCCGTTTTAAGTCGGAACTTCCACAAATAGCGAGAATTACGAATTTTCTAAGCTTTGATAGATAGTTTGGATTAGTTAAGTGATGAAATACTTATTAGGGTATATTTTCCTTTTTAGGTGATCCCGAAACCAACAAATCTTTACCATCGGACTATTACTACTGAAAGACCGGTTATTCATGCCGAGTGAGTATTGCTTCCGATTTCAATTATTGTTTGTGATTGTAATGGTAGTTGCACTAGATACTTGACAAAGATAAAATGGATGTGCATGATGGGGATGAATGGGAATTATATATGATTGTTGTTGATATGAGAAATCGAACATAAGAATATCGAAGCCGGGTGATTAACTATTGCTTATATAGATGGAATAGGATTGACTGTCTATGATTATTGATTGATCACTTGAAGAATTGGTATAATTGAATATTCGGAATTGAAAATAAATATGAACTCATTCATATCATAATGGGGATGAAGCATTAGCATTTGTTAGTTTTTCGTGATCTTAAATGGTGTAAAAGTTGGTTAATTGTGATCCATAAAACGAATTAATGAGTTGGTTAATCTTGATCCATAAAACTAATTTATAAGTTGGTTGATCATGAGCCTAAACGGCTTCGTACCGCAGGATTCATTAATCTGTTAACCCGGGATGGAAGGCACAAGTCTAACCGCATATGATTTCTGGATGTTTGACGATTTCATGTGTTTGATGCATATCACTTGTCTGATTAATCACTTGATTGATTGATGTGTTATAATTATGATCTTAGAAGTTCTCACTCACTAAGCTAGTGTAGCTTACGTCCTTATAGTTTTTATTTATTGCAGCACGAATTCATATGGCTTAGGCCTAGACAAGCTACAGCTCAGGTACATAAGCTAGGCGTTTCCTCTAGAAGTTGTATTCAAATTTGATTAGACTTCCGTAGGAAACCAAGAGACTTCGGATGACTGTAATAGATCTCTAAATATTCTTTTGTGGGGGAATGCCCCTTAGACTTTGTAACTAGTTACTTATGTGTTTTGATTTATTTTCTAATGCTATTGAATGTTGAATTAAAGTCTTTAACTCCATTGGGTCGAGTATTCTATTGTTGTAAAGGGATGCCTTACATCTATACAAGACTTTCGAAGGATTTGGGTAGTAGTTCGAGAGTCTTATACGGCATTTGGCGGACTATTACGTTTAGGATACCCCTATGGGGCGTGACACTTCCCCTTCGATGGTAGCTTGTCTCTTAAGGGTGAAGTGTTTGATTTTTTAGCGAACTAACTTTTGGATCTTGTTGATGTTCAGCTGATGTATGATGCCTATCATGTCATAGAGCAATCATGCGAAGATATCTTTATTTGCCCACAAGAATGTGATCAAGTTCTCCCTTATGTTGAGAGGAATTGATTTTCCTACCTTTGTGATGTGCTCGGGGTTATCATCCAGGGCGACCTTTTCGATGAGTTCGGCTGGTTCACCTTATTGCTCAGATTTGTTTTCTAGTTCGGTGTCTACAACACATTCATGGTCTCCTTTTAGGGCCATATTGTACAGTTTTCGAGATTTTTCCTAGTCTCCTTAACATACTCCTACACCAACTGGGGTGGCGAACTTTGCTTTGAGGTGGGACTAGAAAATGATCATGCCGAACATCGCTTGTGTGGCCCTTCCTAATATGGCATTATGGGGGGACCAACAGTCAACCACAAGGAGGTCGATTTGGTGTTTGGCATTGCATGACTCTTCATTGAGCTCGAGGGATAGAGTCATCAATCCTCGAGACCAGAATGGTCGATTATCAAAACCATACGTTTCATGATTGTAAGACCTCAACTTTGGTTTCAATTCATGTTTCATATGCTTATATGCTTGATTGAAGAGGATGTCGGCGTTACTTCTTGTATCGATAGCACCCTTTTGACTTTCTAGCTTGAAATGTGGGCGAAGATCACCAAGGCATTTTGGTGAAGGGTTTGGACCCTTCATAATCCCCATAAAAAAAGGAGATGGTAGTATTAACCTTAACCCTTTTGGGCTCTATGTTCATTATCTATTAGGATGAGCTTGAGCGGAGTGGCAACTCTACCCTTGTAGAGGTCTGGGGTTTGTCTATGATAGTGTTGATTTCACCATGGCATTGTTTGTGAGGTTGGGGTTGATCTGGGGTATCAAAGACAGTCATCGCCCTCTCCTGTTCGTCGGCCCTACGTTTCTGTGTGAGTGGTTCAGGTTTAAGGTTATGATCAATGTACTGCTTGAGCCAACTATGTTGTATGGTGTCTTCTATGGTGCTCTTAACTTGCCAACAATTCCTTTTATCGTGTCTGCGATCGCGATGATACTTACAATATTCCTTTCAATCTTTTCACATTAAGTCGGTTTCATTGGAGATGGGGGTGGTAAGAGGCCTTGGTTCCTTATCTTGAGGAACACGTCGCGCACAATAGTTTTAAATGGGTGAAACTTGTTGTAAATCAGGAAAGTTTCCGCTTGTTGCTATCTCTGCGACTTTGATGTGGGAAAAGTTTTGCACCATATCACGTCTGAGAAATTGTGCATCGTCATGGTAGACTGGAATTGGGCGATGTAGTCTTCCGAATCAGTTGTCCTACTGTAGGATTTTAGAGTGGGTAGCCAAGCCTCGATCGGGAGTACTTTAGATTGAACCTTGGCTATAAAAGGTGTCTTGCCCGAGAGTGTTTTGGTGGCGGGTTCATTCCCAAAGCCTTCTTTAATCATTTACAGCCTTCTCATCATGTCTTTGATTTCTTCAATAAACTATTCATTGTTGAAGCCAAGCTCAATATTCTTGGTGACAAGAGTGGGGGTGTTGTCCCCACGTGTTCGAGTTGAGCCGGGACCTACAAACCCTGCCCTTGCATGTCACTCATCCGCTTGACACTTCGAGGTAACTCGAGCTAAATGCTGAGACACTGTGTGTCCTCGTAAGATGTTATGAGCAAGTCTCATTAGGCTTTTGGGAGCATTGGGTCTTCGGTATTCATTTGGGAGTGATCTCGAACTATAGGATCACTCCCTGGTGGAGGCACTAGCTCGTGGAGATGCTGTAGTATGCCTATGGTCCCTTTCAACTAGTTCCTCTTCGAGCTTGGATGGTTGGGTTGGGGAAGTGCTTTGTTGCGCACTAGATGCTTGTTCCTCAAAATATAAGTTTTTTAACCCTTCTAATTATGTGATTCTAGCTTGTAGGAGAGGACTGAAGCATTTATTTTCCACATTTTTGTGCGCAAGTTGCCCACACAAATTTTCCAATTCTAGGATACATCCTGGGTCTAGAAGACTAGTGTTCGTGGCAGTGGTCAACTCAGGAAGTAGCATCTATGGGGTTTTGCCATCTATTGGGTCAGGCATGGGCTGTACAGGGGCAGAATCAAACCAATTCTTGCTCTGTTATGTTCTAAGCATTGTAGAAAATGAGGGTGTCTATTAGGGCAACATGTTATGGGTTTTAGGGGGGTTTTTAGTGGAGAAGGCGATAGAAGAATAAGGGAGAGTTAGGTCTAAGACGGGAAAGAGATGTTCCCATAGACAGCGCCACATGTTGCATGAGTTAATTTTTATTGGTAGAGATGGCTTCTGCAAATATAGAAAAAGTAGTTAGAGAAGGCGTTTGGGGGTTGCTCGACATGGCTACTCTGATGCTTAAGTCAGTATGTAGGTAATGGAACTGGGCTTATGGGCCGTAGCCCACGGGCCGACTCATTTACCTATTTAAAAAAGCAAGCTACGACCAATTTTTTTTTTGTTTTTTACTAATTTAAACGTAGACAAAATTGGCCTGGCATGTTTAGCCCGCGAGTCAAGAGTTAAACAAAAAGGGGAAAAAAGAGAGGAAAGTTTAAGAATAAGAATAATATAGAAACATATGAGTGATTATTTATGATATATTATGGAAGAAAATAAATTGATACATGCATCACAAGCATTATAATTTTTTTATTTATATATTTATTGAATTAAACGTAATATGATATCCAATAAATCATTTAAAAAAATTATTTTTATATATAAGTTATCAAAATAGTAACAAAATTAATCTTTGATATATAAAAACCTAAAATATATAAATATTCTAATTTTCACATAAACTAATATAAAATAAACAAAAAAAAAAAATAAAAAATTTCATTTGGTCTCCCGGCCCGGCCCTTTTAGCTCGTAGGCCAAAGTGAGCTGGGCCCAAGCCTAAAAATTTTGGCCCGTTTAAAAGTAGATCAAAATGGCCTAGCTCGTTTAACTAATGGGCCTATATGAGCTGGCTCGGCTTGGCTCGTTTGCCCACTTCTGGTGGATAAGGATGGTATATCTATGATAAGATATGAAAACTTTCTCTTTCCCCAATCTTAAAGGAAAATGGGGTATTTATAGTATTTAGGGTCATACCGGGGTAGACTTCTTCCTAGAAACCAACTTGGTCCTCGAGTTGATGAGGATGCCCGAGCTGAAGAGCTGTGACTTCATGGAGTGTGGCCAGGCTGATTATGTTCCCTTGATCACGGATGTGACTAGAGTACTTGCTTAGCTTGGAGATTATGAGGTTGTAAGGCCGAGCTCGCCCGGTAGCTGAGGATGAGCTCGATTAACTCTTTTCAATGTGAGAGTTCTTGGGAAGATCTTGCGCCATTTCCTTTGCTGGGGCCTTCGGTTTTCCTACCTCTTCAGGAGGTCAGGGCATTGTAGGAAATGAGCTCTATTTAGGTTCGTTTGTATTCTTGGGCTTCGAAGCACAAAGGACCGAGTGGGTCAATGGCTATATTCCATTGTCAACAATTAATAAAGTGGCTACTCTCATGAGTAAGCACATGAAGGTTAACTGTCTAATAGCAACTATATACATATATACATGAAGCTCAAAGTATCTCCAAAACAATCATAGGAGATAATGTTGATAAAGAGAGAATCAAAAAGGAATATTGAAAACTAATACAATCTAAGGTTCAAAGAAATTCTTGTAAAACTAGAACAAGTCTAAACGTATATCATAAACTCTATAAACTAGCATCACGAGTCTGTGATCTTAGTTGCTAAGCTCATCAAAGAGCTCCTCGAAATAAGTGACATAACCTTCGTAATCATAACAATTCTCATATGATCCATCTGAACACAAAAACAATAAGTGTTTTGAAACCCAATACATAGTAATACAAACACATATAAGATGTCATGCGCACATAATCTATATGCAAGTAGCAGCCAACGGTTTATGATTCTTAATTTGAGGTGAGATAACCAATAGAGGAGCATTTACACTCCGATTAACAATTTTAGTGAATCTGGGGATCCTAAGTAGCAGTAACTGCTCAGGAGGTTAATTAAGATAGGCTGAATATCTTAACCTCCTAGAGAAGATTCTAAATAATAACCCCATCTAAGATTTACAACTATTATGCTTATCTAGTTATCTCAGTCTATAATATGTTACAGCTCGATTGATACCCATATTCATAGGCAAGAATATACTAATTCTCATTAAGCCCAAGTATATGTTATTCGGATGCTATTTCCCTATCAGCTATCTATCGAGCTATCAATGGTGGTCTAAGCGCTTAATTACCATGTTAGCATCGCTTAGCAAGGTTGTCACTCCTCATCCAAATTAAATGATACACACACAAACAATATAGAATTATTAGCCTATCTTTAATTTTTGGTCTATTTGGCTAGCTTTTTTTGGCAGATATAGACACTTTTTTCAAATTTTTTTCTAGCGAATTATCTATCAAGAAATAGATACAGATAAAAAAAAGTTGACTGTACGTATTAAAAGATAAAATATAGATGTAAATCAGATATATTTATACATATCATTTTGATACGGATACAAATACAAATAAAAAACAGACCCTTTAATTCATTTAAGATGTCTATCATGAGCAAACAACACACAAATTAATTTATACTTTGAACAACGAAGCTTTCATGATATAAGTCTCAAGTATACCGATGAATATTACATATTAAAGTGATAATTGTATTTAATATAGTATTATGTATAAAAAAAATAGTCAAGTTCATTTCCTATTTATTTTTTTTTTTTTAATCATGAGTTGAGACCTTAAATTTGATCGAGGCCCATGAGGATATTAGGACCCATTTAGGATACGAGTCTTGAATATTGAACCTACCCATGATTTTATAAGTTGGCCCAATAAGGACTTCCTATTCAATTCTACTTTTCTCTTCTTCTTCTTCTTCTTTTTATTATTATTAATTCTATTCAAGGCTAACTATATATGTAAATATAATTTTGCTATTATTTTTCCTTATTGTCATCCCATCATTTATTGTCATTCTTTTTCAATTACAATAGGAGTGGTCAAACTAGGGATGTAACCAAGTCGGGTTTCAAACGGATCATATGAACTCGAAATCCAACTTGTTATACTATAGGGTCTACCAAACCTGACCCTATAACTCTATAGGGTTTTTATGTTATATCCAAATCTGCCCTACAAAGTTTGATTTAGAATTTGAAACCCAACCCTGTAACCTTATTTTTTAAGCTATTTTCAAAATTTAATAATAAATTTAGAAAAAAACTGGTGCTTCTAACACAAGTTTTTTATATATTCAAAATTGAAATGATGCATGTAGAATTAATAGAAAATATTGTAAACCATATTTATTACTCAACATTTAAACACAGAAATATATTATTTTTATCATTATATAATATCTTAAAAACATGATTAAATTAAATTTCCTATTGAGTCTAAATATAACAGATAACAAATAATATTAATCTCCATAGCAAACATGACTTAAACAAAATTTAATAAAAACTTCTCAAATCCATAATTAGTCTGGTAGATATAAAATATAAAACAGGAGGTAAAAAAGATAATAGCTCTTTCATGTCTTCTTTCATTTCCTTACCCTTTTAGTTATGTTTTTATTCATTCATTTTTTAATTATAATACCATATTATCAAATATCTATCGGGTTTGTTATATGATCCAAACTTAACCCTATAATCCTATAGGATTTTTACCATATATTCAAACCCAATTCTAAAACTATATAGGGTTAAACCATATAAGGTTTTTAATGGGTGAGATGGATTGGAAGCCCCATAATAGCTAATCTGGTTACATCCCTAAGTCAACTGAGGGGTTAATGACGATTTACCCTAATTCAAAAGTTGTTAGGCTAGTCTAGGGATTTGTGAATTGGCCCTCTAGCTCTGAGTTGGCTCAATTTGTGGACCGACTAGGTCGTTCAAGTCTTAATTTATTCCAATTTGAAATTATTTTTTTCTTGCCGGATTTAGTATTTAGAGTTCAAGTTTCTGGATGGGTCTACCCTCCAAATCTTTTTTTTTTTCAGAAGATTTTGCAAACTATTACAAAGACTGTTGGATTCTTCCCACACACCCACCCAACACTCCCACCTCCAAAAAAAAAAAAAAAAAAAAGATTATTAAAATTTCTCTAAAGCTTTAATGGACGGTTCATTGAATTTAAAAGGGCTCAGAAGTTAGTGTATTGCACATATTCATGCTTCTTATCTACTTAATATACACTAAAATCTTTTAATACAATCCATTTCAAAGCATGGGAAAAGTCCTGTTTAACTACCTAAGAATTTGTCCCTGCCTTCTCACCTATATGTGCTTAATTTGCAATTCAAACATGATGTGATAAGTAACACTGATATATGCAAACATAACATGCTCGGCATTGCAGAGTTAAACGCACGTTATAATTTGTCTAAGTTGTTTTAATAATAATAATAATAATAATAATAATAATAATAATAATAGACTACTCAAAATAATTAATTAATATGGCATGAACTTAGGTATATTCTCATTCATTCCACCAACATCTGTAAAATCTCCTTTCTAATTTTTATCAAGCTAAATTTAGGCCTTCATTTATTCACTCAAGTCTGTTGTCCAAGTATGCGTAATAAGCATTATTTATCCGCAGGTGTCCAATAAATCAGTTTTTCCAGTAATTATTTCCTTTAACAAGTATTAATATACTATTCATCAAAAGTCCCTATTCTCACTATGTTTAATTTATCTGTCAATTATCAATTTAATTTAGCAATTTGCATATATATATATATATATATTATATCGACATTTATATCATTTTCGGTTATGCACACCTTTACATATTTATTTTATTCCCAGAATATGACAATACGATTCTGGATTAGATTATTATTTTTCTATAGTTCCCAGCAAATTAATAAATTGATTTAACTAATTTTTAGCAATTCATTTAAATTATCTAACTAAAATTCCTGCATTCTCATCAAATGTCTAATATATATATGTAATTGACATCATGTTCGGCATATTTACATTGCACTTATTATATTAATTATTTTTAAATGATTTATAAAAATAAAACCAGTCAAAATTATCATAATTCTTAGTTAATTAATATATATTACATATACGTCCAAAACACACAAGCATATTGAAATGTTTCAACAGATGAAACATTTATTGGTCTATTATGTTAACTTTTTTCGATAGATACACATTTTTATTTTATTTTTTTTCTAACAAATTATCTATTTAGAAATAGACACAGATAAAAAAAATTTGATAATTTTCATGAAAATATCAAATATTTATAAAATTTTAGTACAAATCAGATACAGTTACACATATTATTTTAATATAGATACAGATATAGATATAGATAAAATAGATCAGTCAAATAGACCACTTGCATATGTTTTGTTCGGTATTGTTACTTATGGGGTTAATTACAAAAATATTATATGTATTTAATACTTTTAAAAATACATGATTTGTATTAATTTTTTTATGACAATCAACCGACCTGTATTTTCCCCTATTTCGTTCTGTCCAAGATTTCATCAATTAATACATGTAGCAAGCACGTGTAATACCAGTTTTAAATTAAAAAAAAAAAAATTACCCTACTTCTCTTCCCTGTCACCCAGTTTCTCCTCTTTCCATAGAAAAACCCCAATTGCCATGGTTGTTTTACATCATTTTGTTCGGTCCTATGATAATAAATCATCAAACCTTTGTACCGGCAACATCGGTTTCAGCTCAACTCCGGTCTTGTCCACAAGGCCGCTTTTGGTATCCAGGTCCGTACTTGTTGCTGTAGAGACCAACGTGAAGTGGGAGGATGCGCAAAGTTGAGTGAAGGCAAGGATGATCACAATGCTTCTAAGTTCTAACACTCTCAGCCTCCATCCTCTGTACCCGCCGATGCTGATCTGTTTGCATGCTTACCAAAATTTGTTCAAAGTTCAAAATCTTAAGTCGGCAAAGGCCGTAGCAAAAAAGGACGCGATACATAATGATGTAATCTAATTAACATTAAAATCGTTAAAGTTGTTCGCTATCTCGAATAAAGGATTGGATACATTGCACGCTCCACATATACTTTATAAGCTGGTATAAGTAGGTAAGTAACAATCTCCCAGTTTCCCTTTGTGTTTGGTCCGTTATTTCGTTACAACGGGGTGACTAGGGTTTTATGAGGAAAGGTGGTGTTTTTTTTTATCTTTACAGATGTCACACATGCTTGGCACGTGTGTCAATTAACAGGATCTTAAAGGGAACAAAAATGGAGACAAATACATGTCAATTGATTGTGAAAAAAAAAAAAACACATAGGTTATATGATTTACTAATTTTATTCAGTTAAATAACGTATGTACAATTACTCTTTTAATACTGATACATTAAATACCCATTTCATTGGATTTACAAAATAAACCATTACCACGTGTACATATTCATATAATTGGCATATAAATAAATATGTATAAATATGATTATCATAACTAAATTATAATTTAGATCTAAATTTATGTTCAACAAATTTCATGATTGCACCAATAATTTTACAATCACATACAATTTATCAATTGTACTAATTATACTTATTTGTATTGGCACAAAAGTAATGTAACCCTACACTGCTGTACCTCTTAAAATTTGATGTAGCTTCTATTGCCCCTAAGTCCACCTCAATTATCATGTAAACTTCAAAGGGGAAATAAAAAAGACATTAATATGGCTTAGGAATGAATAAAGAAGGGTGATAGGTTATAGAATTGGATTACCTAATTTAATTTGAACTGGGTATAGGTTTTGGTATGATTTGTGAGCTAATATTCTAGAGGAAAAGGGTTATATTTTTCTGCTGAATTGGTGCAAATGGAGTGGTGTTTTTAATTGGGTATTTCTAGCCAAAAGTAGGAAATGAATAAGATTATGATATAGGCATTATAAAAATAGATTCTAGAATGGGGTAGGTGGCTTGTGTTAATATTGTAATAAAAATCTGATTAAATTTGAAGGGATAAGATGGGTTAGATATATGCTTCTAGAAGATATAAATTTTAGGGGTTTGGGAAAGAATAAATGGGTAAGATTAGCATTGACATTTAACTAATTTTAATGTGAAATTCACTTTTGGTAAAATGATTATTGACTTTGGTATTTGGCTAGAATTTTTATGAATTTATACTTTGAATATGACATTCTAATATAATTTAGATAAAGGATTTAATATGTCTAATCCCTAATCTTAATTAAAATTATTTACTCAACTATATTATAGTTTATCTAATCTATTTAGTTGAGTTATCTAGTTTTAATATTATTCTAGGTTTAAACTTAGGTTTAAATTTACTTGTGTTAACATATTACTAATTTAATCTATATATAGCAGGAATATTTCATAATATGCCGGGGGCCAACTTTCACCCAGGGATGGAAATGCTCTGGTGATATTGGTTAGGAATTGCGACACTTGGCGTCTTGCTGATTACTACAGTAATACTCTTAATGGTGAACCATCCTGTGAACTGTCGATCTGATGATTTTTCATTCCATCATCACTATCCCGTCATTGACTCTGTTACCCTAGCAATGGTCCCTTTAATGTAATTATTATTTTTTTTTATAATGCAATGACTTTTTATTTTTTTGTTATTTTTAAATTTCTTTATCAAATGACTTAAAAAAGAAAAACTGTAATAGGTCATGTAATTTTTATAAGATACTGTTTCTCCCTTCCTCATATTTAAGGTAAATATCAATTTTGATTCTTAAACTTTAAATGAAAATTTAATTTAATTTTTTTGCTTGGAAGTGATTAATTTAATATGATTATTTTTCTATTTTTAAAAGCATTTGCAAAATATAGTTTGCCATTGAAATTTACTATCTTTCCTAATGTTGTCTAACGCTAACAGGTTATCTTTTTCATGTAAGCAAATGGACCAAATGATGCTAAATGAGGTAGTAATAATAATAAGGATAAAAAATTTAATTAAGTATTTAACTAATCATTTTAAAGTTCAAATACCAAGTCAAATTTTTACGAAATGTTCAAATACTAAATTTGATATTTTTCTTTATATTTTTTATTTTTCATGTCATGTAGATTAGAAGGAAAATTGACAGTAATAATAAACATGGCGGTTTGTAATACTTGAATGCTCCTGCTCGTTCACAGTTTTTCATTTCACTGCTTACATTTGTTTATACTTTTTAATGCTTTTTAAGTCAAGCTATTTTCTCCATCAAAATGATATTCATTCTGATTAACCAACATTTACTGAATTAAAAAAGTGGGAAGAAATGGTGCAAGCTCTTATTTTGTCGATTTGGGGGATTTGTAAATTGAGATCCTGATGCTATAGATGCATATGTTGCTTGAATGGATCATGCACATGATAATATGCATGTGGTAGGAGTAATTATTAATCATGCTTTAAGATATGGAAGCCATATGATTAGTTTTTAAAACAATTATCTTTTATGTTTTAAAAATATGGTTATACGTAAAAAGAGTAATTTCCACTTACCGATGAGTATAATATATGTATAACATGTACTATCTATTAAACCGATTTTCGCTTAATAGAACAATAACTTAGAAGATTATTCGGAGTATTTGATTGGTTTTCAATTAAATAATAACTTATAAGAATATTTGGAGCATTTTGATTGGTTTTCAATTAAACAATAACTTATAAGAATATTTGGAGCATTTTGATTGGTTTTCTATTAGGAAAAAATGATGAAAAATATTGCAATAGCCGCAACAAAAATTGACAAAGTACCACGTTCCAACTGCCAACATTAGTTTCGTTCGTGTTTGATTTGCGGAGCAACTGCTTTAATATTATTATTAAAGACGCATTACAATAAAATTATTTATTTACGTAGAACAGATGGATTTAAGGTTTTATTTAGGTTCTTTAATGCTCACATTTTTAAAAAGAAGTTAAAAAAAATTGCCAAATATTATCATAGGCTGTTAAAGTATTTAAATCAAATTCACGCATAATTGAATCAAATTCAAGCAAGCTGTTTGTTTGATAATCAATATTGACAATTAGTAGGGACATAGTTAATTTTTCCAAAATAGTAAATGCTCTCTTAATGAAAATTTTTCTAAAGAAAAAAATCGATATTCATATCTTGCAGTAAGCTCGTAGACTTTCCTTTTGCTATAGGCTACCAGATGGTGAATATAAATATTAAAAGAAAAAAAAATGACAAATCATAGAGTAATTAGCTAACAAATTATATATATTATAAAATAATAGAGAAAACTTTGATAGGTTTCATGAGTATATATTCTGTACCATATAAATATCAGTTTCATTTATAACAGGAAAAAAAAAAAAACAGAGAACTCCTTTACTTATTTGTTTTAGTTAAAATTATTTAACAAAAAAAAAAAAATTGAAATCTTCTGAAAGAAACAGAGAACTCCTTTACTTATTTGTTTTAGTTTTCTAAATTCATTATTCGATTCTTTTTAACTTTTTATTATCCATTTTCAAGAAAATTTGTAGATATAGTCATAAAATCATTACTTTTTTTTTTTCTCCAAAAGATGCAAAAGTTAATTTTAAAATAAATAACTAAATAGATATGATGCTTGCAATTTAGGGGGAAAGAAATAAGGATGCAATTAAAAAAAATCTAAAAAATCAGAATTTGTTAAAATGATTCCAAGAATACAACAATTAAATAAGAAATTGCGTCTTCTAGGTATAATTTTAAGTGTTAATCTTTAAAAACTTTCAACTTTGAAGATTAAAATTCTATAGAAAGATGGAGAAGAAGAAATCATATTTTCAAAACACAATTACTTAGTAATTTGAAATCATGTTTAGAAGGCAAGGTTTCAATTGTAGCATTTTTTTCAGATTATCTTATGAAAAATCTTATTTTTGGAATTTCTTTCTTTGAAGATTACATTTTTATTTCTTTTCTCTTGTAGTTTTAATCTCCATAAATTCTAAAATAAAACACTTCTAGCTAAAAGTAAACTCAATTATGTGCAAACACTCTTTTACTAAAACCAATTAGTAAGCTAGAAGTAGCAAGGCACCTCAATTGCTTAAGCCGTGCAAATGGAGCGTGGCTGATGGGCTATCTCATTTAACTCATTTATAAAATGGGTTAGGGCTAACCGTATTTAATTTGTTTATTAGCGAACCAGTTATATCCGATCTATTTAACTCATGAGCTAAAGTGGGCTAGCGCATGGGTTAAACGCTGTAGCCCACTAACCCAATTGAAAAAAAAAAGAGTGCAAGAAAAGTGGTTATTGTTGTATCATTGGGACTTTTATGTTTGACCTTAGGAAGGAGGATTGATTAATGCATGTAATTCTTTTACGTATATTTATTGATTTAAACAAATATAATATTTAATGATTATTTAAAAGAACTTGTTCTTATTTATAAATAATTAAAATAGTAATTAAATTAATCATTAATGCATATAAAATAAAACAAAACTGATTTTTTTTTGTTTTTATCTCGTACGTCAACTCCAGTTAATACATATGGGTTAAGCGAGTGGATTGTTGGCCATTTAATCGAGAAAACTAGTGTCAGGTCTTGTACAGAAGGCTTATAGAGAAGATGCAAAATCCATCGTTGGATTTTGTATAAAGTTGTATATTTGTTTAAAACGTTATAGGTGTAATAGGTTAGAAAATATAATAGATATGATAGGTTATGTATAAAAGTTATAGGTGGTAAGTTAAAAAATTGATAGGTATAATAAGTCAGTGATTTAATAAAAGTAGATTCCCCTTTAACCTAAAAGATGTATAAATAAAATAAATAAGCTAGATAAACGGACCAACCTGTTTATCCACACCCTTTCGGCCCGTTTATCCAATTTGCATGCTTCTAAATTCTTAACCGCTTAGAAACAAGTAAGAGACGTGCTATGCATTATACGTCCTCTGGCAATAAACTTTGTAAAATCTCTTGCAAAATTGTTTTAAACCCAAAATGTAAAACCCCTTCTCAACCTTTAGGGAAAAAAAAAGGCAGAACGATACAAACTTTAGGATAAACAGAAAAACCTTAATCCCATCCTAAGAAAGCCCAAATTAATGAACGATATTTTTCACAATCTTTATCATACAGTACAGTTGACACTAAAGTAGAGTTCATTATAATTACTTATTTAAAACAAGGCCGAGCTCTTTTTTTGTTAATTCTTTTCTTTTTTCTTTTTCCTTGTTTCCTTTGGGAATCGCATTCATTTCTCTTCTCCGGGTACGAAAGAATCTTCAAATATCTCTTTTTAAGGATTTCTATAACATTAAATGGACATTCTATTTCTTAATTTGTCCTAATTCCTCCGATGTATGTCACGGTCCAAGAACTGAGGATTTGGTGAGAATGTCTGACTTTGGCATCAATAAGGGGTTTGTAGTGGGCTAACTCTAAAGGCGAGTTTGAGCTCTCATGAGTAAACTGGTCAGAAGTTGATGTTGCTCTCCTGATGAGACCATGACAGGCCGAAACTAGTTAGAATAGTTGAACATCCAAAATACAAGGAGGACTATGACAAAGTCAAGAGAGCACTCCTAATGAAATGGATGGGCTTGGATCAAACCTGTATAGATCAACAAAGAGAAGGTTGGCTCAATATCTAAAACAACAACAAACAATGGTATTGGGGATTGTCGAGTGTCGCACGGGAACTCAAAAAGAGGAGAACCTCTTGTCTTGTGACAAGTGTATCAGAGGTAAAGTTCCCAGCTTCATTAAGCCGCTTAAATGTTACCCAAAGTGCTTAGTGAGTGGGTGGTTCTTGTTGTTGATATGGTTCGTGTGGATGAAGCTCAAGAGAAGCGGCCACCAAAGGGAGGACATCGTTGCTTGGGGGCAGCTGTGTCGTAAGTCATGGAGACAAGAATTTCTTCTAATCTTGTTGTCAATTTAGCTCATGTGGATGAAGCTCTAGTAGAGCAACCACCATAGGGAGGACATCGTTGCTAGGAAGCAACTTTGTTGCAAGTCATAGAGACAAGAATTTTTGTTAATCTTGTTGTCATTTTAACTTATATGGATGAAGCTCAAGCAGAGCTTCCAGTAAAGGGAAGACATTGTTGCTGCGCGCTTAAACCCTACTGTTGGACAACTCAATAAGAGGTGAGCTGGAGGATGGAGGAATGGTTGAGAACGAGAGGAAGCTTGTGAGAGCTTGAAGTCTTAGTGGGATGATAATGGGTAGGTTGATGATATGTGTAGAGAAGGGTTTAAGTTCTTGAAGGAGTGGGTGGTGGCAGCAAATTTGTCTCATGATGAAGGCATCATGAATTTAAGTGGGATAGTATGTCAAGGTCCAAGAATTGAGGACATGGTAGGATGTTCAACTTGGGCTTATGGTGTTATGAGTTGCATCACTAAGAGGTTTGTTCATGGCATGGGTTAGCTTTGAAAGTAGGTTTAGCTTCTCATGAGCAAACTGGTCAGAAGTTGATGTTACTATCCTGAAGAGGTCATGATAGACTGAAACAAATTAAGATAGTTGAACCTCTAATATATAAGAAGGAATGCGGCAAAGCCAAAATGATGCTCCTAACGAGGCGGATGGGCTCAAAATAGACTTAGATAGATCAGGGAAAACAAGACTGGCTCGACATCTAGAATAGCAATAAATAATGATATGAGGAATTATCAAGCGCCACACGAGAACTCAAAGAGAGGATAACTTCACGTCCTGTGACTAAATGGTTAATGTAGGGAATGATATAGAACTTTGACAAAATGAACAATTTAATATTTGGATTTTGAAATTAATCAATTTAGTATGTAAAAGAACTTTTTCATACATGCTAATAGTACCTCCATACTATTAGTTAGTGTACAAAAAAGTAATTTCAAGTACTAATAAATTGATCAATTTCAAATTTCAAGTAACACATTAATTAATTTCAAATTTTAGATATATAATTGTATATTTTATCAAAATTTAGGTACCATTCGCAATATTTATGCTTTATCAAAACTAGAAAAATTAATGTACAAAGTGCATGTAATAAAAAGGAAATTCACAGGAAATTTGATGAGTTAAAAAAAAAATATTTCAAAAGAAAAAAAATTACTAGTTGACTATAGAACTGATTTTTCATTTTTTTAGTAAAATCTAATAAAACCTACTATTGTTATTTAATGAGCATTTCGTCCCTAATTAATAGCATCGGATGCAGATAATTGGTTTTATTACTTGCTTTTTGGGTATTTTTGTGCAATTTTTCTGTTCTATTGTGATTTTTTTTTTCATGTATGTATTCGAATATGTGCAATATAACAAAAGGTTTTTTTTTTTTTTCAATTACTATCTACCATAAAAATAGAACAAAAGGAAAAAACAATTGCATAATAAAGTTGTTAATTAATAACCATAGACAGATAGGATATGATAACTCATGGTAACCACACATAAAAGATATGAATTCAATAGTAAGTATATTTAATCAACTCTAATCGTATTTATTGGTACATCACCACTTTTCCTTCTCGAGTATTGGAAGGCAAGGTGGAAAGAAGAACGAGACATTCGGTTCTCCTTGTTAGATAAAGTAGCACATCATCTCATCTTGATAGAAGTTTCAGTATTATCACTCATTTGTATTAAATAAACCAACCCAGGGTGTCTTCAGAAAATCTGAAAAATCTGAATATGTTTAAATTGATTCTAAATTTCCTTATTAAGAGCACATCGATGTTATATGATCACTGCAAAAAAGAAAAAAAAAAAATATATATATATATATATATATATTTAGAGCTAGAAATTATGTGACAAAAAATTGATAAAAAAAGTTATATTTCTAAAAAAAATAATTAGCAATAATGGTTTTTATGATGAAAATTTTATTTTTAAAGCTTAATTTTCTTATAATAGATACCAAGACATTTAAAGAGAATACTAAGTGACTAGTTATTATTTAGTTAGATTTATTTAAAAAGACTATTTTTTTGTTCGTTACTAATACGAATAAGATAAGATCTATTGTTTTCTTGTTAACGCAGGATGAATTTATTAGCAAACATTAAGATTGCATCGAATTCAACCAGGTATATCAATTGATCCTACCTTTGGCTTGTCAGCTGAGCCTTTTTGCTTTATCGTTAATGTATAATGAAAGGGTGATCTAAACCAGATGTTCAATTGAAATCGAATTGGACGACCTAGATCAACCAGAATTCGACAACGCATATCATAAGATCAGTCAAAATTGATCCACCGTCAGCATTAAACAATAAGTCCCTGTCCATCTTTTGTCAGAGACTAATAAGTTATTATAACTGTGCTTGGCTGGAAAGGGTTCGTTTCCAATTTAATGTCAGCACTTGGCACTTAGCAGAGGCAGATAAGGAAAAAAAAGAGTACTTTAGATGATATTGCTCGTTATACGTATCAACCAGTCGCTATCTTGTACTAAACTGCAGCAATTAAATCCAAGAAATATCTGTCCAAGAGTCACCATCAATTACTAGTTATAGTAAAATTTCTCTCCTATTTTCTTCGGTTTATCACGGAAGTCGATGAAATTTCATTGTTGTGATAGCGTCTTAGTGGCTGGCTAGACGTAGGGATGCAATCGGGACGGATCGTTATAGGGTACCCACTAAGTCCTCCCGCTAAAAATTCTATAGGGTCTGACTCTATAGGGTTTAGGGTTGGGTTTTGGGTTGTACTCATAACCCGTTTGAAAAACCCGACCCGATTAAATTAAAAAAAATTAAAAATTTTAGTTTAAGAAATTTACTTATTCATTAGTTGAATGATGCTTTTCATATAATCATTTTGTTATTCATATATTGAGTCACATGATAGGATATAAATTATATTTACAATTAATAATCACTGACCAATTATCCAGAGAAAATCGATTTCCATGTGCAACTTTCTCTACTTTTTTAAATTCATTTCTTTCCCATGCAACACAACAAAGTATAAAAATTAATTTTTTCAGAAAAAATAGATATTATATATATATAATGACAAATAAATCAAGAATATATAGATCGTCGTGTAGTGTCATCATTTTATTATTATTATTATTATTATTATTATTAAGTTGGATGTATTATATATATATATATAGATATGTAAGTCTTCTAATAATTTTAGCCAATGACATGTTTTGAGTTACTGACTTTACCTTATATATTCAGTTTTCATGTTTAATAATTTTTTACCTGTCTTTAACGTTTTCTAATTTTTTTTAAAATAAAAATTAGGATCTTTATCAACTCCATTGAAATTTTTGCCCTCCTCAACATGCCTCATTACGATAATAATTTAATGAAATAATAAAATGATGCATTTAATTATGTAATAGATTAAACGGGTCGAGTTCGGGTCGGGTCGGGTTCTGGGACACCCAATTTATAATCGGATCAGGTTTGGGACAGAATGACCCGACCCATTTACATCCCTAACTAGATGGGCACTTCCCTTCACGAGAGACTAGAGAGTTCTGAATTAATGGTGATTTATTATTCGAGATAAAAGGAATAGTTCGATTCCAATTTAAAAACTAAATAGAATCATCATCGAGATTCTAGGATTGAAATTGAACTAGCTTTCTTATTTAAGAACAAACTAAGAAGCCATTAATTTTTCAATTCTTAGATAATTTTTGTATCCAAACTCAGATGGAATCGTGGTTTGAGCCAGTTTTATTGAAGAAAAAATTAAAAAAAAATAATTAATTTTTTTAATTATTTGATATGAATAATAAAATTTATTATCTATTCACAATAATGTGTTATTATTAACAATACAAATAAATATGACTTAAAACGTATATATAATTTAGTCTATATAAACTTTTTCTAAGATAAAATCTTTTTTTTTAATAATATGAGACTATTTTTTGTATTATAATTTTATTTTGATCCTTTAGAGTATTTTGTAATCTCATATTATTAACTATAATTGATATTGGATATGTGTATATATAAATAAATGTGCATCCAAACAAATTTTTAAAAATTTGGTTAAATAATTTAGTACTTTTAAACTCAATTATTATTCTGAGTTCAGAATTTATTTTATAAAAATAAAATTCATTTTCATCTTTACTTGAAAAAAATAACGATTCCATGGTACTAAAACTAGAATCGAAAATCGTTGGTTCCTTAAATTCAAGACTCAATTCTGGAATCATGATGATATCTATATTATCTTTAATTGGCCTTTATAAAATATTACCGATACTTTTACATGATTTATGTGGGATTTCACTTGCATCGATATTACTAAGAATAACTACTTGAGAGTAATTCAAGTTTAACTCGAGAATAATCTAAGTTGAGCTCAAGATCGAGATACGCTTATACCTAAGTAGTTAATTGAGTTGAGTTGAAACTATAATGGTGTCTGAAAAAATCCCCCAAAAAACCTAGAAGCAATCACTGATGATTTTTCATCTTGCCTATGCGATAATAACATCAAATAATAAGCAGAATAAAAAAAAACAAACAAACACCAGGGATTAAGTGGAAAACCCAAATTTGGAGAAAAACCACAGGACTAATAGTGCACAATTCTTCCACTATTAACAAATAATGGGATTACACAGACTTTCTTCACTAAATAACACTAGTGGATCACTCAATTATCACTAAAAATCGATGGAATACAACAGGAATAGGCCTTTTTCTCTCTAGAATCTCTTTCTAGGATTTGGTATAGCCTCTAGACTCATCTCATTACAAACCCTACGACAAATAAGAAGATTGTATATGCAACAACAAGGGAAAAGTTGTAGTAACATAAGTTGGTATACTTTAAAAGAAGGCTGGCAGTGTTCAATACCAGGTGCCGAATCAGTGTTCAATACCAGGTGCCGAATCAGTGTTCCTACGCCAACCATACTTCAGTGACCTACACGCCCTATGTCAATGGCGTAGCCCCCTTATGCTCTTGGCAAAATTCTTCAATTTGAAGGCTAGTGATGATATGATTCAAGGCCGACGGTGTACCTATCCTCACTGTCAGCGTACAACAAAAATCATCTTCCTTTGTTGTACATATCTTATTATTTCAAGTCATCTTTCAAGTATATGCCATATATTTAGGGTATTCTTGATTTCAATGTCTTCTAAATATATACAACATATATTTATGATCTTCTTGGTTATAGATGCATATAAGTTGGATTTATAACCCAATAAATGATTGAGTCAATTTGCTCACAAGTATAATCTAGGTTAAGTAAAGTATACATATTACTGAAGTTAGAGTTGAATTTAAATATTAATATTGTTATAATTAGGATAAAAAAATAATGTTTTGAAAAGTGAAGTTATTTGAGTCAAGTTCGAACTTATTGAATACAACTTTGTATTGAGCTCAAACTCAAAATGTTAAGGTCGATCGAGTTTGAACTTGAAATTATGATTCAAACTCAAACTCGAATTCAAATTCATAATACTGTATCAAGCATCTTAACTAGACTCATTTTCATCTTACATATCATAATCTCCTTTCTTAAATATTTATCTCTTTTCAGGTTTTTAAAATGATTTCATAGGTAGAAGCTTACCTATAGGACAACATGCAAGAATTATGATGACAGGAAATGAATAGGAGAGGGAAGTGATTTGAATGCTTTGCATTAACGTGAAAATTCAATCATTGAGAAAAGAAAAGTTTTTTATTTTCTCTAATCTTAATTGTTAAAACTTAAAATTGATCTCCTTTCCATTTCTAGCCCAATCCATTATGTATTTTATATTCTAAAATATATATTAAGTAAAATTCATTAAATATGTTAATTAAAATATTTCCATAAAATGCCTTAAATGGTAATTGTAAACTTTCACATGATCTTTTGTGACCTTGGATGGAATTGATCTCAACCATCTCATTAAAAAGGAGAAAATTTATAAATAAGCATTTAATTTCCTCACCATTTCCATAAAAACCCAAAAAAAAAAAGAAATATATGAATATTTTTCCAAAGAATTTGTTTTTGAGAAATCTTTATGGAGAGTGTTTGTATTCATCTCACTTCTTTTTTTATTTTTCTTTAGAATGAAGGGATTCAATAGAAATGTTGTATAGTTGTGATAACAATTATATGCCTATTATATTGCTTAGTTTATTTATAAAATGAATTAATAAATTATTATCCTTATTGTATTTAATATTCATAACAATTATAATTGGTTTTTGAAAAAGAAATATATGAATATTTTTCCATTTTCAAACACTTTTTATCCTATTTTATGATTTCCTATAAATCATTTTCTACTTCAACAATTTTTTTTTATATATTATTCTCATATATTCTATTTTATTTTAATCAAATAATCTACTTTGGACTATCACTAATTTCCGCAGTTTTAGACATTTTTAGATGCCGACATGTAAATTTATATATATATATATATATATATATATTATATCCACTGGAGGAGATTGCATGTATATCTAAATCTATCATGCTCCTAAACTTCCTTAAAGAAAGCTTACTCTTCTTTGGCGACTGAAATTGATTAATCGGTTTTCAAGTTATTTGAAAACCAATGTGAAAACGATGGCAATTTATAAAACAATCTACACGGATATTTGAATCCTCTTTATGTTGCATAATGAATAAGTTTTATAGAAACAAGTTTTCTTTTTTTAAGTTTTCTTTTCTAATTTTTTCTTAAACAAGTTTTATTTTAATCGAAACAAAAGGATTTATATTGAAATCAATAAACTACGTATTAGTATCGCCATCGAAACTATAGTGCCAAGATTGTTGAAAGTTCTTGCTTTTTCATGGAAAGAGTATAGAAAACAAATGTGAGTGAGTGATCAAATAGTGTAATCTCAATCATATATACACGGCGTTAATAAGTCATATGAATTGATTAATAGCATGAATGTATTAATAAAATTATTATATATAAATAGTTTTTTAAACGTTATAACTTATTATTACCATTTACTTTAAAAAAACACTAGTATTCGTGCACATTCATCCGAATATATGGTGGATCAGTACTTTTAGCACGAACAGAGATTGACAACACCTAGCGTCTCCTCGTTCTGTGCATATCACGACTTCTCGGCGCCACTTCCCACAAAAATCCCACACGGAGCAACTATTTACCACTTCTAAAGTTGTTGTTTCCTACTACCTTACATAACAACAGTATTGTCTTCCAGGGAGATAAAAAAGTAAAAATGGATGGCTTTCCAGAGCAAGAGAAGAGCACAACCTTGAAAGTGAAAACATTCCAAATAACCTCCTTGATTGCGAAGAATTTAGGCGTCAAGGACAACTGGTGACTGACTTTCTTGCTGAGTACTATCAAAACATTGGGAAATACCCGGTTCTTTGCCAAGTTGAACCCGGACATCTTTCAAGGCACTTGCCAAAATCAGTCCCATTCAATCCAGAACATATTGAAACCACATTTCTTCAAGATGTCCAAAGTTATATCGTCCCAGGTTTTTCACATTGGCAGCATCATGGTTTCTTTGGGTGTGTATTTCTAAACGATTAGCTGCTACAAGAAATAGAATGTTGTGGAACGTGGAATCTTCATATGATGCTGCTGAAAAACATATTATTGCGAAACTTCTTGATTATGGATCAGACCAACCATTTGTTCCTTCCAAAAGCAGCACACGCATCATTCGGGCCTTCAAAGCAACAAAAGCAACACTTTTCAAGTTGCTTCCGGAAACACTTAAAAACTGTTGAATGATGAAAAAATCCCACGTGAAAAACCAAGGAACAAACTAACTAAAATACAATACTATAAGATAGCTAATACGAATTGTCTCAGACTTTTAGTATTTTGACATAAAGCTATCACCAACTAATATAGCATGATTTTACACCAACTTTTCCCATTGTCTTGTGGCACTCGATCAAAAAAAAAAAAAAAAAAAAAAGCCTTGGCAGACCAGTTTTACGTCAACTCCCCCACGTATAAATCTAAGGGTCGGCATTGCTAACGAATACGCCATCTGAGTTCGTGTGGATGCTACGCATATGCTGGTGCTGCTGCATATGTCCTGAATTCCGGCACTTCTTTCATCGTATTGAAGGTGCAAGCTCATTCAGTTTTAATACGTAGAAATGGTTTCTTACCATGTTGGAGTGTTGACGTCTCTGGATCAAAGTTACATCTACTCTTACAATGTCCCTTGGCCACGATAGTATGGATTATTTCAAAATACAAGGCAACCAACTCAAGGCAAGTAGTAGGCTACAACAACTGGCAGCTCTTTCTAGTGTGATGACTCTATGCATTGAAGCTGTGGATTGCTTCTATATTACGTTTGATACACAGAAATGGGTCCAACATTCCGATGTCGGGATGCATTTACATCACCACCTCCAGTGGAAGACGGGCACATTATCATGGCCGGGAAGGTGGTGCAAGAGTATATGTTGATAAGTCATTAAGAGGATTGAAATGAAATTCGACAATGCCCCTTGAATATGGATTTTCACTATGGTACCTTTTTCTTATATTTATGATAATTCCACCCAAATAATATAATTTTTTTTGTCCTTTTATTTTATTTTTTGTCTTTTCTTGTTTTATTATCTTAATTTGGTTTGATTGATTTGTATTTGTTGGGTATCGAGCGCAGTGGAAATAATAAATAAAATACGAGCAAAGCAATAAAAATGAAATAAATGGTACCAGAAAATTTAACGTGGTTCACCTTTACATTTAGGTTACGTCCCCGAGATTAACTCCGAAAATTTCTTTCACTATACAAATAGTAGACTTACAAGAGAGATACTTCTTTAGAAAAACATTCTAGAGGTACAATACAAATAAATAAGATAAATCTAAAATAGTGATACACAAGTGTTTCTAAACACCCCAAAAATATCCTCACTATTTTATCACTCTCTAAAAAATCATCTCTCTCAAAATAATTTTTTTCAAACTAATTCTCATCAAAGCAAACTTTGCTTTGGCTATCGGAACACACACACACACAAAAATTCACGCAAAAGGAATGGGGATCCAATTTGCATGCAAGAGTTACCTATTTATAGGCAAAATTTTTTTTGCCAACTCAAGCCAGACAAATTATGATAAACATCCAGCTGTAATTTCTAACTAAAGGAAGCAAATTCTTAGCCATTCACGCTCACCGAAGTCGGCTAATTATCAACTGGAATTTTGCTGGCATGAGCTTGATTCAATGTTGACTTATTCGAATATAATCTCCAGTCGAAATGAAGTCTGTAGATGACTCATTTACCAAAACAAATTGCTTGGCTTTCACGTTCTATTAAGTCGGTTTTAACCCACTTATATTGCTGGCATGAAGTGGATAATTTCTAGCCATGAAGCAAAACTCAACAAACTGGAGCCAAGCTTTGAGATATTATGGTTACGTAACGTAGACAATTTCTTTTCTTTTTTTTTTTTCTGTCATAATAATAATAATAATAATAATAATAATAATAATAATAATTATAATCATCATCATCATCCAAGTTAGTCTCGTAATGTAAGAGGGACCTATCATTCTCCCCCTTCCGATTATATGGAGGGCTCTACCAATCCCGTAGTTGATCAACAATTTTTATACTTGTCTCTTGGAAGAACCTTTGTCAACATATCTGATCTATTTTCATCAGTGTGGATCTTTTCAAGCCATAATAACTGCTTCTCTAATATATTTCTGATCCAGTGGTATCTCACATCAATATGTTTTCATCTTAAATGAAAGGAGGAATTCTTTTCAAGATGGATTGCACTTTGATTATCACAGAACAACTCATACTTTTCCTGGTGGAAACCAAGTTCATTTAAGAACTTTTTCATCCATAACAACTCCTTGCAAGCTTCAGTAGCTGCAATAAACTCTGCTTTAGTTGTTGAGAGAGCAACACATTTCTATAATCGTGACTGCCATGACACAGCTCCCCCCACAAATAAAATCAAGCATCCTAATGTAAACTTTCTTGAGTCAACATCACCAGCCATATCTGCATCTGTTTAACTAACCAACACAGGTTTTTCATCTCCAAAACACAAGCACATTTTGGAGGTAACACGAAGATATCTAAAAATCCAATTCATTGCAATCTAATGTTCCTTTTCAGGATTTGAAAGGAACCGATTTACTACTCCAACTGAGTGTGCAATATCTGGTCATGTACATACCATGGCATATATCAAACTTCCAACTGCTGAAGCATATGGAACCTTGTCCATCTCCTCCTTCTCTTTCTCAGTAGAAGGGCATTGTCTGGAACTTAATCTAAAGTGATTAGCAAGATGACAACTAACCGCTTTAGCTTATCCATGTTAAACTTTTGAAGTACTTTCTCAATGTACTTCTCTTGTGACAACCAAAGTTTCTTGGCAACCGTATCTCTGGTTATCCTCATGCCAATAATCTGTCTTGTTGGCTCTAAGTCTTTCATAGCAAAAGACTTACTCAATTGCTTCTTCAGGTTGTTGATCCTGGAAATATTCTGGCCAACAATCAACATATCATCCACATAGAGCAATAAAATAATGAAATCATCATCTGAGAATTTCTGCACAAATACATAGTGATCTGAAGTAGTCTTCTTATAGCCTTGCTCCCCCATGACTTATTCGAATTTCTTATACCACTGTCTCGGTGCTTGTTTCAAGCCATATAGGCTTTTATTCAATTTACAAACATAATCCTCTTTGCCTTTTACAACAAAACCCTCTGGCTGTTCCATGTATGTCTCTTCCTCCAAATCACCATGAAGGAAGACAGTCTTCACATCTATCTACTCTATCTCCAGGTCAAGACTTGCTACTAACCCTAGCACTGTTCGAATGGATGTCATTTTCACCACTGGCGAAAATATCTCATCAAAGTCAATCCCTTTCCTTTGGCTAAATCCCTTGACAACTATTTGGCTTTGAATTGTGGTTAGCAACTATGCTCTTCATGCTTTATCCTAAACACCCACTCATTTTTCAAAGCCCTTTTACATTTTGGTAACTTCACTAGTTCAAAAGTTTCATTCTTATGCAAAGATCTCATTTCATCTTGCATAGCCTCAATCCACTTATTTTTGTGTTCATCATTCATTGCTTTCCTCAAAGTCTTCTGGCTCTCTACCATCAGTCAATAACACATATTGATCTGTCGAGTATCTAGTAGATGGTTGTCGAACTCTAGTAGATCTTCTCAATTCTGGAGAACCCATTGGAGCTGGTAGTTGATCATTAACACCATCATCATCAGAGTCATCTGATGGAAACTTAAGGGGAGCATCTGCTTCACTTGTCTCAGACTAATCATCTTGTATTTCATCTCCAACCTCTCTTGGGACCATCGTTGGAGGTATCATCTCTAGGTCTGTTGTACTACTATAAGACCTAGAAGCATTCTTTTAAGATTTCTCTATATCCTCAATGGTTTCATCTTCAATAAACACCGCATCATGACTTCTCATAAGCTTCTTATGAATTGGATCATAAAACATATAGCTAAATTGATCTTGACCATAGCCAATAAACACATACTATCATGTCTTAACATCAAGCTTTGACCTCTCATCTTTTAGAATATGCACAAACGCTTTACAACCAAACACCCGTAAATGATCATAAGAAACATTCTTCCCTGACCATACTCTCTTAGGAATATCAAACTATAGAGGGACACATGGTGAAAGGTTCAATACATGAACTGTTGTTAATAAAGCTTCACCCCAAAACATCTTAGGTAACATTGCATGTAAGAGTAAACATCTTAGGTAACACTGCATGTAAGAGTAAGCATCTGACTCTCTCCATCAAAGTCCTCTTCATCCTCTCAGCTAAGCCATTTAACTATGGTGTCTTTGGAGGTGTTGTTTGATGCAGTATACCATTCTCATTTTAGTAAGCATGAAATGGTCCAATGTACTCTCCACTATTGTCTGTTCGGATGCACTTTAGCTTCTTGCTGGTTTGCCTCTCAACTAGAGACAAAAATTGCTTGAAAGCATCTAGTACTTGATCTTTAGACTTCAAAAGGTACACCTATGCCTTTCTAGAATGATCATCAATGAAAGTCACAAAGTACTGAGCACCACCAAGTGACTTTGTCATTGGCCCACACAAATGTGAGTATACTAGATCCAGTACATTCTTCATTCTAGAAGGAGGGAAACTTTTGAAAGTAACCTATTTTGCTTTCGTGCCAGACAATCGGCTCACTTCTTTAAATGAACTTGACCCAATCTAGGCAACACATTCTTCTTGGCCAAACGTGTCACACTTTTCTCACTCATATGACCTAGACATCTGTCCCGTCATTCTCAACAACATTCACAGCATCTTACTAGAGCTTTGCTTTCATAAAATACAATCTAGAGTACTTCTTTCCTCTAACTACTACCAAAGAACCTTTTGTAAGCTTCCATTTACCATCATAGAAGGTATTGCAGAAACCTTTATCATCCAACCTGCTTGTGAAATTAAATTTAAACGCATATCTGGAATATGCCTGACATTCTTCAGGACCAGCTATGTACCATTCTCTGTCTCTAAACAAACATCTCATTTACCCGCAATTTTAGAAAAATTCTCAGTTACCATTCTTACAACACCAAAATTACCTGGTGTGTAGGACGAGAAGAATTCTCTTCGAGATGTGGCACGAATGGTAGCACCACTATCAATCACCCAGCTTGTCTTATGGACTGCAAGATTAATCATCATCATCATAGACAAGGTTGAACTCCTCGACAACATTTCCTTGTTCATCATCACTACCACCATCTTTTTTCTGTTTTTTGCCTTTGTTCTTCTTTTGATCCTGCTTGAACTTTCGACAAAACTTCTTTATATGACCATTTTTTCTTACAATGATGGCATTGAACATTGGCACATTTATTTAACTTTCCTCTACTCCTATCCTTCGATCTTGGACCTCTAGATTGACTCCTCCCTCTGGATTCTGCAACAAAGATTTCTTCCTTTGATGAAGAAGACCCTTGTGTTCTTCACCTCATTTCTGCATTTAAGACTCCACTTTTGACAAATTCCATATTTCTATGCCGTTTGGTGCAGAATTTGTAAGTGAAATCTTTAAAGTCTCTCAAGATTCTGGTAAGGAGGCTAGAATTAAAAGAGTGAGTACTTCATTATCAAAATTTATGCCCATTCTTAACAATTGCTCTACAATTCCTTGAATATCATTCAAATGATCTGCTATTGACGTACCTTCCCGAGACTTCATCTAGAGTAGCCTTGTCAAATAAAACAAATTATTGTTACTGATTTTAGAGGCATACAGCTTCTCTAACTTATTCCACAAGGTCCTTGCATGAGTCTCATTACAAATCTGATTAAACACATTGTCTTCGACAAACTGTCGAATAATCCACATACTTGCTCATGCTCAAACTCCCATTCCTCATCTGTCTTGTCTTCAGGTTTAGTAGTACCAAACACCCGCAAATACATCTTTGTCACAAACAAAAGATCTTTCATCTTGCTTCTCCATAAATGATAATTTGTACCATTTAAATTTATCATTTTGCTCGTCCTCGCCTCCATGATTCAAATGAATGAATAATAATCTAACTTATTTTCTGATGTGGAGGATCCACAATTTAGTGGCAACCACAAAGCATATGATAAGTAGATATATTCACCCAAATATAGCTCTGATACTAGTTGTTGGGGTATCGAAGAGCGCAGTAGAAATAATAAAATGCGAGGCGAATAACAGATAAATAAAATAAATGACACCAGAAAATTTTACGTGGTTCACCCTTAAATTAGGCTACGTCCACAAGACTAACTCCGAAAATTTCTTCCACTATACCAATAGTAGGGTTACAAGAGAAATACTTCTCTAGAAAAATATTCTAGAGGTACAACACAAATAAATAAGATAAATCTAAAATAGTGGTACACAAGTGTTTCCAAACACTCCAAAAATATCCTCACTATTTTATCACTCTCTAAAAAATCATCTTACACAAACAAATACAACCCAAATCCAAAGCTAAATTGCTGTTAATACATGCAATTTTATTAATTAAACATTTACAACTAAATCCATATATTAATTAGTCGATCTATATATACAAATACAATTTAACGAATCATGAAAGTTTAGGATATTTCATTAAGCATAAATAAGAATTATATTATCTCAATTTAATTCGTTCGAAGCCTTAACCATAATGCACAGCATTACCAAAATCTTAGACTCGGAAGAATAGTCCGAGACGGGACTTGGTCGAGCCGACCTATCCAAAGAACCTAGGATTACAATGCTTAGAAACACAAGCAGCTCGGGAAGAAAATATATTTATATTTTTTTTCGCCACCAAATGCTTCTCCAACTATCAACAATGATATATGTACGGCCTCTCCACATTTTCTGAACAGAATATTTCACATGTTATTAACTGAATCTTCTACCATTCGTGTCAAAAATTCATCTAATAAAGTAGAATAGTTTTTTTTTTTAAACTTCCTCTCTCTCTTCCTCCTCCCTCTTTATTTTCTCTAAGAAAAACTGCTCCTGCTTTTTTTTTTCCACATACTCAATACCGGTGTATCATCCTCTAATTATTATTAAGACAATCATGTTGATTGATATTAAAAAAAAAATCCATTTCTATAACATGATAGTTATTTTATCATACTAAATAATTATTACTATTTCTCTACTTCTCTCTCTCTTTCCATATTCAAGGGACAAACTAACTAAAATATAATACAATAAGGTAGCTAATGTGGATTGCTTCAAACCTTTGGTATTTTAACATAAAGCTATCGCCAACTAATACAGCATGGTTCTACACCAACTTTTCCATGTATAATCTAAGGGCCGACTAACACTTCCAATAGTGGTATCAGAGCTCATTATCTCGTGGTACTCTATCTAAAGGAAAAAAAAAAAAGAATTTTGGCAAACTAGTTTGACTTGAGAGGGAGTATATGCCTTTGGTATTTTAACACAAAGCTAGCACCAATTAATACATCATGATTCTATATCAATTCCTCCACGTATAAATCTATGGGGCCACTAACACTTCCAAAAAAAACGCTATCGGAAAAAATGTAATGGAAGGTGAAGGTCTAGTTCCGTTTCATATGTATGTGCCACGGTTTGAACCGCATCATCCGTTGGCCGTGGATCCACTCCAAGACCAATATGTTGACATTGCTAACGAATACGCCATTTGGGTTCATGTGGATGTTACACGTGTTGGTGCTGCCTGCATATGTCCGGAATTTCGGCACTTCTTTCATCGTATTGAAGGTGCAAGCTCATTCAGTTTTAATACTTAGAAATGGTTTCTTACCATGTTGGAGTGTTGCTGTCTCTGGATCAAATAGATTATTTCAAAAACCAAGACAACCGACTTAAGGCAAGTAGTGGACTACAACGACTGGCAACTCTCTCTAGTGCGGCGATTCCATGCGTTGAAGCTGTGAATTGCTTCTGTAATACATTTGTTATGGAGAAATGGATCCAATATTCCGATGTTGGGATGCATTTACATCACCACCTCCAGTGGAAGACGGGGCACATCATCATGGCCGGGGAGGTGGTGCAAGAGTATATGCTGATAAGTCATTAAGAGGATTGAAATGAAATTCGACAATGCCTCTTGAATATGGATGTTCACTAAGGTACATTTCTCTTAGATTTATGATAATTCCACCCAAATGATATAATTTTTTTGTCCTTTTATTTTATTTTTTGTCTTTTCTTGATTTATTGTCTTAATCTCGTTTGATTGATTTGTATTTGCTTAAAATATAATGTTCTGACATTTATTAAATCCATGTCTTTGCTTTCTTTTCACATGTAATTATTATTGTCTTTTTATATTCAACCATAGTTATGAATAAGCTGGTGAATAGAAAACAAGAGTCGAGAAACAAAAATTAACAGACTTAAAAAATAGTAATGTGTTCAAGTTATAATTTCATTTTGCAAAAAATCATGTCCAAGTTCAACATACTTAATAAAATGTATAGATCATAAGGACACGGTGCCCTAATAAAATGGAGTTGTGTTTTAAAGATACAATTTGAAATGCGATGAAGTTGGAATTATGTTCTAAATTTTCAGATTTTTGGGACTTTTTAAGAGCATTTTGTGAAAATTTTTTTTCTGAATTATTTTTAGTTATTGTTATAATTTTGGAATATTTTGTAGTAGCTGCTCTTAATAAAAGATTAGCTGTAAGCAAGAAGTAGAGATTTATATTTTTCAGTAAGCCCATAGACTATTACTTCTGTAGGAGGGATTATGATATGGATGAATGTATAAGTTATAAATGCTAAAGAGAGAAAAAGAATAACAAATACATGGGTAACTTGACTTAGAAATTATATATTTTATATTATATATTGCAGTAAAAACTTATAGATCCATGGAAAATTCTGAAACATGTAAATATTGTTTCTATTTAAAGTTACATAAGAGGCTTCAACACTAAAATTTAGAAAATACTACAAGAAAGATAGCCTTATACCTAGATTATAAATGAATCGAATTGATAAAACACATTTTTGAGTTCAAACTTAAAGTAGATTTGAAATTTAAAAACATGAGTTTGACTCAAATTAATCAAGCTTAAAATTTTTAATTCTCGGTCTGTTCAAATTAGCAATCAACAAGTTTGAGTTTGATTCTATTAAGTTTTTATAAATTGATTTATTAAAAAGATAATTTTTTGAATTTAATTGTAATAATATTAATATTTAAACCCAACTTAAACTCCACTAGTGTATATACTTGACTTGAACTTGATTAGGATCTAGATTTAGTTGAGTGTGACATCATAAAACATAATTTTATAAGTTCAACTTGATTAACTACTTGAGTAATTCAAATTCAAACTTAACTCGATTGTTCTCAAATCAAATTTAAGTAAATATCAAAGTGAAGTCAAGTAGCTCACTAGTTATCCTATTATTTAAATTAAATGTTTAACCACTGAAATCTTTATAAAATATGCTTTAAATCCTATCTTACTATATTATAAAAGATAAGATAAATTAAAATGTTATCAAAATTTAAAAAATATGTAAAATCTAAAAGACTTTTGTTTCTTCTTTTTTATCTGTTTATTGTCTTTTTTCATAAGAAAATTGTACATATAAGTTCTAAAAATCTTTAATTTTTGGGATAATATTGTTAATGATATCTAAATTTAGCAAAAAATATAATTAGGTATGTAAACTTTTAATTTGATCGACTTAATATCTTAAAGAACTTTTTGCTTATGACATACGCCAATAATTTTATTGTAAAATTGATTAATGTCATTATTTGACGTGACGTTTTTAACTAATATGACATTAACCAATTTTACAATAAAATTATTATCTTTTTTCATAAAAAATTGTACATATAAGTTCTAAAAACCTTTAATTTTTGGGATTAATATTGTTAATGATACCTAAATTTTGGCAAAAAATATAATTAGGTACATAAACTTTTAATTTGATCGACTTAATATCTTAAAGAACTTTTTGCTTATGACGTACGCCAATAATATTTTTGTAAAATTGGTTAATGTCATTATTCGACGTGACGTTTTTAACTAATATGATGAATGTACTATCAATATGTATAAAAAATCTTTTTAGATACTGAATTAATCAATTTTGAAGTTTAAATATTAAATTGATTAGTTTTTGTGTGGGTATGAATCCGGATGCAACGATCACGTGCGTGCCGCGTGACTATCGCGCTACGCGTGACCTAGGGAAACAACACGTGATAGGATGATCAAGAGAGTATCGTATAGGGAGGAGGAGTAGGCAATCTCAATAGGCTCTAACACACGTGTGACAGGCAAGGGAGCTATTGAGCATCAACCTCACTAAGTACCACGAATATCGTGTGCGTTCTTGAGTGAGTCAAGTAATTGACTCACAAAAATGGAAATCCGGCAGCACAACGGTGTTTGTCCAAGATTTCACCTTGTCCAAATGAGGTAAGGACTATGGGTATTTATAGAGAATTTGGCCGTCGATGTCGTCCGTCAGATGAGACCGACGACCAACGGCTAGGATGAGTCCCCTCATTATGGATATGAATATGGGCTCTCTTATGGACCTAGGCCCATCAAAGCCTTCATTTACAATGTGTGTGAGCCAACTTGAGAAAGGTTGGAATTGGGTAGGCCAATTCCAACGGGCCCTACTACAAGCCTTCCATGCCAATTCTCCTATGATCATCCCAATTGAACTGGGCCTAATTCTTTAAGCCCTGTCACATTAGCCCAAAGAATTAAATCCAAATAAAAATAAGGCTCAAGGCCTTTGTAAGCAGATTTATACATCTACATTTTGCCCCCTGTCCAAAGTCTTTCGAGCCATATCGAAAGGATGTGGGCATTAATCAAGCCCTTTTGAATGACAAAAGTCTCATCCAGCGCATGTGCGCTATAACTTAGCTGCACTGCTGCTTGGTGTGTTAATTTTAGAGCTGGACAAATGGGCTATGGCCCGCAGGCCAGCCCTTTAACCCACTTTAAAAACGGGTTAAGGCTAGCTTTTTTTAGCTCGTTTAAAAGTGGGTTAATTTTACCCAACCCACTTAACCCGCGGGCCAAAGTGGGCTAGCCCGCGGGTTAAGTAGGTTGACCCACCAACCCACTTTTATAAAAATAAAATAAATAATTATAGGATAAATATATATTAATGAAGGTTATTCTTGAGATTTTTTGTACTTGAGATTAAATTTATGTGTTGATTATAACAAAGAATGACAAATTGATGCTCATGCACCATAAAGTTTTATAAAATATATTATTATTGTTTTAAATGAAATATATTATCTAATAAGTTATTTTAGAAAACTTATTTTATATAAAAAGTAATTAAAATAATAATGAAATTAATCATTAATTATATAACCTTATAAAACTCTCTTTTTTTATTATATATATACTTATTTAATTAGTATAAATAAGTTAAATGGGTCAACTTGGCCCATTTAACTCACAAAATATGTAAGTGGGTTAAAAGGGTCAAAAAGTGGGCTGGCCCGTTTAACCCACGGGCTAAAGTGGGTTGGGTTAGGGTCAAGTAATTTTGGCTCGTTTTTAAAGTGGGCCAAAATTTTTTAGCCCGTTTAACCCACGGGCCAAAGTGGGCCGGGCCGGGTTGGCCCGTTTAACCCACTTGCCCACCTCTAGTTAATTTCTTAATGGCTTGCAATGTAGGAATCTGGTGCAATATCGTCAAACAATTGAATTCTTTTGAGAGATATTCCTGTAGTATCATCTGATGAGCATATTGTCTCATATTGAAATTATACTATCCCTGAAACAATAGTGTATCGGCATGTTTTCCTTTGTATATGAATTCATCTTTCGCTTTTGTTCCATATAAATGATCCTTCTTGGCGAGTTAATTTTACTTGCGTTTTATGGAGTCTTTGATCGTACTTAACTTGTTAGTCTCCACTTTATACTTGATTGAGTATCACCAAGCTAACGGATGCATCATACTACCACTTCTTGTCCAATAAATATTGCAACACTAGTCCCCACGGACATCGGCAAGTTTGTTATGACTAAGTAGATCTTTTCCCTCAATTTTGGCAGTACACATTGCTTGAAATATCTTGAAATATCTTGAAAAAGTGGAACTTATGCTTCATGGTGTAAGATTCTCAACACCTTTTGTCCTCATAAGAATTAGCAAGTGCTCGGCTTCTTTTATTTGCTTTTTAGCGAAAGAACAAGACAACTTCTTATAAAGTTTTTGCTATGTTTTTTTTTTTTTTTTTTTTGTCGTGTTACTTGATCTGTGGAAGCCCTTTGAAAAGAATGGCAACTGCAGTATTCGTTTAGCGTACAATTTCATCAAGTGTTCTTCATTCCTTCCAACTTACAAGCTTCATGTTCACATATCATTGAAAAGGAGTTTTAAAAGAAGCTACGGCATGCGCTTTGCCTTCCAAAAGTTAAACATTTCATCTAGAGAGCTTTAAACAATGCTTTACCAACACAAAGAAACTTGACTAACAGAAAACTACTCTCTTCTCCCCTATGTCACTTTTGCTCTGAAGAAGAATCTATTGAACATCTCCTATTGTGTTGTCTATGGACGAAAGTAGTGTGGTTTGCCTCTTTGGGTATAAGAATCAATTTAGAACAAATATTGAGAATGGATGTATGGCTGAATTCTTGTGTAGCAGGGATGGGTAATAAAAGAGATATGGCTGAGACCTTTGCTCACCTTTGCACAGTTCTGTGGTCAATTTCGAAAGGTAACTGTAATGCGATCTTCAAAAAAAGAGAACTGAATGTCATGTCTATGATTACAAGAGCAAAGCAAGCGCATTTAGAACTTGACATCTTGTGTAACAAGGCAAGGGAGAAGCAGGCTTCTAAAATGCCGAGGACTCAAGTGAATCTGCCATTGCTAGCTCCAACTACTATTTTTTCTAGCACTCACAATTAGTCACCATAGCAAGTCAACACCAACCTCTCTTGCTCTAGTACGACAACGCAGCTTGCTACTACACTTCCCTTTAGGAAACACACTCTAACACTAAGACTTTTGTACAAGCATTAACTAACTGCTCACAAGCTCCACATCGCTGCCTCTCTATACCGATTGAAAGTAGTAGCCCTGCTGTACAATGCAATATAAGAAGAGAGGAGAAGTGATAGCTACACAACTACTTTGCCAAAGATGTTTAGAAGCCGCCTCCAACCAATTACATCGAGGTAAACTGTGATGCTTCTGTGTGTTTATTATCTGGAGAAGCAGCAGCTGGTTTTATCGCAAGAGATTCAAATGGTTAAGGATGTGGGTGAAGCATGAGACTGTTTAGAGCAGATAATGTGGAGAGTCCCAAAGCTCGAGTTGTTTGGGAAGCAATCATGCTTGCCAAATAGAGAGGATGGCATGAATAATAGTTGAGATGGATGCAGGTTTAGTTTTCCAAGCATTAACCAGTGACTCTGCTATCCCATAGCGCATTCGCGACATCCTAGCTAATACTCATTAACTACTAAAGTACCTTCACAGTGTGATGTATTCCTTGATCAGATGTGGAGTAAACAAAGCTGCTAATTGGATAGCTACATAATATAGACGGAAGATGAGCTAAACTGGTTGGGCTCCTGTGCCCCCCTCTTCTCTTTTCAATATTCTTCAATCAAAATTTGTTTGTTTTCCCATTTCTAATGACTCCTTCGTGGGGTATTGCCTCATCTAATAAACTAGCACGACTAAGAAGATCCATAATGTTTGGGCTTGGGCACGAAGCCAAAATTCTTTTCCATTGATATAAAATACTCTAATCCTTTATCCACTAAACTAACATGGCTACAAGCTGATAGGACTCCAAAAAAGGTAACATGATCCGGTTGCTGTCCATGCGTTTTCATTTTTGTAAAATGATCTAAAGCTTTGTGTCCTTGACCATGGTGCGCGTAGCCAGATATCATAAAGTTCCATGAATACACATTTCTAATAGGCATCAGCTCAAAAAATCTGGAAGCATAATCTACTCTGCCACATTTTGCATACATATCAACCAACGCACTCCCTACCACAACATCAGTTTCTAAATAACCTCTAATGCCTAAAGCATGAACTTCCATTCCACGCTCTAACGTTGCAGCTGATGCACAGGCACTAAGAACAGTTGCAAGGGTGTAACAATCTAATCTCTGACCTCGCTGGAACATGGACCAGACTAAATCCATGGCCTTAGCTAATAATTCATTTTGTATGTACCCAGATATCATAGTATTCCGGCTTACTTCATCCCTTCTCTCAGAGATCCTCAAGAAGATCTTTTCACATGCACATATCTGTCTGCTCTTCCCATAGAAAGCCAACAGTGCATTTTCAATATCAATGTCATCAGCAACGTCATGTTTTAAGACTAAGGCATGAATTTGATGCCCAAACTCTACATGTGCAAGGGATGACGCTGCCGCAAGAATGCTTATAAATGTAACCCTACTTAGGTGCCACCCAACTTTCGTCATGCTCAAGAAATACAAGATTGCTTCACCTATTGATGATTCTGAATTAGCAATGCTCCTATCATAGTGTTCCAAGAAACTTGATCATGCCTGGGCATCAAGAAGAAAAGTTTTTTGGGCTGATGGATTACGCAAGCTTCAGCATACTAGTAAGAAGGGCGTTAGAGACTGAAAACATCCAATCAAGTCCCACTTTGAGCCCATATCATGAAGTTGTTGACCAAGATTAATCCACCCCAAGCTTGCACATGAACTCAAGGCATGATCAAAGTAAAGTTAGATGGCATCAATCCATATCTCTTCATGTCACGGAAGCCCCTGGTTGCATCTTCAAAATAGCCTTTTTGGTCTAAACCAGAGATCAAGAAATTCCATGAGATCGGATCTTTATCATCATCAAAGAAAAAAACTGAGGTAGTATCCTTGATTAGCACCACATTTTGCATACATATTAATCAATCCATTTCCAATGGCAACCTTAGCATTTATTGTGCCAGTTCTAATGACATATCCATGAACTTCGTTTCCCTTCTTTTTTCCTTCATCTAGCTCTGCAAATTCAGACAAAGCACTTAAAAGTACTACAAAGAGTCGAGATTAGGATTAATCGAGTTTCTTGCAATCACAAAAACTTTAGCTGCTTCTTATCCTTGTTTTTGCCTCACCAATCCAACCATCAAACCATTCATGGAAGCTGCATTTTTTACACTCAATGCCTTAAAGATCACTTTTTGCAGGATCTGTCAAACCAAACCTTGCAAGTTCGCTAACAAAAGCACTACCAACATAAAGATCAGAAAGAAAGCCAGATTTCTCAACTATGGCAAGAAGTTGCCGAAGCAAATGCAAAGCCAGATTCAGGGCAAGAACATGCAGCGTTATCATGCTACCAAGGGTGTACTCATTAGGTCTCAAACCAAAACCCAGGCCACCATCCTCTTGCATCTGCAGAAAACAGTTCAAATGCAGAATCACATTTCCTCTTATGAGAACAAACCAATATAACACTATTCCAGGATGCCGAAATCTTCAACTTTATTTCATCAAAAACACAACAACGCCTCATCTCAGAGTATGTACAACTCCGTACATGGATAAACGCATTCGGCATCACGACATATCGGAATACGGGGTTTTCGATATCAAACGTGCACCTGCCTACCAAGGACTACCAGAGGGCCCAAAACTCCGACAGGATTTAAATACTCCCAAGCACATAATGATTAGTCACGAAACCTCAAAAACCATCCTCATTTTTTTGAAAACGATATTGTACTACTTGTAGAAAATGAAGTCCCTTTCTCAACACACATAATGCCAAGGCTGTTATAATTGTACTACTTGGGACAGGTGTCATAATTTGATAGCTTTCAGTACATATATTTGTTTTATTCGTATGTTGTAGGGACAAGAAGGACAAGATCTGATTATGTCCCAGTCCTTTGCTCCTAGCTGCAAATACATATTAGCTGTCACGATTCTACAGCAGAGCTCCTCTCACTAGACAATAATATCATGAACTCGATGGATTCACCTCCAAACACAAAGTATACTAAATCCAAACTGCAACTCCTCTGAGTTAATTGTTCTTCCTTTCCCCATCGATCTCAATGAGATCCGTTCTTCTTCCGACTCTTTCAACATCGTCTGTTTTTTTTTTATTTCATGACCTTTTGACTCAGTTGAGGCCATTGGATTGGCTCTACCAGCGGCAGACGTGACATGACTTATGTCAACAATTCTCTCGATGAGAAAACATGAAGTCCAGTGAGATATTCAATTCTCTGTAAGATACATCAACACCAGTATTCTTCATTAATTTATAGTGCTTCCTTACCATAGATGGCTGGATTACCTTGTCCTTGCGTCCAGCCACCAGATCAATGGGTACGTCAATCACCTCATAATGCTGACCCAAATCCAACGGCATAGGTGATCCATACATCTTCACATCCTAAGGATAGGCTTTTGCACTTGGTACTATTCTGTCTCTGAGTTTCTGGTTTGGAGCATGTAAGCTAACAGCCAGTGTAGATTGGAGTTTATGAGAAGCCAGCTTCTTGATCGTGTTTGGCACTCCTACTGTGGAGATTGTTATCATCCGCTGTCCAATATGCACATCCTTATTCAAGCATCTGCGGGCTTCAAGAACTGATTTGAAATTCAATATCGGCTCGCCTATTCCCATAAATACCACATTTGTCACCCTATGTTTGAAAATCTCCTCAATAGCTAACACCTGCTCGCCAATCTCATGTGTTCTAAGATTTCTAGAGAAGGCTCCTTTACCAGTAGCGCAAAATGAGCATCGCAATGGGCAACTAACCTGAGATGAGACACAAGCAGTAAGTCTAACTGACCCTTTATCATCTTCGACAGATATGCCCACGGTTTCAATTAGCCTGTTATCCTCCAAGTTTATCAATAGCTTTATAGTGCCATCAGATGCAGTGACAGTGCGATAGATCGGAGACCGCCCCACCGT
Source organism: Combretum micranthum (assembly GCA_024138025.1). NCBI lineage: Eukaryota > Viridiplantae > Streptophyta > Magnoliopsida > Myrtales > Combretaceae > Combretum > Combretum micranthum. Next base: position 239,494 of record JAMXBD010000495.1, on the reverse strand, counting down.
CCAGCCAGCTTCCTGCAGATCATTCCTGAATGCCTTTGTTGGTCGAAGTACTCAAACTGAAATCTTCAGCTCCACACGTGTCTCAGCCCAGATTCCAGTTCAGAGACTGCTTGTTCTCAAGGATGCATCTCTGCATAAACCAGTCCGGGGAATTTCCTGAGCCCAACCCAACCAACGTGAGGTTATAGCCCATTCACTCCATCTTGCAGCCAGGGTGTCTACAGTTTGTCATACTAAAGCCAATTTTTGTTGCAGTTACACTTATAACCTATGCAAAGGAGAAATATCATGATGGGAATTTCAATCCAGCACAATGATACCTGTGCCTTACCATTATCTATACCATATCTTACTCATTGGCACTTTACGCATTGGCATTGTTTTATGTGGCATGCAAAGATTTACTTAAGCCATTCAATCCAGTTCCAAAATTTATCATCATTAAATCTTCTTGACTTATTGGCAGCGTGTCTTGGTTTTCCTTGCTGCAAAGTCTCTGCTCATTAAAGATAAAGATGAAGCTGTACAGTTTCAGGACTTCATTATCTGTGTGGAGATGTTAATTGCTGCTGTAGGTCACTTTGGTCATCTTTATCCAAAAACAAGCAACTTAAAATGTAATCATCAGTGAAAGAACCAATCCGTGAGCAGAATGCTTCACTAACTCCTTTCCTTCTGCGGACAAGAAGGTACTCAATGCATTTTATCCATTCAAATCTAATTTTAATTAAAGTATCTGCAGTCCCATGTTGGAGAATCCTTCTTATGTTATGTACGTAAGAAATTTGAACCTCTTCTGATGACTCATCATATAGAAGCTTGAAAAAGAATGTCTGTAGATGAAGGAATACATCATCCATGAAAATTTCATTTCCTTGCATACAATTTGGAGAGATGCTATTTATATCCAGTTAGTTATTGCAAACATGTCTATCACACTTCGAACATTGAAAACCTCCCAATAGGAGATCTAATGTTGGCTTGCACTTCTCCTCATCAACTTTCAAAGACAAATTGCACGAATTTTTGTCCAAGTTGTCATTATTGCAGGAAGAGTCATAAGGGTAGGAAAGGAAACCAAGAGAGAAGGGAATAGCTTTCTTCACTTTCTCACGCTCAAAACTTCTTCAATAAATTCAGCCTCCTTAGCATACTTGTAAAGAACGTATGTGCTTTTTATTATATCTGTCTTTATGACAATAAAATTTTGCATGAGTGAAACATTCATTGTTTGTGAAACTAACTCATTTTATTTTCTTGCAATGCAGGGCTCTAGATTGAAGTGTTGGATCTTCATCATGTATCCTCTTGACTTCATTTTTACAAGTATGATTTTTCACTTCATAGATTGTCTACTTAAGGTCATATTAGTGTCATCGACCATTAATGATTCTTGAACATATGCCAAAAGAATACTCAACTTCAAATATTTTTGTCTATCACATATTATATTCATTCACCAAATGACTATGGTGTCTCATGATTTTTAAGACAAAACTCTTTGTTGTCCGTGTTCCAACCGCATAAATGGCAATCTTGAGACCATACACTGTATGATGACACTCTCAGCCGTCCGTGTCCTAAAAATCATGTGACAATTTTGGAACCGCACATTATGTCTGTGTTCCATTCCTCACGTGATGATCTTGGCACCGCACTGCTATGAGAGAGGCTCTCTTCTGTTGTCTGTGTCTCACTCGCCCATGCGATGATCTTGGAACCGCACCACTATAAGAGGGGACTCTTTCTCATCTTGTGCACCTAGTCGTTTGTGAATGAATGCAATACTTTGGTAGCTAATACACTTGTTGTGTATGTCTCATGCTGAATTTTTGAGTTCACAAGTAGTACATATTGTCCTCTAAATCAAGGTTTTGCATAAATACTTCATCTACTATTTTCATTGTACCAAGACTCTTTCTCCTTTTTTTTTTCATTATTTTAGTATCAAACTTGCTTTCTTCACCATCTTGTGGATGAACAATATCATAATAAGTAAATACTCCAAAGTAGACAACTGTCTGTATGTATCATTGACTTTACTTCGATAATATGGATAATGATTGATGGTTTCATTCAAAGTATGAATCCTATACCAGCGCTCCTTGAGACTTTGTAACATATCATTGCCCCACTTGGTTTGTATAAATCTAGCACCTATGCTTGTCACAGCTCATAGTGCATGCGGTATTCTTTTTTTTTTTTTTAACTCAAGTTTGGATGTCGTGTCCTACGCTCCTTTGAATTCGCTCAAGCCATCATTGCCATACCTTGAAAGAGCATATTGACTTTGTTTGAAGACAAGCATTATTTTCATGGAAGCTAGTGTCGCATGCACGTACATGTTTTGAGCATATTGCACAAATGAACTTCATGCATCGTTGCATAAGTGAGGATCACGTACAAACAAACATTTTGCACTTCAAGCATCACAAATGTGCATTGCACATTATTGATTTGTGATAGGCATCTACTCGTGTCTTTCTTTGCTGTAATCTTCTTGGTCATGCAATATTGTCTCCCTTCTTCCTTTCAATATGAGTTGTATCGAATGTTGAAACTGACCAGGACAATAAATCAACTCATCATCTCTATATCCATTTATATTCTTGATACTCATTTTCGCCTTGGTGATATATCTAGTCATCATGCGCTTTGGAGTAGTAGCTCTCATATGATTGCAACACATGAAAAGACGTAAGTAGGATCACTTCAATCCCTTTGACACTTGTAGAGTTATTATAGGCATCACAGACAAAGAGCATGTCTAGATAACAAGGATTGTCATTGAAACACAACACTTAGTTTTAAAACATGCTTTTTTTTTTGTGATCATACGCGCTTAGGAGCAAAGCTTCAACCAAGCAGCAATATTATCTAATATAAAAGATGAGTGGAATTATCATGTGCATTGAAGTAGCACTGCTACTTCCTCGCAATGATGTTTAGACAATCCATTTAAGGAAAATGAACATTCACGCTTATGCAGCGATAGTAGCATTCATTATCAATCGCGCTCATGCAGCGACGGTAGCATTTGTTATCAATCGCGCTCATGCAGCGATAGTGACATTTGTTATCAATCGCGCTCATGCTGCGATAGCATTTGTTATCGATAAATTTTTATTAGTCAAGGGGTATTTCCCACTACTCAACTATATAGTACTTGTGTAGAATACCATATGCCAAGGATTACTTGGCTCAATAGGGGTTGTCAAGGGGATTATCTCCACTACTTGACAACTAGAAATACCAAGAAGAAAGCGGTGATGAGCTATCAACATCGTGCGCCTGGGAGCTAAGCTCTGACCTGTCAGCAACGATGTCTAAATCAAATGTTATATTTGTTATTGTTTTTCTTTCATTACTAAAGGGTAATCTTACTCAATTTGATGTCGATCCCTTTTTTTTAAACTAGCTTTGCGCGCTAAGAAGATTAGTTTCTTACTTTGCAGCGACAATAGCGATGAAAAGGAAAATAAGTGATCACACCATCATATTTTCACGAACAATACTCTGATTGAGTAATACAGTTCATTCATTAGGTAAAAGCATCTAATGCTTTGTTTACACAGAAACAAAAGGAAATGAGTGAGATATGATAATAACACTCTTGTCATAAACAGCTCTTTCTTCAATTCATGCACTGCTTTACATTTCCATCCTATCATAAGCCTTCTTGTGTTTCTTTACACCTCCACGACAACCACGCTTCTTTCTTTTAAATTCTTGAGTCTTAATTTCTTCTCTGTGGGTAGTGATTCCGCGGATTCCACTAAAGTCATATCTGCTTCATTTTCATGTTCATAGAAAAAGGTAGCTTCAGCAAAGTGGAGTTCATTACGATTGAATGGATTCTTTGTCGCATGGATTAGGATATCACTTCCACTCCAATGACCTTTCATGCACTGATGTTGTGTTGAGGGTATCATGTTGTACTCGTGCAGCCATGTCCTTCCTATGAGAAGGTGATAGGACACCGGTGCATCAATTACATGAAATGTAGCAAGGCTGAATGGGCCCAACTTTAAAACTTGCTTTGACATAACCCATTGTCATTGTGAAGATTCGATAAAACTATTCACTGCGATGGGATGCTTCATCAAGTATCGGATATCTATTCTTGCAGCTTTGAAAGTAGACATGGGCATGATATTGAGTGAGGATCCATTATCGATAAATGTCCTCTTGATGGGGTAACCATTGAGTTACTCTCTACATACAAAGGACGATTGTGATTGAAGTTCTTCAAGTGTGCATCAGTTCTAGTAAATGTAATTGCATAATCCCTTGTAGAGACCACTCCTTTCTTAGGTTGAACTATGTCGCATCCACTATAATGACCTTGCGCAATTTGGTTAAGTACAGTCGTTGCTGCAAATCGTGCATGATCATCAAATCCAAGGAGATCAAAGAAATTCTTAAAATTTGAAGTCTTTAGTAAAGTAAAGATGACATTATCATCCCCATGAGTTTCAATTTTGAGTGTATTGTCATTTTCTTCATGTCCCCAACTAGCTGTGTGTCTGTTGACTCCATTATAGTAGGATCATGGGTAATGGCATTCACAGCACCACGTTGATTGCCATGAGCTGGAAGTGGGTTATTCCTGACATCATTATTCTCGATGATAAGTTCACCATTCTCAACTCTTTCATTAAAGATCCTCTTCAAAGTAAAACAATCCTTAGTAGGATGCCCCACAATCCTGTGAAATCTACAAAATTTAGGATTATTTTTTTCTTCCTGAGTTGGCAAACGTTCTACTCTTGGGAGTTTGAGATTTCCATCTCTTAACCACTGATCTAGCACAGCGTACACCTTTCCCATTGAGCAAGGATATGTTTGTGCTTCTTTTGCCCTCTCACCCTTGGGCTTCTCAACTCTTGGTTTCTTTTCTTTGAAATCTTCACTTTGAGCCAAATTCACCGATGGTTCTCTCTTGTTAAACTTCACTTCCTCCTCTTTGTCGTGCAACCGAATTATTGGTCCTTCGCGCATTCTCAACCAAAGTGGAGAATGAGGCTAAGGAGAGATTTTCCAAATGCACTGCATACTCGTGAACATGCCTTGGATACAAATTTTCACTAGCTCTCTTTCATCACATATGTCTTGAATGTCTAATGAACGCTCCCTGAAGCGCTCAATTAATCCATCAAGTCTTCCTTGGGCTTTTGACGGATTCGTCCCATATCAGTCAAGGTCACTCGTTCTTGTGTGGAGAAGAATTTCTCTAGGAACATTTTGCACATGGTTGCCCATGAATCTACAGATCCAGGGGGAAGATTGACGTACCAAGTGTACGCTTTCTCTGTGAGGGACTTAGAAAATTCTTTCAACTTTAAATCATCATCAAATCCATAAACCTCTAGTGTTTCAATGAACTTCAACAAATGTTCCTTGGCACTTCCCTTTTTACCATTGAATAGCATGAATTTGGGACTCACATAGTCCTGAGGGTATGGCTTAGCAGCAATACGTTGATTGTATGGGAGCTTGAGATCCAATACTCCCACATCAGACTTAGCTTGTATTTCCCTTAGGTACATGTCCAGATCTTCCTTCGTGACGAAAGTACCTTTAGGAGTTGAAGTAGTAACTTCAACTGGTGTAGCTGGAGTGGCCGTTTGGAGTAAAGTTGCATTGGGTTGAACAGTGGGTCCACCAATGACAATTGGTGGTGTAGCCTGTGAGGATGAAGATCCTCCAAGTTGAGCATGTAATGCAGGCTGGGAAGTTGATGGTGTTCCAAGTTGAATTCCAGTATTCATTACCTGAGGTGCAAGCGGTTGTGTGATTACAGGCTCTAATGGAGGGATTTGCTCTCCAACTCTGGTAGGATCTTGTTCAGGAATAGGAGTAGGATTAGCAGGTGGAGCAACTTGAGGTGCCTGAGAAGCGCGTTGTTGCGCAACAACAACAGGGTCGACGAAGTCGCACCTTGTTGCGTGGCAGCAATAGCAGCTATTCCAGGCAGGTACTGAGCAAATATTGTCATGAATTGTTGGAATTGTTTTGCAGACTCTTGCATTGATTGATTGACTTGCTTGGTATTTTCTTGCACAGCGCAAGATCGCAGCATTGTCGATTTGAGCACCAGTAGGTTGGTTCACATCCTCAAGTGCTGGCATGTCATGTTCAGCGGCTCGAGATTAACATTAGTTTCTTGAGTTGTACTCTCAGTGGGATCGGGGTCTCTTTCTTGGAGGTGCCATCACAGTGTTATTTCCCTTCCCCAGTGGAGTCGCCAAAAATGTGTGGGTATGAATCCGGATGCAACGATCACGTGCGTGTCGCGTGACTATCGCGCTACGCGTGACCTAGGGAAACAACACGTGATAGGATGATCAAGAGAGTATCGTGTAGGGAGGAGGAGTAGGCAATCTCAATAGGCTCTAACACACGTGTGACAGGCGAGGGAGCTATTGAGCATCAACCTCACTAAGTACCACGAATATCGTGTGCGTTCTTGAGTGAGTCAAGTAATCGATTCACAAAAATGGAAATCCGGCAGCACAACGGTGTTTGTCCAAGATTTCACCTTGTCCAAATGAGGTAAGGACTAAGGTATTTATAGAGAATTTAGCCGTCGATGTCGTCGTCGATGAGACGACGACCAACGGCTAGGATGAGTCCCCTCATTATGGATATGAATATGGGCTCCTTATGGACCCAGGCCCATCAAAGCCTTCATTTACAATGTGTGTGAGCCAACTTGAGAAAGGTTGGAATTGGGTAGGCCAATTCCAACGGACCCTACTCCAAGCCTTCCATGCCAATTCTCCCATGATCATCCCAATTGAACTGGGCCTAATTCTTTAAGCCCTGTCACATTAGCCCAAAGAATTAAATCCAAATAAAAATAAGGCTCAAGGCCTTTGTAAGCAGATTTATACATCTACAGTTTTAAAGTTAAATATTTTACTAAAATTTAAGTAGCATTTACGATTTTACTCCTTTTTTTAATAAAATGCAAAAGTTAATTTTAAAGTAAGTATGACACGTACGATTTAGTTTTACTTATACATTAAACATTTCTAGCTAAACCAAGGCCATAAAAGGATGTTGTGATGAGTCATTATACGGTAAATAAAAGAAAAAAAAATTAAGAACCTCATCTAATGATTGGAATAAAAATCATTCTATTTTTAAATAAGTTAAACCCATTTCTTAGAAAGGCTAGTTTGTGTAAAATAGGCTGATCTTATCTAATATTTTTAATCAGAAAAAAGTTATGAAAATTATACTGATACAAAAATAATCCTTATACAAAATCGTCTTAGGTGAACTCATCTCATCAAAAATGAGTTTATCCTTCTTTAGCAGTCAGATTATTTTTGTCCTAATGTAATTTTGTAATCTTTGCCCGTTTAAAAGAGATGAACAGCGGTAGTTGAGCTCGAGTCATCCTCATCCGCACATAAACATAATACGCCAAGACCGACCAATAAGTCACCATGCATTGTCCCTCTTCAGGCAACAGCTTAATGAAATCCCATGCAAAACTTGTTTTACTCCAAAAACAAAAAAACACATGCTGTCTATGTTAAGAGTAATGTTATGAATCATCATGGAATTCGTTTTGTAAGGTTAGGGTTAGGTTTAGGTTCTTTGGTCAAAGCTCTCTCTGTCTCTCTCTCTCTCTCTCTTAAATGGACAAAATGAAGGAGAGTTCGAGTTTGGCTACAGCGGACTTGAAAAGGCAGAGTTTCCGTAACTTGCTTTTGGAGCTTCATGAACGTTCGTCTTCTATTTTCATGTTCTCTCGTCAATGGAAAGACCTCGAGGATTATTATCAGTCTTTGCACAGCGTGCTCGAGAAGCGCGAAAAGGAAGTTTACGAGCTGGACGAGTCGGTTCGGCGTCGCTTAGGGTACCTGAGAGGCCGGTGTTATGATTTCGAGATGAAGCGAAGCGAGTTAGGGTTTTTGGACGAGTCGATGAAGGCTCTGTGCAAGAAGATGGAGTTGAAGGAGTGTGAGTTCGGTGAGAAGATGAGGCTGGCGGTTGAGTTTAAACGGAGGGAGATTGAGGAGAAAGTGAAGGTTTTTGAGGATGTGAAGAGAGAGTTGACGGAGAGATTGGAAGAGATTGAGGCAAGAGAGAGGCGTATCGAGAGAGTGTTCGAGGAGAGAGAGAGGGAATTGGAGAAGAAAGAGAAGGAACTAAAGCATTTCGAGGAGTGTTTGATAACTCGGAGTGGAGATGTTGAGTTGAAGAGGGGTGAGTTAGGGGTTTTGGACGAATCTACGAAGGTTGTCTTGAAGAAAATGGAGATGAGAGAGAGTGAGTTCAGTGGGAAGATGAGCTTGGTGCTTGAAGCGAAAGGGAGAGAGGTTGAGGAGAAACTCAAGGTTTTTGAGGTTGTGAAGAGAGAGATTGTGGAGGGGTTGAAGGAGATCGAAGAGAGAGAGGGGCGAGTAAAGAGTGTGTTTGAGGAGAAACAGAGGGAATTGAAGGAAACAGAGAAGGAATTGGTGGAATTGAGGATGAAAATTGAACGAAGAGGGAAGGAAATCGAGTGTAAAGAACTTCAGTTGAAAGAACAGCGTGCGTCAATCTCTGAAGAACTCGAATCGAAACGAGAAGAACTCAAGTTGTTTGAAGAGAGAATGAGCAGACAAAGTAATGATCTTGAATTGAAGGAGAAGAACATGCTATCACTTGAAGCTTCTCTGAAGCGACGGTCTGAAATTCTTGAGGGAAAGGAGAAGCAGTTCGACCTTCTGCTTAAAGAGTTTGATGTGCAACATAGATGGCTTGTTTCGTGCAAGAAATCTCTAGAGAATTACGGAAGAGATGCGGGATCGAAAGAAGACACCATAGAATATCCCTTAGAAGCTGGAAGGGAAAAAATTCACAGTGTTTGTCTTGTGATGATTTAGAGAAGTACGATTCAGTTGGTAGGGAACTTATGGCTCTTGTTCAAGCATCATATGATCCCGCTACGTTGGTGTTAGATGCATTGCAAGGATTCTACCCCTTGGATTCATTGCTACAGGATGAAAGAATGGATGTCCAAGCAAAAAAATGTCTATTGTTGGAGCTTTTGATCTCGATTCCACGACAGGTCACTGCTTCAGCAAAGAAAGTTGCAACGAGATTAGCTGTTGAATGGAAAGCGAAGCTAAAAGTATTGCGGGAGCATTCCCTAGAGGTGCTGGCATTCTTACAGCTTCTTGCTGCTTATAGAGTGTCCTCTACTTTTCCAGCAAACGAGCTTCAGGAACTTCTCGGTTTAGTGTCTGGTTATAGGTGCATAAATCAATTACGCCAGGCCCTTGGGCTCATTGAAGAGTTTCCTAGCAGGAAAGGTATCAAATATGACAATCCATTTATTTTAAAGCATGAAGTTGGTATTAGAATTATAGCTTTTGCAATATGATATCTTAATTTTTGTGTTTGAATGATGGTTCAAGTTGGTTATTCGTTAGCTTCATGATGAGCCTTTCATGAAACTCAGAAAGTTGGTATAAATAAGCTTTATGTGTCGAACAGCTGAACAAATGTACATATTTTGGGAATCCATGCTGATATTGGATCTACAGGACACTCACTCTCCCTTTTTCTTCCTATATTCTTCTCTTACTTAATAAAAAGCCTTTTAAGGCCACAGAGCCATCAATTGCTCATGCCTCTTTTCCTCTTCATTAGCCTCCAGCTTTTGGGTTGTTAGTCCAGCATTTTGATTTTTATAGGCTATTGATATAAATACCCGTCTTTATAATATATATGCAATTGCAATTCTTTATTTTGTAAAAGGAAGTAAAAGCTGATGAACAAAAATAAAGAGATATATCTGTATGAAGAATATGAACTCATGTTGGTGCAAGGTACATACATGGATTTGGGATTGGGTGAAGTTTAGATAGGCATATTGTAAGTTGGAAGATGAGTTGAGATAGGGAAGATGTTATTTTCAGATGATATGTTCTCAATCTGGATTTCTTTTTTTCATATTATTTGATGTTTGCAAAATTTGATGCTGTAATATTGGTTTTCTACTTCACAGGGTAAGTCTCAAAAACAAAGGCTATTGGCTTTTCAAATAGATGTAATAGAACTCACATCATCTTTATAAACAGCAGATCATTGCTTCTCCTTTCACAGCACAAGTCAGTAAGGGAACTTTCAGAACTATCTTCCAAATCAAACTGATATTGACCAAAACTTACCCTTAATACTATGTCAAATTTGTGAGATATCTGGACCTCCTAGTTTTATGTAAATTGGTTTTCTTCATTACAAGGGACCCAATTATGGGGTGAAACATGCGTTTGCCAATCTTTTAAAAAAAATTACATAAATACAAATTATATAAAACTAATTACACAAATACCAATACAAAGTCACATGTAAGCTATGTGATTCATGTTTTTCATAATGAATCACATAGTCAAGATGTGATTTAGCAAAAAATTTATAGTGCTAAATCGTATCTTTGGAGAGCGATTCATGCATAAATCGCATGTTTAACAAGGGATCCACATTGAATCATCTTTTAAACATGCAATTCATGCTGAATCACTTGTTAAATATGCGACTCATATTCACATGAATCACATTTTGAACATGTGATTCACATATAAACATGTGAATCGCATGTTAAAGATGCAATTTTGCATCGATCTTTAAGTAGTTAATTTGATGTAATTTGTATTTGTGTAATTTTTATTTAGTGGATCGGTAAACATACCATTTCCTCTCCAATTATGAGATAAATTTAAAATATTCCTGCACATGACAAAATTTTAAATTATTTCAACTCTTAATCAATAACTTTATAGACTAATGGTATGACCACTTGTCTTTCTAGTAGATGATCCACGTTCAATCTTCTCTCCCCAGTTGCAATGGTAAAAAATAATAATAATAATAAATAAATAAATAAATAAATAAAACTACCCCTGGCTCTGCAGAAGAGCTCACCTTTAATATAAATTGGGACCACTAACATTGGTTTTTGCAGAAAGTCTCACGCATAAACAAATTGGTGTGTCTTTCAGAGAAGTTGAGACTAATAGACAGTGATAATCATGCATATGGAATGACTTTGATGTTGCAATCCTTACATAATGTAGTTCTGGCTTTTGTTTCACGCTCAATTATGTATACATGAGAAGATGCTATTTGAACTGTATATGGTGATTCTCTTTTTGTGCTAGGCATTTGTAGTTTGATGCCCTCAGCTGTGGTTGCAGTTCATTCCACCCCAGCCATTAGTTACCAGGCATTCTCCACTTCAGATGCAGCAAATTCATCACGGTCTAATGATCAAAGACTTCAGGTATCTTCTTACATGTTTGTTTTGTAATTTGACTTCGGTGCATTAACGGTTTGCTCTTTTTTTTTGTCTCGCAATGTGATTCGGCTTTGTTTTTCTCTTAGGCAGGAAATCATAGAATGGACCTTGCTAGGAAAAGGAAGTCCTGTCTTGATATGCTGCATGGAACTGGAAGTTCTACTCAAAGCCCTGATGAAATTCATCTGTCCCCATCTCATGCTGAGCTGCCATCATCAGAAAATATGCAACACACATGCACGTCAACTGGGCTCCTCTAAGGGAGAGCACGAGGGTATGCATTGTATCAGACTCTGACTTATGTTGAATCCTTATCCTGCCCTGCATGTTCAAACACTTAACATGCAACATTTTGTGCAGATAAGAATAAAGATTAATCCATTCATTCCTCCACAGAAAGGAGAAACGTTCAAAGTTTTGAATTCGACAGATATTACAAACTAAGAACCACTTGGGAAAGGAGAACACATTCATCACCCTAAGAGGATTAGGCACTTGGAAGAATTTGGCCACCTCATGGTTTTTTTTTTTTTTGTGAGAAACTCATCTGTAGTTACTTCCTTATTTTGTATATGAGTAGAAACACTAACACTTGGTATTTAGTAGCTAACTCCTTGCACCTGAACGTACCATCCAAAAGCAAGAATTGCGTCCTCTGTACTGTCCTGCCTGCATACAAGGGTGGACCAAAAAGTGGGAACCAGACCCTACCTCCACTTTTCAGACTGAAATTTTTAAGAAATTATCCTTAAAGGATTAAAAAAGAATTGGGGGGAAAAAAAAAACGCGCACACACACACACACATTAATTTTATGTTTTTGCTTGTTTAAGGCGTGACATGCTGCCATTAGGTTAAATTCTGGTTCTGCCACTGGCAGCGTTTAGACTTGAGGCTGTGAGATGAAACATATAAGCACATATTGCTTTTCGGGGGATGCTGCCTTTTATTGCTATTACTTAATTTGGTTCCACAAATTAGTTAAATAACTTGGCAGACTTGCTTTTATAAATTTTTCGAAGCAAGTTTTTGTTGCAAACTTAGAATTTGAGGCAATGCTATTATTTGTTCATCATAATGTGTAATATAACACGAAGATGATTTATTATAAAAAATCTAATGGAACATAAGCAACAACATTGTCCAAAGCTGTCTTTTCTCCTCTCATCCATTCATTATTCCTATAAGAGCGCGTTTGATCTATTCTTCTGTCGTTAGTATTGTCTTAGTATTTATTTAAAATTGAGAATTTCATCATAAGAGATAAAAAAAAAAAAAAAATCATATTAGAAGTATGTGTAATGTAATTCAAAGGATTAATGTTACGAATGATATTTGAACTCTAGCAAAATTTGAATTCTAGAAAAATATGTGATTAAATATCTAAACATTGAAATTAATTATTTTAATACTTATATGTGATTAAATATCTAAATTTTGAAATTAGTTATTTTAATACTTGAATTTTGAAATTAATTGATTTAGTATTTTATAAAAAAACTTTTTATACATATCAATAGTAGCTTTGTCATTGGTTTAAAAAACCACATCAGGTTATGGTGTTAGCCAATTTGATAAAGGTATTATTATTGTGTATGGATGATGTTAAATTGATCAATTTCAAAGTTAAAGAATCTAGTTGCATATTTTGTGAAAATTTAGGAATCATTTGCAGCATTAACCTTAATTCAAATACAGATAGATACAAATATTGTATAAGAGAAATTTTCGTAGAACACTGCTACCGGACTGAAATTCTCAAGGGAAAGGAGAAGCACTTTGAGCATCCGCTTAAGGAATTCAAAGTGCAACATAGATGGCTTGCTTTGTGCAAGGAATCAATAGAGAATTATGGGAGAGAAGTGGGATCAGAAGGAAAAACCATAGAATATCGCTCAGTTTGTGTGGAACTTCCTGACTTTTGATCAAACATCATTTGATCCCACTACATTACAAGGACCATACCCCTTGAGTACAATGCTACTGGAAGAAAGAATGGATATCCAACCAAATAAAAATTGTTTGTCATTGGAGAATTTGATCTTGATTCTGGCACAGATGGCTGCTTCAGCAAAGAAAGATGCAGAAGCACGCGTCTTTATAAAAATACGTTCTGAAATAAGCCCACATATAAGGGGAGCAAGCGGAGGCTCGAGACTAGCATTTGAACGGAAAGCAAAGCTAAATGTCTTGGAGGAGGTTCCCTGGAGGTGCTGGCTTTCTTACATCTTCTGGCTGCTTACGGAGTGTCCTCTGCTTATCCTGTTAATGAGCTTCAAAAACTTATCAGTTTGGTGTCTTGCTATAGGAGTATAGATCAATTACGCGATGCCTTGGACTCATGAAATATTTTCCCTTTGGCTTAATCAAAGCTGCAATAACCAGGAACTCTTAATTATAACATTTTCTCAGTAGTCTGCTTTCTTTTTCTTCTTGAAAGATTTTCTATTTTGTGTTGTTGAAATCTAAATTGAATGCTAATGGCTTTGTAGCCTAATGATATTTCTCTTAAACGAGAGATACTAAGTTCGGCTCTCCCCTCTCTACAGTAATGACAAAAAAAGAAATTTAAAACGAATCCCCATGAAATATCAGTTTGTAGTTTTGTACTCATTTTGAAGTCAGTGACATACATAGTACTTGTGGATCGCAAATCTGCATGGCATAAGGGCTAAGATTTACACTGAAAGAGAAGGAAATTGTTGATAAATCCAATGGGTCGATCAAGACGCTGTTTAGATGATGCACATAGAGGACAAGCGATAAGCAACTGGAGACGTGTTAATAGTGATGACACTGATAAACTGGAGAAGCCAAATGCAGAAGAAGGAACCCAAAGTAGACCATAGGAGAGTTTTTAGATTAATATATTAAATATTTTAATGTTGTGATCATGGTTAAATATAAATAAATAACGGACTAGTCTCTTACAATAAAGATGAAACCATAAATTATTTTGTCATGCATAAAAATAATTATAGTGACTAATAAATTAGATATTTTGGTGTGAGATGGTTTAATATAAATTTGAACTATTAAATAATAAATGGAACCAATAAACCGGTCCCTTATAATAAGGATGAGACTATAGAATTTCTTAATTTTGTCATGCATAAAAATAATTCTAGTAACTAACATATTAGATATTTCAATATGACACAGATTGATATAAATATGAACTATTAAATAACTAATTCTCTATTGAAAAAAAAAAAAAAAGACTTAGACGATAGAATTTTCTTTAGTTTCATCATGCATATGTTGGAAAGGCACCATAGGACTAAACTGAGGAAACAAAAAGGGGTTGAGATGTCAAATTCAGACTGCTGGAAAATAATGAACATCTCATAGCAATTGAGCATAGGAAAAAAAAAAGAGGAAAAAGGCATAATTCCACATTAGTTCACCGTCAAAGAGTGAACGAATGGTTACCCTTTAACGGAAAATTAATTAAGTGGGAAATGCCTTGGAATTGGTCAGGCAGCAGTCTAAGTAGGATTTAGACAATTTTTGAACATAGTATAGAAGTTTCCTACAATCAAAATCATCTTCTCCTAATTTAATCTATGGCGTCTCCTTTTTTAAAACTGGGAGTGCAATGAATATATATATATATATATATACATGTATGTATGGAGAAAAAAGAGAGGATCCGCGTGATGAAGACAAAAGTGTGTGTGCATGGTGGTTAGGTTTCAACATTGGCGAGGAATGTGCTGTTGAGTCATAAAAATGAAATAAAGAGAGGAAAATGAAAAAAAATGTGTGTGCTGATGATATTATCTCATCTATACAGACGCACCTTAATTACATGTTTAATTTTGGTAATTTGTGTCCGGCACTTTTGTAAAAAGGTTAATATCACAAATTGATAAAATATACAATTAGATACTTAAACTTTAAAAATGATCAATTTACTATTTAAAAACTTTTTAAATTGATAAATTTAATACATAAAAGAACTTAATGCATGTATTATTGATATGTACGAAAAGTTATTTCAACTACTAGATTGATTAATTTCAAAACTTAATTGTTAAATTGCTCAATTTTAAGGTTTATGTACCAAATTGCATATTTTAAAAAAATTCAGATACCATTTGTGAGATTAACCTTTGTAAAATCCAATTAATTTTTTTTATGGATAATCGCATAAGATGGTCCTATTAAAAACGTTCTATTAAATATTCTTTTTATCAACCAATATTACTTTTTTTTTTTATAGTTATCAATCAATGTTACCTCATATTTCCATCCATCACTAATGATCTTTTATTTTGCCACCACTATCATTATACATGGGGTGATTACATACCATATTGCAAAGAACAAATCTAATATAAACTTTAAATTTAAATTAATATGAATGTATAAATATAAAACAGATAAAAATTACTTGACACATTAAATTTTAAATCAATCCATTGCTTTTCCCACAAAAGCCAAGGTTTTAAATCTTTTTCGGTGCATGACAACTTTTACATGGCCATACATATTTTCCATGAACAAAACGATAGAAGCCTAATGGGATGAATGCTAAGATAGATATTTAACAAATCTGATTGTTGACAATATATAAAATGGCCTACAAAGGAAGATTATAAAAAAAAACCAATCATATTTTAAATCATTTCAAGGACATCCAATAAAACTAAAATTGTGTTTTAAAAACAATTTATTGAAATAACAACCGACAAAATTAATGACATGCAACCATTTAAAATAAAGGAAAAAAAAGTTGCCATTAGGACTATAAATGAACTAAATTTGGCTTAATGTTTACTTCGGACCCGACTCGGACCGTCACCGGCGGTTTGAGGGATGGAACCGTCCCCCCGAGGTGGCAGGTCCTTGCCGGGTCTTCGAAATAGACACGCCGACCGTCAAAAAAAAAAAAACAAAAGAAAAAATTTTCAAATGTATTCATCAATTTTTTTGTAATAACCAATTCATAATTTTTTTCCTTTAAATTAAGTGTAAAATGCCTTTTTAGACAAAATTATCTTTCCTTGGGCAAATCATTTTTTTTTTGGGAAAAAATTATCCGATTTCGAACCGTGGAACCCGCCCTATGAACCAGCGGGTCCTTGGTTCTGCCCCGTCCCATCACGTCGACGGGGTGGTTCTGGATCCTCCAAAATTGAAACCAGACTCGATGGTTCGAGTCTCATTTTGGACCAGAATCGGAACACGAGAAGTCTAAATTCAATAGTTGAGTTCAAGCTAGAACTTTGTAGTTTTAGTTTAATTAGCTTGTGAGCCTAATTGAACTTTATCGAGATTGAATTGAATATAAATATTAATTGGATTCAAATTGATTTTTTGTATTAATATTATTTAAAAAATTAAAAATATTTCTAAATAAATTCGAATCTAAATAAATTTAATCAAGTTAATCCAAGCTTTTATAGTATTATTTTGAGTTGAACTTGAACTTAAAATTTTAAGCTTGCTCGAGTTTAAGTTTAACAGTGTACCATCTCGACATTGCACTTGCAGCCAATAACAAGAGCCATCAAGTACGGTAATATAGTATGAGTATCGGCATCCCAACTCCTTAGTATCTCTCAGAAAAACCAATTCAATGGATGGCTGAGCATAACATCGCATGAACACTTTTTCATAGTAAGAGTGCTGCAGGACTTAAGGATGATTTTCCTATGTTCTTACTCCTTTCTTTGCAAAGACAAAATCTAAATCCATTTTAGCTTCTTGTTTGAGCTTCTGGGATCGAGTTGAGACTATTTTAGAATTAGATGTTTTGACAATAAAGATATTAGGAGAAATAAAAGGAAAAAAATATGTAAAACTAATAATTTGTTAATTATCTTAATTGGTATCAATGGATCATTGGTATACTAAACAATACAAAGTAATAGATATCTATCGTTTCCATAATTAAAAAAAAAAAAAAAAAAACAAACAAACAAACAAGCTACTAAAATATAAGTCATTAATACATCGCAAAGTTGTAGGGATAAACTAGGAACAAGTGGCAAGAATGACTTGCCATTTAAGACCGGTTATTATTATAATGTGCAACACTTACTCGCCATCAACGCCACGTTTAATTAATCTTGATGAAACTTTATATAAGTAATTATTTTTATTAAAAAAAAAGTACTCTAAATAGACAAAAAAGTCATAAACAATAAATTTTTTATCGGAAGTTTTTAAGTTTCTAGATTTATAGTGTGATATTTCTTAAAACTCTAACCATCGGACACGTTTTGATATAATAATTTAAAGTTTATTAGATTTCGAAAATTAAGCATGCTTTGTAGAGAGAACTCTCAGTATGGGTGATCTAGTGAGAAGCAACTAGCACTAAGGATAAGGTTAAAACCACATAAGATTTTCAAAGCGGACAACACTTCAATGGTTATAATTCCAGATCATTACATATGGCTTTTTGGGAACATTCACTATTGCAAAAATAAGATAATGCAACTCCAAAAAAAATTCATCTTCCTAAATAAATTTTATTAAAGCTTTAATTTTGGTTGGAAAAAGAAAAAAGAAAAGGAAAAGCTTTAGTTTAACTATAGTCAGTATAGAATGCTATTGATCAAAAGTCGAATTTCAAGCTCGGGGATATAATAAGATGTTAGAAATAAGTATTTGAATCTAGATATTTAATAGTTTGGGATGGAAATGTACTTAAAGGAGTATAAGTAATTGGCTCCTTGTATACAGTATTTGATACATTTATATATATATATATATAATAGCATAATTATTAAATATGTGCAAAGCACATTGCTAAAACATTATAAATTTTAAATTAATCGTCTATTTGTTAGTTTTATTTTGATTGTTTTGAATATTTATTTTGTGGTTTTCCGATAACTATTTGTCTAGAAATTGATACTAATGAAAAGCAGATATTTTTATTTATAAGTAAATCAACCAAATCATATACAGATAAAATACAAATACAAATTAAATATAAATAAGATATAATAAAAATTAGAATATCCAAAAACACCCTAAAATGTATTAAACTAACAACTCCAGTTTGCAAAAAGACTTTTAGGGGTGGCAATTTCATGTTCCTACACATTTAATGCACATAATATACTGGACCTATAGCCTTTGGAGCTTCAAGTCGAGATCAAAGAGGGATGCTCCTACAATGTTAAGATATATTCTTTTATATATATATATAGTAGAGCATCCCTGATACTCTAGATATGGAGAGTTGAATGGGGATTTACAACACAATTTTCAAAGGTTGCCAGGCTTGTGGATTATTTATAAAGTTTAGGAATCAATTATAATAATTAAGTGTCATCTCTTTCTATTGATATTGAAAATTGATCGCGCAGACCATAACCTATATGACTTTTAGGTTTGGATGTCTATCAAAGTTCCTTATTACATCAAATCAGAGCTTCCCTTTTTACAAGGCTTCTAATAAGAAAAACATATACATTCGCCTTTAGTTCAATACAATAGAATAAGGTGGGAAATGATTAGGGATATTTTTAGAAAATATTATATTTTCTATAAGAAATAGTAATTTTTTTGGTGAAAGAAATAAATACAAATTTCCCATCAGTTTCAAGTTATATGGAATAGATATTCTTATGATAGAATTTTTTATAAACTAAATCAATGAATAAATATTTTATGATAATAAAAATATAATATCAATTCCACTTCTATCAACCGAATGCAATTAAGGAATCTCAATGACGATGGAATGCACGAATTAAATTGAATACCAACAATTCTAGCATGAAAATACCCGTCAAGGCATCAATTGGAGGGTGCTGTGTGATGCTTAAGGCATTGGATTTTTGGTTTTGAGATAAAATTAGGCACAACAGATATTTCTAGATGTTCTAACAATTGACTTTTAAGGTTGTAAATTGGCATGCTTCAATTCTTTGTGATGAGAATTCCTTAAAATTGAAATTAATATTATTGTTGTTGCTTATGGGAAAAAAATTTTACACCTGAAGATTGAAGCGATATCCAACAAGATAAATGTGATTATATAAAATATGGCTAAAAGAATTCAAAACTCAAAGGGGAAATTTATCTTTTATTTATTTTTTATTTTTTTATTCCACCAGTTCCTTTGTTAAGTTTTTATTTAAAAAAGGCTTGTAAATTTGATGGTGTAGAGAGTGTAATGATCTTGATAGTAGAAGTACACCATGATAGGTTAAAAGGAATATTAGCACCTAGCATAGCAAAGCAAGCAATTGGATGCATTTTGTGGCTAGTTGAGGAGTTAACCATACTAGGATTAGATTGGACAGACTAGAATTCGCAATAGATGAAGGATTCATGACGGTTGTGATGAAATGAAACTAAGTAAGATAGGCTAGAGAATACTGAGCATTTATCACAATTTGGTGTCTAAAGCATTACTAATATTTCATCTTATTTGACTGTCTAAGTCCATTTTTTATCAAATTTTATTTTGAATTTAAAATTTTAATTTTAATATATATTTTTTATTTTGTTAAACAAATATGAATGAATCTAAAATATCCTAAACTAATCATACTTAATAATTTATATATGTATGTTGTGTGTTGATTGGTGTATGAAATTGGTTGCAATAATTTAGCTGATAAAATGTCATGTGTCAATGTATAAGTGTTCGAGTAAAACTTAATGTTTGTATTAAGTTTGTGTTTTTAAGTTTTAAGAAGAAGCCCAAAATTTCTATAACAAATGAAACCCAAGCCCAAGTTTGCAAAACGAGCCCATGGTTTAAGCCTTTTTCTTGTTCCTTATGATGCACCAACTCACACACGCCATAATTTCATGTTAATACAAGAAAGGCAAATGCAAATATTTGGGATAATTATCAAATTGAACCTTGCAAAATAACTCTCCAAATATAGACCCTAAATTGATTCATTTTTTTAAGAAGAAGAGGAAGACAAGTTTTCATCAATTTTCCCTTCTTTATTCCCTTAAATCTCTTCAAGTTTTCATCTCCAAGTATGGGTGGGCACGGATAGGTTTGGTTCGGTTTTTCCTAAAACCAAACCAAATCATAATTTACGGTTTTGTTTATTTTCCCATTCTAAACCACACCATTGAGTAATAGTTTGGTTCGGATTATAAATTTTTTAAACCATTAAATAATGGTTTGGTTCGGTTTGGATTATGGTTGAAATCAAAATTTTAACTAAAATTTTCCTTATTCTAGTTTTTTTACATTTGTGTAGATTCTTAAATATTTATATCATTTTACAAAGTTGATATTATAACCATGATAAAATACTTTATAAATTCATCATATACTTTTAATCTATAGTTCTCTATAAAATCAATTATCCACCAATAAAATACATTCACTAACCAATATAGTAAGTCATAATTTATATTTTTAATATAACCATCATGTCAATTATCTACCAATAATTTGCTAAAATAAAAAATCATCTATCAACAAAATTCATTAATGAATAAAATGACCAGCTAACAAAATATATTAAACAATTAATACATAATGAAAGTTTATAACTGAATAAATAAATTTCATACTTTACAAAGTTAAAAGCTATTAAAAAAAAACAATAGTTCATCATCAACAAAAAATTACATATCATGAGCTTAAAAAAAATTTAAAAAATGACAAGTTGATTTTAATTAATATTCACCAAATAATAAATATAAAATGAAATCATATAAACATATAGTAAAATATTATTATATTTTTCTAAAACGGTTTGGTTCGATTTTACGGATTGGTTTGTTTTACCTTCCAAACCAAACTATAAATTTACGGATTGGTTCGGATTTGAAATTTTCAAACCAAACCATGAAAAAAAACCATATTTTCGGTTTGGATTGGTTTAGTTACAGATTTGGTTCGGTTCGGTTCAGTTTGATCATTTTTTTTGCCCATCCCTATCTCTAAGTCAAGATTCATATAGGTAAACACTACTTAACTTATGTATTCTTTGTTTTACTTATTCATTCATAGTATCAATCTCTATTTCAATGAGTTGTTGGTGAACTAAAGAGTGGAATAATGAAGTTTATCTTGGATGTTTTAATGGATAAGTAAGTTTGCATAGTTTACATGTTAAGTTAAGTCTTGAAAGTAAAGTTACTAATGATGATAATGTTAGATAAGTGAATTTGCATGTTTGATGTGTTGTAGTAGTTTTGAAAATGAAGTTATGGATGTTATAGATAATAAATTGGTTGGTTTTCTTGTATATGTATATGTAGTGGAAATATATGAACTTTTTGATACTTAATATTATGTTTATAGGTTGAGTTTGAAGTATTTTTGTAAGCAAGTATTTAAATTAGGTAAAAAAAAAAAAAAAAGAGGAAAGTCGCAAAAACTCATACATCCTGTGAGATGGCCTGTTTGGAGGAGTATATGACTTTCTGCAAGTTTTTGGTTAAAACGATTTGTATGGTTTTTTTTTTTTTTTTTTTTTGGCCAGGAGAGATGGGGTTATGTGTGGGTGGGAGTGTTTGGTTTGGAGGGGTGTATAGCCCCATATGACTCCACATAGCCTTTATCACTATTGTCGTCTGATCTTTGAGACCTATCCATCTTAAACATATAAGCAAACAATTATACAAACACTGCTCTAATACCGCTTTATAAGGACTTGAATTCGTTACTTATTTAAAACATGCAAATCCAGTCCCCAACCACATGTAATATACAGTATTACATGTAAGGTTGTCTGTAAGGAAAGATTTTGTATAGTTAACTTGTTAAATGTAATAGAAACTATTCCAAAAGCATTTCGCTAAGGAAACATAATATTACAAACCTTGTTGACCTTTTTAAACATTAGGATAAAGGACTATAATATACATATTTACATACTTAAGATTACAAAACATATGTTTGAGATCAAATCTATATCAAAATACAATGGGTTTTATCAAAATAACTACAACTGTTACATTGTCCCAAAACATTTCTCCTATTCTATTACAAAGGCTTCCATCATCAAGGTCGGGGTTCCAAATCATCCAAAAAGTCCTCAAAATCAGTTCTACAACCCAACTGGGTATAAAACTCATTATCATTAACACCTGAAAGAGAAGATCATGAGCTAAATGCCCAATACACAAGTAACAGAAGCAAATATGTAGTGACGAGCACACTTAGACTAAATGCAATGCATCAACTATCCTTTATTATCTATTAGTTAAATTTATAAATCAACAAAGGAGTATTCAAACTCTAGATACAAGCTACGGGGTATATGGGTATCCTGAGTAATGACACAACACTCAAGGGGTTGATAGAGGCAGCCCGAATATCTATATCACTTAGATGATATAACCAATAAAGAGAAAAGTAATTTCATCTATGTTTAATAGCCATTACTCAACTCTACTTAAAATCTATAATATCACTCAGTTCAACCGGTCCCATAAACGTGAACTAAATCATATTATTTCTTCTTAGAATAAACAAATGTTACACCAATATTATTCTCCTTATCAATTATCTACCAAGCCACTTATAAAAGTCATGGTGCCATGACAAGGGTGACCTAAGTGCCCAAACTACTGTGTCTACTAGGACAAGGTTGTCGCTTCTCGGACCAGATTCAACGGCATAAAACATAATCAATATAGACATTTATTAATCCATTTCAATTAAGATTAATTTAGACATGCTTATCCTAAGCAAACACAATCAAAGTTACAATGTACTTGACTTGTACGTAAATGATTAGTAGACACACTCAAATGATAAGGATAATATGTAAGAAAATAACTCAATTCATATAAAATTGAATATCATTCATAAACAATTCTTAAGTTTGCTATACAATGCAAAACATAACTAAAACCCATATTAAATCACAATTTGACATTCATTCATACACACATACAATACATATGTATATACATAACATTCCTTCCTTTAAATTTAAAAAATAATTTATTTATTTATTTTTTTATAAAACAACACAAAGCCCATAATGTACGACCGTACGGGGGGTGGTAAAAACTTGCACGGGTACAAGCACGCCCGTGTTAGAGGAAAAGAAAAAGAAAAATTTCACCAGAGGTTAGTAAGGGCCAGTACACGCTAAATCATGTTTAAAAAAATTTGACCAGAGGCCTACAAGGTCCTCTATACCCTCATACAAAATGAAAAAAAAAAAAAACCACCACCAAAGGCTTGTAAAGGGCTTTATATGCCTGTGTAAATGGAAAACATCACCTCAAGAGGCTTGTAAGGCCCCATGCATGCTCCTACAACTCAATTTACTAGGGGTTTCAAAATCCCTCATTTTCCAAACATCATTTTGTCATCTTTTTACACATCCTACATCAATCTAAACATTATAAAAGCATCATACTTGTAAAGACTCGGACTCAACTTTATATTTAAAATAGGTGAATCTAGATCTCCAACCACATATAGCCTGCAGTGTTATATGTAAGGTTGATTACCATGATCAGTTTGGACATTTGTTTACCCAAATCTCCTATAAAAATAAATTTGAAAACTATTAACTCTTTAAAACTTTTTAGAAAAACATAATACTATCATATAAGATATAGATCTACTACAGACATTTATAGATATAGATGTTACAGACAAGGCTTATAAACAAGCCATTTACAAAATACATAAGTTTGGCAAAAACTATCATAACTATTACATATGTCTCCTAAACTATGCTATTACAAAAGTTCCATCAAGTCATGGTCATTTCTAATCTTCCCAATTATTTAGAAAATCCTCAAAATCCATTCCGTGCCCCATACTTCTATAGAACCTATACTAGCATCAACACCTGAAACATGAAATAATGAGTCAAAGGCCCAGTACGCAAGTAACAAAAACAAACAGGAACGTTACACAAGCTTAAACTACATGCAAATAGAATAACTATCAAGTTATTAGGAAATCTTTAATTAGTCAAACAACATTTGAGTATTTAAAACTGCAGACAACAAGGATATCTGGGGATCCTGAGTAACGATTTTGACGCTCAGGGGATTGATATAAGTTGTTTGGAGACTTATATCTCCTAGATGATAAATCCATAAAAGAAAAAGTAGCTTCCTCTAGGGTTTTCAGTCGTTTCATAATTTTGCTTAACTTAATCCATAATATCACCTAATTCAAATATTCCCATAAATAATTGAATTAAATCATATTATTTCTCTTTAAGAATAAGCAAATATTATACCGATATCAACAACCCTATCAACTACCCGCCTTGCCACTTATAAAAGTCTTATCATAAAGATAGGGGTGGCCTAAGCGTCTAAACTACCGTGCCCCTGATCTGAGCAAGGTGTCACTCCCCGAACCAGATTCAATAGCATGATAGATAATCAATTCAAACAATTTAAGTTTTATCCTAAATTAAAGTAAATTTAGTCATGCTTATCCTAGGCAAGAAAATAAGCATATTATTGCGTACCTGAATCAAACCGAGAATTAGAGGCAGTATTCAACTAAGGATCTATCACTGTTACAAGAAATTTCAACTTATATCAATACCCTTAACTCTATTCCATGTATGTATGTATATATATATATATATATATAGCTCTACATTAAAGGATCATAAAATTTAAATAAATATTCATATAAGGTCTTAACTCGATATTTATACATCAAACATTATCATACAAACTCATAAAATCATCAAAAGATTAAATGTGAAGCTTGGAAAGATGTTTGAATAAGTTTTGAAAATGGAAAAACAGTAGGGGATACGCCAGCCTTGAACGCCAGTGATGTTAAAGCGGTATAGTCTGCACCAAAAATTCTACACTTGCCATTGTTGACAGAGTTAAGCCAAACGTTGGCAGTGTTGGGGTCTATGAGAACGACGTTTAGCTGATGTAGATTGCAACTTAAATTTATCAAAAGTTTCAAGAGTTCCACGAGGTCGGTCTATGCCCATGAATACCCCCAACATTGATAGTGTTGCTGTGTATGCCGACAATGTTGACCTCTACACCGGCGGCGTTGAAGCGGCATATACTGCAGCACAAATTTTTGAAAAATTGCAAACCTCCCCTATTTAAGAACACAAACTTTTCACTATATTTTTCACTTTCAAACTTCCTTCGAACATATTTCCAACATCAAACTTCAACCTAACATACAACATCTTCACTTTAACCTCATCAAACACCCATATCCACCATTTCAATCATAAATTCTCATTCAACCCTCATTTAGCCAATTCATTCTTCTCTAAACTATCTTAAACCTACTCATTTCTAACTTCATTCACTTCATTACTTCTTGTCACTTACTAAGCACAAACAACAACTTATAAACCATCAAGATACCATTCAATACATAGCTAACACATGCAAATCACCTAAACTCATTTTAACATAAATACTCCTATTCTAACAAAACCTTAAACTAACAAATACACACTTACATAACCAATACATACCTTTAGAGTCTTGAGCTTAGTTTATATTTATGATCTTGCTATAAGATATTGATAGTTTTACTTGAGAGAAATATATGTGATGTTTGGCTTGTCAAAGGTGAGTTTTGGAGGATGAAAATGGTGTCTTTGCTTCTCTGTTGGGTTTCTCTTGGTTAGTTTAATTTTTCACATGAATTTTTGTTAAAATTAGACTTGATATTTATCCAAATATTGACTTTAGGGGCTGCTAGGTTAGGGGCTTTACTTTGCATGGGTTTGGGCTTGATTTTGGGTCAAAAATAAAATAAGTTAGGCTTGTTTTGTTCCCAAATTTTCTATTATGTTTGGTTATGATATCAAACATTGTTTAACAAATTTTGAATCACTTCAAAACATATATATCAATATAAGTACAATATTAACACTAATAATGCACACATTAATATCCAATTAAATAATCACAAACACATAAACCACTCACAACACAACTTATATGCTAGACTTTAAATGTTGTTCTAACATGCAAAAATATGCATTAATACACATGTAAAAATATAAATTGGGAATTATGGCTATTTCATTCTCCCCTCCTTCAAGAAGTTTTGTCCTCAAAACTTAGCTTACCTCAATGCTCAAAGAGCTCTGGATGTTATATTTCATCTCAATCTCGACTTTCTAGGTTGCTTCTTTGTCTGTTTGTCCACTCTATAGAACTTTTACAAAAGAAATTGTCTTCCTTCTCAACAATTTGTCAATTATATCTAAGATCTTGATTGGCATCTCAATTGTTGTCAAGTTAGGCAAAACATCCGGTTGATTAGTACTGATAATAACATTTGAATTTGATATACATTTTTGCAACTGAGAAACATAAAACACATTGTGTACTTCCGATAAATGTGGTGGTAAAGCCAATCTTTATGCCAAAGGATCAACTCTTTCCAACACTTCAAAAGGACCAATGTATCTATGGTTCGCTTCGACTCCAAATCTAAATGCTCCCTTCGTTGGTGATATCCGGAGAAACACGTGTTCTCCTACTTCAAATTCAAGAGTCTTCGTCTCATATCCGCATAGTTTTTGAAACTACCTTGTGCGACTTTTATCCTTTGTTTCACCACTTGAATCTTATCAATATCTTGCTGGACTAATTTCAGATCAATCAAGGCTCTTTCTCCTACATCATCCTAGTGAAGAGACAATTTGCATTTCCTTCCATATGGTGCCATTTGTATAGAAGATTGATAGCTATTATTGTAGGCAAATTCAATCAATAGTAAGTGATCATCTGATCACCCTCCAAAGTCTAGTACACAAGCCTTCAATATGTCTTCCAATATCTGAATTGTCCTCTTTGATCGTCCATCAATTTGAGGATGAAAGACAATACTGAATTGAAGTTGTGTACCAAGCACTGTGTGTAAACTCTTCCAAAATCTACTAACAAACCTGGTATCTCTATCCGAAGTGATTGTTCTTGGTATACCATTGAGTCTTACAATCTCTTTGATATACACATGTGCCATCTTCTCCAATGAATCCCCAACTCTTAAAGGAATGAAGTGAGCTGATTTTGTCAATTTGTCAACAATTACCAAGTAACTTCATGCTTAGCAATGGTCCTTGGTAGAGCAAACACAAAATCCATGGTGATCTCTTCCCATTTTCATTCAGGAATGGACAAAGGCTGAAGTTCTCCACCCGATCTTTGATGTTCAATCTTGATTTAGTGGCAAGTTAAACATTTTGGTACAAAGTCTACAACATCCCTTTTCAATCCTTCCCACCAATAATACTTTTTCAAGTCCTTATACATTTTAGTGCTCTCGGGGTGAATAGAATAAGATGAAGAGTGAGCTTCTTCCATGATCTCTTCTCTCAAATCATGTATCCTTGGCTCATAAATTCTATTTCCATGTCTCATAATATCTTCTTCATCTAGCCTTGATTCCTTCCTCTTTCCTTTTCTTATGGCTAATATCAATTCTCCACTCTCTAGGTCTTCCTTCTGACCCTGCTTAATTCTTTCCAAGATTGTGGGTTGTAGAGACAAATGAGCAAGCATATATCGACTTTTTCCATAGTTACTTCAATTTCCATTTTTCTGAACTCCTTCTGGATCTCCTTCTGACTTGTAATCAATGTTACAACATCTACTTGTTTCTTTCTGCTAAGAGCATTTGCTACAACATTTGCCTTACCAGGATAATACAAGATTTCCACATCATAGTCTTTGATTAATTCATGCTATCTTCTTTGTCTCATATTAAGTTCTTTCTGAGTGAAAATGTATTTAAGACTCTTGTGATTAGTATATATCTTGCAATTCTCACCAAAGAGATAGTGTCTCCACAATTTCAATGCTAGAATCATAGCTACCAACTCCAAATCATGAATTAGGTAGTTTTTCTCATGTGGTATAAGTTGTCTTGAAGCATATGCGATTACCCATCCATCTTGCATAAGAACACAACCCAATCCCTAGATGGAAGCATCACTAAAAACCACAAATTTATTTCTACTAACAGGTAAGGCTAGAATTGATGCTGATATCAACTTTTCCTTCAACTCTTGGAAACTTTGTTCACATTTTTCATCCCAAATGAATTTAGCATGCTCTTGAGTCAACTTAGCCAATGGGGATGCTACCTTTGAAAATCTTTCCACAAATCTTTGATAATACCTGGCTAACCCAAGGAAACTTCTTATTTTAGTCACATTTGTTGGTCTTAGCAATTTCAATATGGCTTCAATTTTCTTAGGATCAACGATATACCTTCCTTTGATATGATATGACCTAGGAGATATCTCCTCAAGGCAAAAGCTACACTTGCTAAATTTAGCATATAGTTTCTTCTCTTTAAGCCTTTGCAAAACAAGCTTCAAGTGCTCTTGCTCCTCTCTATTTCTTGAATAAATAGGCATATCATCAATAAACACAAGTACAAATAAATCAAAATAATCCTAGAACACCTATTCATCAAATCCATAAATGCTACTAGAGCATTTGTCAACCCAAATGGCATAACAAGAAATTCAAAATGGCCATATCTAGTGCGAAATGCCATCTTTGGTATGTCTTGGGACTTAATTTTGAGCTGATAATTCTTTATGCTCCCTTAGAACTCCAAGTAGTTGCTGCTCTTGTTCACCTGTCAAATAAGATGAAACAATTATTGGCAAGGTATTTCCAGTTTCTAGAAAAGCATATTTCAAATGTGTAGGAAGGGGTTTAAGCTCAAGAGTTGGTGGTTGTATCAATGATGGTATTGGCTTACCTTCACTAGTGCCCAGCTCCTTATAATATCTAGTTTTAATTTGAGGCACTTGCTTAACTTCTTCCTCTTGCTCATCATCACTCCAATCATCTAGATCTCTTAGCACAGATTCCACAATTTCCACACTTGCTTTTTCTTCAACAGTCTCAGAGATAAACTCATCAATAATATCAATAGTATAACAAGAACCTTTATCAATTTTTTTCATTGCATCATAAAGATTAAAGGTCACCTAATCATTTTCTACCCTTAAAGTAAATTTACTTTATTCCACATCAATTAATGCTTTACCGATTGCAAGGAATGGCCTACCAAGAATCATTGGGACTTTACGATCATCATCCATTTCCAAGACTATAAAGTATACTAGAAATATGAACTTATCAACTTTTACTAAGACATTTTCAATAATACCACGTGGGTATTTAACACTTCTATTTGCAAGTTACAAGGTAACATGAGTCTCCTTGCATTCTTCAAGTCCTAATTTCCTGAAAATAGATAGGGGCATAAGATTAAGACTTACACTAGAATCTATAAAAACTTTATCAAAGCAAAAGTCTCCTATAGTGAAAGGGATAGTAAAACTCCCCTGATCTCTTTGTTTTGTCGGCAGGCTGGGTGTATTCTTTTGCATAATCATTGAACATTCTCTTGTTAGCACCCACTGGGTTCATTCCCATCAATCTTCCTCTTCTTAGTAAGCATTTAAATTAAAACGTTGCATAAGAAGGCATTTTCTTGAATCACTTCTAAGAATGGAATATTGATTTGCAAATTCGAAAACATCCAGGAACTTCGAAAACTCCCATACCAATTTGCTGCTTCAGTCTTCCAGAAAAGGAATAGGTGGAACATAAGTTTTGTGTCTCCAGTAGTTTTTGCTTGGTTCCTCCATATTCTGTTTCCTTATCTTTCCTTGGAATCACTTCATTTCCTTCACTTTTTCCTCAACGGGTATTAACCTCCTTCAACTCTCAAAATTATGGCATTCACGTTTTAGGATTTTCTTCTATGTTGCTCGTAAAGAACCGAATGGCCTATTAGTAAATTTACTGAGCAAGTTGATGGTTGAAGATCTTGAATAATAGCATGCTGATTATTGAGTTTGGTCTGTGTGGTGCTCTATAAAGTCTTCAATAACCCCATCATTTGAAAGTTGATTCGCTGAGATGGTAGGTGCATTCTTTAGACCTTATTTTGAAATCCATGTGGTTTGTAAACATTGGATTCATTTCTATAAGATAGTTTGGATGATTACGCCATTCTGGATATGAGTATTTGCATATGGTCCATAATTAACCCTTCTAAAGTTTCTAACATAGTTGAGCTGCTCTCCACTTGATGATGGTGTGGTATCATGAGGAAAATCATAATTGAATGTGGTCTTGAGCACAACTCACAAGTAGCAACATGATTAATATTCAAAGAACTAGATGATACAAGTTTACTTACTTGTGTGGTCAAAGCTGAAACTTGAGCAATGACCTATTACATGGCTTCACTATTTTGAATAGATCCCACCTTTGATTTCGTTCTTTCACATCTGCAGTTATGAGAACTAGAAGTTAATTCCTCAATTAATGTGCTAGCTTCATCATATGTCTTTCCCATGAGTGATCCTCCTAATGTAGCATCCACTAATGACCTCATAGTCTCATCTAGACAAAGGTAGAAAATTTTAATCAAAAGATTATCTGGAAGTCCATGAGGTGGGCATTTTCTAACTGCCTCCTTAAATCTCTCCCAAGCTTCATACGATGATTCTCTAGAAAACTTGGTGAAGTTGGTGATCTCATTCCTTAATTTAGCAGTTCTAGCATGAGGGAAAAATCTCTTCAAGAACTTCATTGTCAAATCTACCCGTGAAGTAATGGACTCAGGTAGTTGAGAATTAAACCAAGCAAAAGCTTTATCCTTAAGAGAGAAAGGGAAAAGCTGCATTCTTATGGCCTCATCAGAAACTCCATTAAGTTTGACAGTATTGCAATATTGGAAGAACTTAGCAATATGTTCATCTGGTGTCTCATTAGGATAGCCTTTAAATTGATGTGACTAAACAATTTGAATTAATGCCGGTTTAAGCTCAAAGTTGTTGGCCTGAACTGCTGGCCTTCTCAGAGCGGGACCCTGAATAGTGGGTACTGAAAATCGTCACATTTTATTCTACTAAGAGTTAGGTGTTCACTCGAAAAGTTGGCTCAGATTTATATCTGAGAGATAGTACAGTTACACGGTGTATCGGTGACCATCACTTCTGACCGGAATACGAGATTTGTCAGTCGATTTTGGAGAAGTCTTCATGAAGCTCTTAGAGCGAAGCTATAGTTTAGTACAACATTCCATCCACAAACCGACGATCAATATAAAAGGACAATATAGATTCTTGAAGATACGCTTGGAGCTTGTGCCTTAGATTTTGGAAAGAATTGGGATGAACACTTACCTCTTGTTGAGTTTGCATACAATAATAGCTATCAGACATCGATTCAAATGGCTCCATATGAAGCTTTATATGGGAGAAACTGTAGATCTCCTTTGCATTGGGACGAAGTAGGCAAAAGAGCATTAATTGGTCCTGATCTAGTACAACAATCAATTTATAAGGTCCAAATGATCAAACAGAGATTAAATGCAACTCAAGACCGTTATAAAAGTTATGCCCACTTGAGAAGAAGACCTTTAGAATTTGAACTTGGAAATCATGTATTTCTCAAGATATCATCGACAAAAGGAGTTTTTAGATGTGGAGTAAGGAGCAAATTGAACCAAAGATATATTGGACCCTATGAAGTTCTGGAATGGATAGGACCAACAGCTTACAGATTGGTTTCACCACCAGGTCTATCGAGTTTCCATGACGTCTTTCATGTGTCTCAGCTTGGAAAATGCATATCTGATCCCGATGCTATATTGATGCAAATCAGCTAGAAATACTACAAGATTTGACTATTGATGAGAAACCGATCAGAATTTTAGGCAAAATGGAAAAAGAATTGAGAAATGAAGTGATACCGATGGTAAAAGTCCAATGGAGCAATCAATCTGAGAGAGAAGCGGTTTGGGAAGTAGAGAGTGTAAGGTAACAGAAGTACCCTAAACTTTTTGAGACTAGAGGTAAGTTAAGTTTCAGGGACGAAACTTCTTGAATGAGGGAAGAATGAAAAACATAATTTATTTAATAATTTAATTTTCATATAAATATAATATTAGTTCTAAATATTAAGTTTGAAATGAATTTGATATATGAAAATGAATGTGTAGAAATAGATTTGATATACAATGTGTAAGTTTATGTTAGTACAAAAAAGTGTGTTAGTAGCATGTTATGAGTTAATACTATGTTTATTAATGTAAATTATTGATGTATGTGTATATGTGTGATGATATTAATGCTATTGTTTTATGTATATTAATGTGTGTATAGTATAATTAATGTTTGTGTCTTTTATGAATTAATATGTATA
Source organism: Combretum micranthum (assembly GCA_024138025.1). NCBI lineage: Eukaryota > Viridiplantae > Streptophyta > Magnoliopsida > Myrtales > Combretaceae > Combretum > Combretum micranthum. Next base: position 207,073 of record JAMXBD010000495.1, on the reverse strand, counting down.
TGTTATGTTTAAAATTATCAAAACAACTTTTGAAATGCCTAAAAATTGTTAGCATAATTTTTACTACAATTTAAGCCCATTTTTAAGCTCATTTTAAGTCCAAATTAACCTTAAATTAAGTCAAACAAAGCCTAACCCATTATGTACCCAAAAGTCAAAGTTTAGGATAAATATGAGCCCATAATTTGATCAAAAAGACCCTCTTTTGGAAGCCTAAAAATTTCATCCCAAAATTCACTTTTCTATTCTTTCTTTTGTTCTTCTTTCTTCAAACAATATACCCAAAACCCTTAGTAAGAACAAGCTCTTAGATTCAAATATTTTCTTCAAGTCAAAGCTTCTTCATGTAAGTTAATGCAAGTTATAAGTTATTTGTTTGTTCTTTCTTTTGATATATATATAGAGTTCATGTTAATATGAGTTTCAATGGCATATGAGTTTGAATGGTTTTATATGCTAATAAATGTTGGGTTGTGTTTTGATATTATGTGAACTTGTTATATGTGTTATGGAAGTAGTGAGAAGTGTTGGTAAAGATTGAAGTTGATTTTGAGTAGTTAAGCTTAAGGTGAAGAGTAGGAGAGGATTTGAAATGAATGAAGTAGTTTGATGTGTCAAAATGATGTTTAATGTTGTTAGGAGTAGTTAATAGATAGAAGATAGTATATGAAGCTAGATATATGTTTGAAGATGGATTAAAAATACCTTAGATTACAATTTTGCAAAGTGAAAAATAGGGGATGCAAAAACTTTTCAAATAGGTCTGTTTTTGCATTTATATCGGCATGTGATTCTTCAACGCCGCTGGCATAGAGGTGGTGTTGAATATGATCATAATCGATTTTTCTAACGCTGCTTGTAACGCCGTCGGCATTTGTAAAGAAATTGGCCAACGTTCATTTTCCAAATCCTACGCTGGCCACTGGGCTTCAACACTGCCAGTCTTTAATCGATGTTGAATGCGAGTAGAACTGATTTTCATAACGCCGCTGATTCCAAAGTTGCCGGCGTTCAACTCAAATTTGTGGGTGTAAATTGCCCACATATCTCCTGAGTTTTTACAATTTCAAACCTCTTCAATTGTCCTTCTTTGCTTCATATATGGTTTACTAATGAATCTATGAGTTATATAAACATGTTTTATGTATGAATCAAGTGTTAGAACTATATGTTACGTTCATTGAATCTCTTTGTATAGTTAACTTAGAATTGTGTGTTGTATGTATGTTCTTCGTTCGATTATTGATTTGTTTTAATATTTCTTATTTCAGTTAAAGGTTCTTTAGTTGATTCCCCTCTGAGTGGATATAGTGATACCCTATTGGGTACAGGTACGCAGTAGCTTGCTTGTTGTATGCGAGGAATAGGCATTACTAAATTTGACTTAATTCAATTCGACTTAATACTTTGATGAACTGGATGTCTATTATGTTGTTTAATCTAGTTCGAGGAGCACTAAACCTATCATGATGCAATGACATGTTAGTTAGGCGCTTTAACCTAAGTCATGATGCAATGGTATGCTATGATGCAATAGCGATTCGTTTATGGTTAAGCGGATAAATGATGGGGAGAATAGTATCTGAGTAATGTTTGCTTAAACTTAAGGGGAAATGTCATGGTTTAGTTCAAAGTTTATGGAGACTTGTGAACTAGATTCATGTTGTGGACTGAAGTTTAAGTAGAGTCGGGCAACGGCTATGGAGCCATAAATGAAGCTATTTCTTTATGGAATAGATATAGGAGATATAAGTATTCAAACTGCTTATATCAACCCCCTGAGCAACTGCTGTTACTCAGGACCCCTAAATTCCCAGAGTGTGATTCCGGGGTTTGAATACCCTACTATTGTTTTGTTAAAAGAAAACTTAGCAAGATAATGACTTAATCGTTGATGCATTTCATTAGAATTAAGTTCGTTTGACAATTCGTTTTTGTATTTGTTATTGCGTACTGGGCCTTTGGCTCACTTTTGCTGCATTGCAGGTATTGAAGATGATTTGTATGATGATCTAGGATACGGTTAGGTTTTAAGACGTTCATGGATGAGTGGGACGAGTAGGACTTGAATTCCCTTGGTTTTTGGGAGAAGTTTTGGTTTAAAACATATTTCTCTGTACATGAGGCTTGTTAAATAAGCCTAAGTTGTAAAAAACTTTAAAGTCTGTTTAGTTTATCTTTTTGTACCAAAAACAACTTGTAATTTTGTAGTGTCTTATATTGACACTAATCTTTGTGCATATAATGTATATATGTATGGATTACTTTTGTTAGTAATCTTCTTTTATTTAAAAATTATTTATAAAGTTTTTGGTAGATTTAATCAAATAATTCTCATAAACTGTTAGTTTTTGAACAACCTTACATATAATGTGAAAATGTTATATGTGGTTGGGGATTCGGTATACTAAATCTCGGGATTTAGTGGGTCGGGTCTTTACAATCGCCATGGAGAGCACCAGTATTGTTTGTTAAGAAAAAGGATGGTTCGATGAGACTTTGTATTGCTTATAGGGAATTAAATTGAATTACCATCAAGAACAAGTATTCATTATCGAGAATGATGATTTGTTTGATCAACTACGTAGAGCGAAAGTATTTTCTTATATTGATCTCAAATCAAGAGACCATCAAATCTGGATCAAAGCAGAAGATATAACTAAGATTGCACTTCGAACTCGGTGTGGCCATTATGAATTTTTGGTTATGCCATTCGGATTGACTAATGCACTAGTGGTATTTATGGATTTGATGAATCGAATCTTTCAACCATTGTTGGATATTTGTGTAATTGTATTCATCAATGATATATTGGTATATTCCTCATCAGAGGAACAACATAAAGAACATTTGAGAAGTGTATTGTAGATTTTAGGGGATAACAAATCATATGCTAAATTTTCGAAGTGTGAGTTTTGGCTCAAGAGTATATCTTTCCTTGGACACATTGCATCGGGAGAAGGAATTTCTGTGGATCCTGGAAAGGTCAAAGCCATCGTAGAATGGAAAAGACCTGAGACAATTACTGAAATAAGGAATTTCTTAGGATTAATAGGATGCTATAGAAAATTTGTACGAGATTTCTCAAGATTGCGAGACCATTAACACAATTAGCAAAGAAAAATAAAAATTTTGAATGGAATGAGAAGCCAGAACAGAGTTTCTAAGAATTGAAAAAGAGATTAGTATCAGCACCAATATTGGTCATACCTAATGATCAAGTCCCATATGCTATATACAGTGATGCGTCTAAAAATGGTTTTGGGTGTATATTAATGCAAAATGAAAAAGTAATAGCATATGCTTCTAGACAATTGAAACCCCATGAGATGAATTACCCTACTCATGCTTTGGAACTAGCTGTCATTGTTTTTGCACTCAAATTTGGTGACACTATTTATACGGATAAAGGTATGAAATCTATACTAATCATAAAAGTTGAAGTATATATTCACACAAAAGAACTGAATATGAGGCAACGACGATGGTTGTAGCTAATAAAATATGATTTAGGTATCAATTATCACCCTAGAAAAGTGAATGCTGTTACTGATGCTTTAAGCCGGAAAATTCATGGAGAAGTATCCTCGATGCTAACTGAGTAAAAAGAACTCATTAAGGAGTTTAAAAGAATAGTTTAGGATTCACAATGCAAGGTCTTGAAGTTGAACTTGGAAATCTGATTTTAGAACCTACCTTACTCCAATAGATCAAAGAAGCTTAAAAGAAGATTTAGAATTTTAAAAGATTATCCAGAAGTACCACAAGATAAATATAGGGATTTCCGAGTAGATGATGAAAGAATTTAGAATGGGTAACGGACTGTGTGTACCCCATAAATCAGATTTACAACGGAAGCTAATGCAGGTGGCACATAATTCTGGATATACTGTTCATCCTAGAAAAACAAAAACATATTAGGAGTTGAAAAGTGCATATTGGTAGAATGGGATGAAAAAGGATGTAGCGGAGTTTGTGGCTACATGTAAAGTATGTCAAAGGTTTAAAGCTGAACACCAAAAGCCAGGAGGATTGTTGAAGCTATTACCGATTCCTGAATGGAAATGGCATCAGATCTCTATGGACTTTGTATGTTCACTACCTAAGACAAGTAGTAGACATGACGCTGTATGGGTTGTTATGGATCAAGTCACTAAATCAGCACATTTTATACCAATCAACATGACATAGCCACTGGAAAAGTTAGCACGAATATATCTTAAAGAGATTGGTTGATTACATAGGATACCAATTAGCATAGTATCAGGTAGAGATCTATGCTTTGTTTCTAGATTCTGGAATGGATTACAGAAAGCATTAGGGACATAGTTAAAATTTAGTACCACTTATCATCCCTAAACTAATGGATAGACAGAGAGAACCATATAGACTTTGGAAGACATGTTAAGGTCTTGTGTATTGGAATTTAAGGGAAATTGGGATCAACACTTACCTTTAGTGGAATTTGCATACAACAACAGTTATCGTTCTAGTATTGGAATGCCACCATATGAAGCACTTTATGGTCGGAAGTGTAGATCACCATTATTTTGGGACAATTTGGAGAGAATAGCCATTGGACCTGAACTGTATAAGAAACAATAGATAAGGTAGCAGTGATAAAACAAAATATGAAGAAGTACAAGATCGACAAAAGAGCTAGGCAGATTTGAAGAGAAGGGAATTGGAATTCAAAGAAGGAAATCATGTGTACCTTAAAGTGAATTTGATCAAGAGTCTTCATCGTGGATGAAATCAAGGAAAATTAAGTTCTCGATATATTGGACTTTTTTAGATCTTGGATAGAGTAGAAGATTTAGCATATCAATTAGCATTACCTCTAAATCTTTCTGGTATACATAACATGTTCCATGTTTTGTTCTAAGGAAATACATGTCTGATCCAGATAAAGTGGTTGAATTAGAGCCGATCCCATTAAAGGAGAACTTGACATATGAGAAACAACCTGTTCAAATAATAGACAGCAAGTGCAGACTCTTAGAAACAAGGAAATCTGATATGTTAAGATTTTATGGGACCCCTAAACGGAAGTGGTGATTTGGCAATTAGAAGATGAAGTTCGGAAGAATTATCCTAATTTGTTTGAAAAACCAAGTACGCATCAAGCTTTGAGGGCAAAGCTTAGTTTAAGGGGGGGAGGATGTAAACCCCGATAATTTTCACGCTAGTATATGATAATAAAATAGAAAACATGAATTAGATAGTGAACTTAGAACCCGATAAAAATCCTAGAATAGATTTATGAGTTATAATGAACTCATTCCCAGTTTAAAAGCCTGAATAAAAATTTCTTTGACCTTAAAAGATACTAAAAACAAGATTTCGTATCTTGAGCTGATAACTCAAAATATAATTAGAAGTAGCTCTAAATTTCAAACCCAATAAATATAATCTGTTAACAGAGCTTATGGTTATAAAACAATAATCCAAAGATGATTTACTAGGATTATAAATACGCAATAGATACTAATACAGATCAATAATTACAAGTCAAGATCTCAAATAAAAATTTTGGAACCCACTGTTATAATTGTTAAGAAATTATGAATCCATTATGACTTAAACCTTAATTTAACCTATCGGACTTGAAAAATTTAATCGCGTAAGTTAAAATGCTAGAAATAATTAATCGTGTAAACTTTAAACTAAAAACTTGAATATATAAACAATCTAGAAATTTTGTAGAAACATAGATAATTTTTTTTAGATAAAACTCTTACAAAACTATTATAACATACGCATATAAATCAAAATTTGTTAAGATAACGTAGTTAACTATATTAAGCAAATAATGAAACAAATCAAACGAAAAAAATAGCAAAAATTTTCCTCCAAAAATAGTGCATTTCTACACGAAAATTCCAGTTGAAAACACACATTTTTTCAAGCCCAAACACCTTCCTTGGCCTCCTAACTTCAGCTTAACTTTAATACATATATATAGGAGTAACTTAGCTATAAAATCAGCTCATAACTCTCACAAACTTAATCTGAAAATTTAGCTATAGTAGAATTGCGAACAACCCTTATAACCTCTGTCATTCCTTTACTTGGATAGCCTTCAAGTATTCTAAAAAGAGCATAGCCCCTGTTTTGCTTCCTATATTTTACCTAAGTATCAAACACATCAAAACACCAATCCTCTCCTTCAAACAACATCAAAAGCTAAGCAAAATAGCCCTTGGTTTTGCTTTGAACCAACTTGAAAATTCAAGCTCAACAAGGTAAGAAATCTTAGTTAAATTAGTTAACTCCCAATACATCTAAAACTCATTATCCAAGCTTTGATATAGGTTTGGTTCTTGCCAAGGAAGGGAGCTGGGTATCCTTTTCCACATCAAACCAAGGTAACCCTAACCTAACATTGATTTCTTGTTACATTTATGTATATATATTAGGTTGGAATGAGTAGTATTAGAGAAGGTTATGTGTTTGTGAAAAAGTAGTTATTTTATATGAATTCAACTAGATGAATTATTGTTGTATTAATAATGCTTAGATGTGAGAGCTATGAAAACATCAACTTAGAAATGTTATAAACTTAAGTTTAGAAAATTTGGATCTAGGAATGAAGAGTCAAAACCATGCTCAAATTTCAACTAAACTAGCTTAAATTTATGTTTAATGCCCTTAGGACCTAATATGAGCATAAAACTTGATAAAACAAGCCTTAAAGACATGATTAGGAGTCCAACATTATAAGAAAAATAATATGAAACAATTCTTAGAAGTTAACATGTTGATAATTTCACAAGTTGTGAATGGGCTAAGGAAATGAATAAAAGATTAGATAGTGAAATAAGATCCTCTAAATAATATAAATTCTACTTAAAAAGAGCATATAAGGTTGACAGGCAAAGTAAAATAAATAAAAGACTACTACTAACAAGGACATTAAATAATGTAAGACTTGAATAGAAAATTAATAAAAAATTTAATTAAGTTCATTTTAGATATAATGAATGATATTTAATGATAATTTAAATCAAAAGTAACCCAAAGAAACTAAATATTAAATGATATACCCTTTTACTATAGAATCAATACCTTAGAAGACTAATGTAAGTAAGGAATTATATCAAATATCAACATAGGACATAGGCACTCATAGAATTCAATATTTTATTTATAAATACTATTGATGAATATTTCATCTCAATAGGTAATTTTGATACTGTTGAGGACTACGACTAAACAGTATGAGCAGGTGAGTAACTCAAACTTATTACATTGTTTGTGTTTGTAGTTTAGCTGCATTATAAAACAAAAATAATAATAATGAACTCGTATGTATATGGGTTAAGGGCATTGCTTGTTGTTTGGAATTACTTGGTTGTTAAACAATACTAAATAAAAGTGATAATGGAATGCTTGTGAATTTGCTGTATGGATAGCATGTTGATTTTCTGTATGAAGCTTGAGCACTTTTAACCTAACTAAAAATTATTGGTATCATACAATAAAATAAACATGCATTGTATAAATTGCATTATAATTATGTGATAACCTATTACGTGTTAGAATTTCGGTTATCTGGTAATGCTTGGTTTTTCTAGGCAAGAGGCTATTAGTTCTATACAAGATTACCTTTGTTCTGTCGGTTCTATGGGAACTACCTGGTAATGAAGGACACCACCCATGGTATTGCTGTGAAATGTCTAATACTTAATAGAGTTTCTAAGGCTTAAAACAGGAAATGAGTGCTTAAAACAAAAGTAACATAAAGAGATAACTACAGTGAGGATTGTGGCTTTCCTGTTACTTAGCTTCTCCTGGATAGGTGGATCATAGATCGGATTTCCTTTAACTCCGATGATAGGGTGTAAATCTTCATCCTGTTTGGATTCCAGATTGTCCAAGCTTGTAATTGATCATATACTTAAACGCTGCATTACATATGTTTGATAATAACTTGCTTGTTGTGTGATATGTTCTGGTTATTCATTGAGCCCATGGTTTATGCTCACACTCCTACAGTCCTTACAGGTTGACTCTTCATCCTTGGTTTGTTGCTTCTAGGAGCTTAGCACCGATAAGGTTCTAAAGTTGAATGAATTCTTAGGATAGGTTATATAATATTGCCTCATTATATGTACCAGATGATATTACAATGTTGTTTTTTAATATTTGGGAACTTCAGTTATATATAGTGGTCTGTAATATTTTATTATTCAAACAATAGTTAGAAAGATCTATTTATGATGATGTATTTTTATTCGTCATCATCATTCTTATCAAGTAACCGAAAAGGTCCTATTTTGTTAAACCTATGTCATTTTCCAAGATAATCTAGTAATAACATGTGTATGTGATACTGTTTGGTCATCAAATTGTATCATAATATATGTGTTACTACTAGGGTACCCTTGGGCGTGACACTTATTTCTGATGTCATTATAAATTTGATGGAGACAACAGGCTAAAAGATCCTATTGAGCTTCAAACTTATATATATACATATTTTAAATTTAGGACCTATATTTTTTTTATAACTTTCTATCTTAAAATTTAAATTATTAAAAATTATTTAATATATAATCCCTATTAAAATGAGTCCAAATGAATTTTAAGTACCGTTAAAAATTAAAATTTTGAAATTAAATATTAAGATATATATATGTTCTAAATTTAAAATTGGTATATATATATATATATATAAGCTTTAAAAGAAAGGGGGATAAATGTCACATTTGTTGTTGATAATTATTATTTTTTACAATTCACTATCTAGTTTTTACCAATTCTTGTAACAAATCTAGTTAATTCAAATATTAAAAACACATATAAAATTTGAAAGTAAAATATCAATACTTTAATATTTTAGATAATTAATCACAAAATTAAATAAATTTTAGATAGCAAATATAATATTTAAAGCTATAAATGATTTTAAAGGTTTGAACTCAACTTGTTTAACAAATTAACGAGTCAGACTTGTCCAAGACTGCAAAGTGTAGACCTGAGCTTGAGCCCACTTAAGTTATGGCTTGTTTAACTTAATGAGCCTGAGCTCAAGGCTGTTTACATACATTATTATGTATAAAAAAATAATATTATAATAAATTTTATTTACGAACCTATTCAATAAACCTAAAGCAAACTGAGCTTGAGTAGTTTAGCTTGATTGTAAGCCTAATAATCTTCATCTTTAAAAAAAAATTGGGAAAGTTATTTTATTTTATTATTTTTAGTTTTTAATTTCATAACTTTGTATTATTTTCCTTCCATTTTAGAATCAAATTTTAATTGCCTTATAATGAAAAGTCTCTATTTCCATATGTTTTAAAAAATATATCCTAAAATAAAAACTTTTAAAAACATAAATGTAAAAAAAAAATAAAAGAAAAGCTTATGTTACAGTACGCGGGAATCATCCAGAATGGAATGAAGTGGAATCGATGAAATAAAATCATTGTGGAAATGATAAATCCATTACTTTGTTTGGATATAGACACAAAATGGAATGTATATGAATTAATTTATATTAAAATTTACCAAAAACACCCTTTAAAAGAATATAATAAATTCATATAGGATAAAAAGTTAAATTAAGTAAAAATTCTTAATGATATGTGAAATGAAATCGTGAGAAGATGGAATCAAATTCCAACTACAAGCTGGAATCGTTGATTCCAAGGAATCGTGATTCGACGATTCCACTTCTTATGACGCTTCCAAACGTAGAAAAAGAAATAAAAGCTGAAATTACGATTCCATTCCGGTTTATGCTTGCATACCAAACAAACCATTATAACAGTCTTATCATATTTTTCTCCACATTTGATAAAATAATATTAAGTTCAATTCATATTTAATGTAACAATGTATAAACTATAATTGTGATAAATTTTTTTTATCATCCAAACTAAGTAACAATCTTTAGTTTTCCATATTTCCTAATATTCAGATTTTCCCACCATTTGTGTCGCGTCGTTATATATAGATAATTTTCAAAACATGGATGTGTTCCATGCAAATGATCAAACCTTTTTCTTCCTGATTTCTTTCCTGATTTACCCACCGGTATCTCTTCCCACCATATTTTCATATTTCCTATTATTCAGGTTTTCCCACCATTTGTGTCTGTGTCGCGTCGTTGCATATAAATAATTTTCAAAACACAGATATCTTCCATGCAAATGATCAAACCTTTTTTTTTTTTTTTTTTTTTTTTTTTTCTGATTTCTTTCCTGATTCCCCCACCAGTATCTCTTCCCACCTTATTTCCATATTTCCTATCATTCAGGTTTTCCCACCATTTGTGTCGCGTCATGATATAAATAATTTTCAAAACATGGATATAATCCATGCAAATGATCAAACCTTTTTTTTTTTCCTGATTTCTTTCCTGATTTCCCCACCAGTATCTCTTCAAAATCAACAACTCCAAATTCCCATTTGTTCAAAACCCTAACTTTTTCCGCAAATCTTGTCGAAATGTTTTATATTTTTTAGTACTATACATCTACAGGGTACCGCAGTCACTCTGAGTTTAAAGAAAAGGAACCACCTTTGATCACTATCATCGTGTTTTTTAGGATTTAGAGTTTGTGTTTTTTTATGAAATATGGAGGGTATTGCTAATGAGCTAAAGCTGGTGGAGATGATGAAAGAAAATGTGACTAGGTTGTGTGAAAGGCTCAATAAGCAGTCAAGTGCCCTTTTTTTGTTCACTATGGAGTGGAAGGAATTGGAGCAGCATTTTGATGATATGACAAAGGGTATCGAGGATAAGTTTAGGGAGGTGAAGGTTTTGGAGAGAGAGGTTGATGAAAAGTTTAAGGTTGTTGAGTTGAAAGAGAGGGAACTGGGTTGTTTCGAAAGGAAGATTGAGGGATATAAAGAAAAGGTGGTTGAAATGGAGGAGAAGTTAGGTCTTTTAGGGAAGGGTATTGAAGATGGGATCGTTGAGTTGGTGGAGAAGGAGAAGACGTTGGCTTTGACACAGGTCGAGTTGGATGAGTTTAGTTTAGATGTTGTTTGTAAGGATAATGAGGTCAGCGAGTTGAGCAAGTCCATCGAAGAATTCTCGAGGGTTTTCAGTTTGAAGAAAGAGGAATTGGATTCCTTGAATGAAAGTTTCAAGGAGCAGAATGAGGAGCTTGTTTCAAAGAAAGATGATTTATGTTTAGTTGAAAATTTGCTTGAGGATCGGTGTAGGGAAGTGGGTGTGGAGAATAAGAAATTGGATCTGATGCAAGAGAAGATCGGGGAGTGTTCTGAGCAGCTTGAGTTGAAGACGGAAAGATTAGCTTCGGTTGAGAGGGATCTGGAAGAGTGTGAAAGATGTGTTGGTTTAAAAAGGGAGGAATTGTATTCGCTTGGGAGTAAGATCAAAAGTTGCTCTAGTGAGTTGCAGACGAAAGAGGATGAGCTTTCTACAGTGGAGAAATCGATTGAAGGATGCGTCGAGTATCTCAATTCTAAGACGTATGAGCTTAGTTCGATCAAATCATTGATAGAGGAAAACTATGAAGAGCTGCAATCTAAGGAAAAGAAGTACGAGGAAACGCAGAAAAACATAAAGAAGTGTGCTGCAGAGCTTGATGAAGAGAGAAACGAATTGCAGCGGGTGAAGTCATCTATAAAGAAGAATTCAGAAGAACTCAAGTTGAAGGAAGTGAAAGTGGCTGCCCTTGCAAAAGATGTGAAAAAACACCAAATAGAGCCCGACTTGAAGAAAAAGGAGTTTGCTTTAGCTGAGGGAACACTTGAACAAGTTTCGAAAGACCTCGAGCTTAAAAACAGGGAGTTCGATGGAATCAAGGAGTCTGTCAAGAGGCAAAAAGATGAGATTGAATCAGATGAGAAACATTTAGAGTGCCTCAGGGATAAAATTGAAAAATGTCGGGATGAGCTGAAAATGAAAGAACAGCTATATGTTTCTGTTCAGGCATCCGCAGAGGATTGCTCTGAGGAGTCTGATGCGAAACAGAAGGAACTTGATGAGGTCAAGGAATCACTAAGAGAATGCTCTGAAGAGCTCGAGTCCAAACAAAAGGAGTTCAAGTTGGTAGAAGAAAGTAGGAGCAAGCAACTCCAAAAGCTCGAGCTGAAAGAGAAGAACATCCTTTCACTTGAAGCTTCTGTCACGGAACGGTCCAAAATCCTCGAGGGAAAAGAGAAACGATTGGAGCAGCAGATCAGAGAATTTGATGAGCAGAAGAGATGGCTTCTTTCGCAGAAAGAAAACATAGAGAAGCTTGGAAGTGAATTAGGATTAAAAGAAAATATTGTTGATCACGTTCCTAATGTAGAAAATGAAAGTAAGGAACAACCTGTAGCAGCCGAGAATTAAAAAAGTAAACAGTTGTTGTCATGTGAAAAATATGGAGAAGTATAATTAATATTGTAGGGAACTCTTATTGTCTTTTTCTGGGTTTGGTTTTATTGTGCCTGTCCAGCTTCTGCATGATGAAACTAAATATTAAGTTCTGAAGAACATGTTAGATTAGCCTGAAACTTTAAAGAAATGCATTCAAAATTTCCTTCTGTGGCAGAATCATTCTAATGCCCTCAATAAATTGTCACTACTCTGGCATTGCCTTCTTCAATACTTCTGTAGCTGGTTCCATTAGCCGTGTTCTGTCTCCTAAGGATCAATGTCTGTGTGTTACGATGGTCTTCCCTAGTCTTATTTAATGCATTTAGGTTGTGTAAGTGACTCTTACAAGACTAATTTCTCAATTAATAGCTTATTCTTGTTTGATTTTATTAAAGCACATAACTCGTGTTATGCTTAATATAAGTTTATTATTTTGTTGAGCTTGTATACCATTGTCATCAAATACAGCGTATGTACATCCTTCTTTGATCTAGATATTGTGAAATTTGACCTTTGACAGGAAGCATGAATGCAATTTCCAAGGGGCCATTAAAGACCGATGCTCTGTTAGATTTCCAATTGAACCATGCAAGCGATCCTTCAGCTAAGGTTCCTAAGTTTCGGGCCTCAATAGGCAGAAGAAGTTTGCGATCATCTCGAATTGAGCAATTGAATGAAAGTCTTACAGATGAAATTTTAGACGCACTCGGAAATGCTGAAGATCCTGCAAAACTTGTTTTGGATTTCATAGAGGGATCTTACAGAAAAAACCCTCAAAGAGAGCCTGTTGGTTTTCAAAATGATGTGGTTAAGACACACACAATCCGTCTGGAGAAGCTAATGATGGTTTCACCACCAATGACAGAGCAAATCAAAGAAGGAGCTGGAAAGCTAGCTACATAATGGAAACAGAGGCTGGATTGTGCTCGTCCCGAGAACCACATGGAAGTTTTGAGATTTCTGCATCTTTTGGCTGCATACAAATTGGTTTCTTTGTTTGGGAAAGCTGAAATTCTGCGATTGGTTTAAGTCGTATCCCTGCGTGACAAGGCAACTGAATTGTGACTATGCGCTTTAATATATGGTCGTTGGTCTTTCTTTATTTTTCTTCTTTCCTTTCCATTCCATGAGCCTTTAATTAAAGTTTGGCAGGCGATATGCCCACTAAATGCATCTTGCCTAGTTATCTTCCTAAATTATAGAGCTCTACATGTTGCAAGCATACATTACAAATAAGTTCTAGGAAGTGTCAAGATAACTGCTCTTATAATGTGGATAAGTGTAAACTAGTTATTTAGCATGTCCATCGTTCTTAAATAGAAACAAATATAGATGATTGAAATAAATGGATTTCCATTTAGAATAAAACCAGTCATCTTGCTTGTCCAATATTCTATTGACTGATCTCTAGTTGCCATATTTAGAGAAAGTCATCGAAGCTGAATGTTAATTGTTCGCGTGACCTGTCTTTATCTGTTTTAGTGTTGTACTTTTGTCCCAATGTTTGTAACATGAGACAAAAACAAGATATAAATAAGCATCAGATTAGTAATAGACACAGATAAGATGTTTAGCAAATGCAAAATTTCACGAGGTACAAATTAAAAACCAATTTACATAAGCGCAGCACACATAACACAATAACCTGCAAACACAAACACACACACACACAAATAAATGATGTGGCTTGAGGGTGGTTTTTCCTGTTTTATGTGTGGTAACTTACTTCTTGAATTGCTGGTTGCATTCTGTTTTATGTTTTACTTGTGTTATGAGTAATGTTGCAACTTTTAATGTACCAATCAGTTTTGCCGTTTTGTTTTGAATTGGAAAAGTGATTGTGAATCTATTGCAGTTAAGAGTAGTACGGGTTTATTAATGGGTTACCGATTTATAGAAGCAACGCGATATTGTCCATGATTTTTAAGAATACAAGTACCAAGCTTAAAATTTCTAGGTGAAGCTGCTCAGCTTTATGTATATGCCTTGTGGGCGATGACAATCCTTCTTAATACTTGTTTTCTACTTCTAATCCCGTTCCATGCAGTACTGCTTCTACTTCTGATCCGAAAGCCAATCCACAGCATAAGAATGAGAGAAAACGTGGTGGTGCAAATGCTTCAATTGATATTCAAGTAATCAAGCAGACATGTTCATTGCGTCCGCATGAGAACCTCCACTCAAAAAATTAACTGGATTCATGGCAGAGTAGCAATACTAAGTTGCAACAAGTATACCAACTTTAACAAAACATTTAACTTAACTATATGAGTACCGTCTAGTAGGTTTTTGGGCGAAATGGAACCCTTTGGAAAAATTTGTCCTGAAATGGGACATTCTGAAAAATTATTCCAGAAATGGATGGGCGGACAGCGCCTTTGAATTTATGAAGAAGGCGCCGTTCCTAACGACACCTTTAGTACAAAGCACTGAAGGCGCCCTTAAGAACGGTGCCTTCAACTAATCCCCCTCCCCCGGGCGCACCCCCCCCCCCCCCCCCCCCCCCCCCCCCCCCCCCCCCCGCGCCCAATATACAACCAATGTCAGCTATAACCAGTAAAACAGATAAAAAAGTGTGAATCGAAGATTTTCAACCTGCAAAAATTACACCAATACTATCTCCCTGACTCCACAGAAATAATTCGAACACCTAAAACACATAAATTGTAACACCAACAACAACACATCCAACAGCTCAATCCTGCAAACTTACTTCAACACCCCAAACGTGCAGAAGCAACATTCACTGACAACAAAACTAAGATAAAGAAAATATAATTACATGCCATAAATACATATGAGTTTAATAGTTTAAATGAAAAGCAAATATAAAGTAGGAAAATATAACGCTATCTCCTCCTAGGGGGGCTCCGTACGCTCCAGAGATCCTAGACAATATGGATCGTGCATCATGTTATGTAGGTGCTGGCTCAGGAGGATCAGCCTCCTCAGTAGGTGATGCACTGAAATCTGATGGAAGGACAGGGGAGGCATGGGTGGGTCTCCTATGGTGTGATAATTGTGTAACTCCCTCACCCATATCGGCATCATCAAGTGGAGGTACTGGACGCCTCTTCTGCGACGGTAGTGGAGGCTGATGGGATGAAGAGCCAACCTCGCTGTATGGAGTATAGTAGGAAGGCAATGATGAGGTGCTATGGCGTCTCCTGACAACTGTAGATGTGGATCAAGCTAGTGATGGAGCATGCTGAACAATTTGGTACAGCTGTTGCTCATGCTCACTCTCATCCTCTGTAGCAGCTTCAACCTCGGTAGGTGCGGTGTACCGAGACTCAGGATAAAGATGGTCGATAACACCATGCTCATCTACAGTCTGTATGGCCTCATCTGGAATGGAATGAACTTTTGCTATATCAAAAGTCATCCAGATCCGCCTAAATCGATCGGCCTGCAATAATGGAGGAAGTAAGATTCGCAATTGCATATCTTTATATATGAGAAATGAAATATAAGATCTATGTCTCACCAAACCACCGACCATAGCACCAGTATGGCTAATATATCTCCTGGTGACTCGTCTAAACCAACACAAGTAGTCTGGGTCGACCCCGAATAGAAGGTCAACATCGACCAGGCGATTATGTCTCTCATTCCATATTTCATGGTACACAGCGTGACGAACAATCAAATTAGTGTCGACCCGCCCTCTTAAATCTATCTTATGCAAGTCCCTATCTGTGTTACATCCAGTTGGAACTCTCTGGTAACCCCCAAACTGTCGAATGACACGATCTGGAAAACACCATTCGATGTATGAAAAGCAAATAAGGAGGACCCGGACTGTCTAAACATCCATACCCTGACGACAATATGGTGGAAGTCTATGGAGGATGTCATTTGTGTAAGGGAGCCAAACAATCTGTATCATAAAACAAAACTCGTTACATAAAGAAACAATAATACTTATGTAACTTTTAGGAGAATGTGAAAGGAATTATACTTGTTCAGACCCTGTCATGTCAAACGCCTCCCTATAAGCTGAGATGACGTGAGATGGGTGGCGAGTAGTGTCCCAGATGATCGACCATCGTGCAGCAAAGGGCGCTGCAGCATGTAATGGTGGACCAAAACGTGCTCGAGGTGCTATAACAAGGAATCGATCCCATGCCCACACCTGCAATAGCACAAGCGCTCCACCAATCTGCTCCACATCCTCGAAAGAAGCATGACAAAGCTGACGGTATAACCAGCTAAGGGAGGCACTACCCCAGCTATACTGGCCCGCCTGAGCGAAGTCCTCTAACAACGGCAGGAACATAGAGTGTACTAGTGAACTAGATTTATCTGCAAATATACACCTACCCATTAGCTGCAGTATGTAAGCACAAGCATACCTCATGATCTGCTCCTCTGGTGCATCATCCGGTAAATGTGCAAAATGTAACCGTAGCCAAGTAAGGCTCAGACGACCTCCACGAGATGTACCACGTTGTGGGTAAGCCCCTAATAGCCTCATACACTCTGACTGCCACCCAGTAGCAATGGATGTGCTACCAACTACTGGTAAACCATGTACTGGCAATCCTAACTGGACCTCCACATCCTGTAACGTGATGGTCATCTCCCCATGAGGCAAGTGGAAGGTGTGAGTCTCTGGACGCCATCTCTCCACCAACGTAGAAATGAGATGCTAATCAAGCTGAATGTAGGGGAAACGTGCAAGACTAATGAATCCAGCCTGCTCCAAATAAGGCAATATACGCTCGTCTATAGGGCGTCCAACATGGTCATGCTTGGAGGTCGGTTCCCTGCGCTTAACAAGGAGCGCTGTAGCGCATAGCCCGACAAAGGAAGTCCAATCCACATTAGCAAATCCTGCAGCTGCCATTACATGGGAACATGGTAGTCGGCATATTTGCCATTTGTTGCATGTGCGTGAACGTTGCGAAAAGTCAACCTTATGTGTTCTACCACCACGCTTCAAGCGACCTTTCTCTCGTCGAGTACCTGTACGTACCTCGAACAATCCAGTACCTCTATTAAATCGAGTGACTTGATGTGAAGTAGCCCGTGAAGCCTATAAATCTATCTTCTTCTTCGCATAAGATGTGAAAACCTCGCCGCTCATAATGGCATTCCTCACTGCAGACAGTCTTCCTTCCCAATACATGACACAGTTGTAAAAGATTTTTTTCGCCAGCCTACATACAGGTAATCCTCTAGCTCCCTTGATGACAGAATTTTATGTTTCTGCCATGTTTGTAGTCATGTACCCAAAACAGTAACATCCATCAAATGCTAGTGTCCAAGACTCTTTGGGTAGGATCATATCTCCATTTGATTGTACTTTATTGAACCACTCTACTGCTTTTTCGTCAATATTCTTCACAAGCTCCATAGACTTCTCGAATTTTTGCGCCTGAGCCTGAAATGCAGCATATGTCACTAAGTTTTTGCACCTTTGATTCTTATAAACTTTGTTGAAATTGCTGGCAATATGCCGTACGCAAAATCGATGCACCGCAAAGGGATTGCCACCCATTTGATTCATCCGCAACAGCCCCAATAATACCAGCCCCCCTATCTGAGATGATGCATACAGTCTCTCTCCCCTGTGTCCTATAACCCCTCATTTCAACTTCCTCAAAAACCATGACCATACTTCTTTAGACTCAGATGGAGCCAAAAAGAACGCTAATGGTAAGATGTGATTGTCTCCATCTACACCACATGCCACGAGCAACACATGCTTGTATTTGCTGTATAGAAACGTACCATCAATACAAATAACAGGCCTGCAATGCTTAAAGGCCTCAACGCAAGGACCAAAGCTCCAGAAAACCCACTTAAAATGCGCCTCATTGGGTATAGGTGATCTTGTCCACCCCTACTCTACCATCGACCCCCGATTACTTGACTTGATTGCATTGAAAAGCTTTGGAAGTTCATTGCAAGATTTGACTCAGTCACCATAAACCATAGCAATTGCTTTTTTCTTTCCTTCCCAAACCCTTCTACAAGAAACCATATACCCATATACCGTCAAACAATGAGACTCGAGCTCCTTTGCTTTGCAATCTGGATTTTTTTAGACAAAACTGATAAACTCTTGAGCTAGGATATTCGAGTCTATCTGTGAATGGTCCTGTCCAAGTAATGGATTAGTGCAAGAATGGGGACCATCAAGCTTGGTGATTACAAAAGTCCTTCTAGTTTTTTCAAACAAGCCCGTATCCGCATGGACAACCTTGATCACTTTTACTGCAATGAGCGATCCATAGATTTTTTTTAGACTCATCAACTCGGAAGTTGCAGTGTGTTCTAATGTGAGCAGCTTTCACAGTCTCAATTAGATTATCCTTTGTCTTGAACATCATACCCTTCACTAATTCTTGGCTATCACAAATATTTGCAGACATAGCATCCATTTCATCTTTAAATGTCACATAGCCATCACCGCCTCCACCTACATTGAAATAGAGAATTGAGTCTTTTACCGAAGCCTGACTTGATATTGAATCTCGTGGCAGTGAACTATGTGGGTCAGCAACACCTGCAACGTTTCCCTTTTGAACTTCTTCTCCTACTGTATTGTCATCCTCCTCGTCTACCTCATCTTCGATTGTATCACCATTTTCATCCACATTAAAACTACCATCAGAGTGATCATCTTCTATCCTAGTAGCAAACACTGGTGCTACTTCTTGTGCTACTCTATTCTCAAATTCTGATAGTGTCTCATCAAATGGCATGGGTTCATATTGTTCACAATGCATGGGCAAAGCTGGCACAACTCCTTCATTCTGTGAGTGAATATTCGAAGACGAACCAAGCTGAAATTGAAACTGATGCCCACCAAACATATTACCATGTTGTTCATTCAACTCATATGGAGCATGACCTACATTTTCAATAGTCGCAGCTCGATCAGTGACCTTCACAAATATTTCCTGAATTAGCCTAGCACCCAACTCAACAGTAAGCGAAATCAGATCCTTAAAACTGTCATCATCTGCAATTGGCATTAACATATACACAACCCCATGACGCATATAATATGCGTGTTTGTGTATTATCTCCACATCACTATGATTACAATCCACACCTATCTTGCCACAAATGATTGCCTTAAAATTTTCGAAGTTGGCATTCACCCTAACCTTCACCTTCCTGATGGGCGGCCTGTCATATTGTGGCCTATAATTTCCACCCACTATGTTGCCATGAGCATAAACAATGAACCTTACAGAATTAGCCATTCCAAAACCTATCCACAGCAAACTAAAATATTAACACAACACTTTAAACAACATTCACTCACATTTTAATTCAACAACATGAGTCACAAACCGATATCTTTTACACCACTTCACCACTCAAAACCACTTCCCATCACTACTCCTACACCACTTTTAATCATTCACATACACTGCTCTTACACCACTTTACCGATCTACATCATTCACTCAAAACAAACAAACTCACGTATAATCACATTCCTTATCACTCATGTTCATGTAAACATCATAATCCTCAACTTAAGCTATTGAAGCATTTCATCGAACACCTTATATGCATGAAAAAATTCTCTATGAAAACTCCCTAGATCAGCCAATGCAATTCCGCAAATTTCACATATACACTATATACTACTCCTACAACACTTCATAACTCAGAATCATTCGCTAAAACATCAAGATCTGATAAAATTATACAACCACATACAAGTCCATTTTTCATGATTTTAACACCGAAATTGTGAAAAAATTACACTACATTGATAAACGATAAACTTACCTAAGATTGGGGAGCTTAATTCGCACAAAAATCAGCCAGAAATGAAGATTTGGTGGAGGAACAAGTGCTGTCCGGCGGAGGAGAGAATGAGAGGAAGAGAGGAAGATAAAGTGGAAGGGAGAAGAGAATAAGATGAGGGCTGGAAGAGGAGTTCGGGTATTATTATACACCCTAAAGGCGTCGTTTGTAACTGCGCCTCTCCCCAGACTCAAAGGCGCCATTCGTAACGGCGCCTCTCCCCCGACCCAAAGGCGCCGTTCAAAACAGCGCCTTCCCCGCAACCCAAAGGCGCTATCAACGACAGCGCCTACATCGACCCCCACCCCCTAATATTTTTCCTACCCTCCCATTTCAGGACAAATCCGAAAAATCCGACCCATTTTCGATCAAAAACCCTATCTAGTAATCCACAAAGAGTTAAGCACCATAACCAACCTTACCGGCACGGTCCCAGCCCATCCCATGGTGAACCTGAACCATTAGAATGTCCACAACTATGAACACGAATAACTATATGAGAATAACCATATAATGAGGAATATGCTGGTGGGTTCTTCCTACATGGGGCCTACATGAATTAAAAAAAAAAAAAAAAAGAGTTGTAGCTAAGTTAACTATGTAAAAGTAGCTGCCAAAGATCATGGAGAATTCTCAAGAATTTTTGCAAGTTGGCTTTGGAAATTTTCAGCCATGAAAACTTGAGGAGCAATATAAGAAGGAAAAATAATTGCATGCTATAAATTGAAAGCAGGATATATTAGAGCTAGATTGGATTCAAACCCAGCCCATTAAAACATGGAAATTGGAGTCAATATAAGAAGGAAAAATATTTGCGTGGTATAAATTTTATTTGGCTTAGATATTTATCAATATTTATTATCAAACTTTACATGGCAACTCTCTCAATACTGAAAGTAATAATTGAAGCATGGTTGACCTTCAATTGAGCGTATCTTATTTTATGGCAAGTTCCATTTTCCCATGTCATAAATACAAACTATCAAACTTACCATCTAATCATGTAACCTACCACAAATACCTAGTTGACTTATTTAAGTATTCACGAAGCATCTAATCATATAAACATACTTTATATTCAAACTTATATATATGTACTAATACATAGTAAATAAAGAAGTTTTATGGCCAAAAAAAAAAAAGGTAAAGGAGTTTTAATACATAAGTACCTTGAGTTTATATCGAGAAATTACCTACTAATATTGATAAGGTAACTAAGCCAGTATCTCCCTAGTCTATCATCAAAATACAAACTATCAAGAATAACAAGTATATCTACTTCATCCCTCATAATATTCTTAAATCCCAAAAGCAACTAGTGTTATTGAAGTTGTCATTATGTTAAAACCGTAGATATTCCTTGAAGTATCTATAATACTAATGACACTATAGCGAAATGAGCAAAAGCCATGGCTCAGTGAGATGAAAGTATAATATTCTCATTACTATAGAACAAGTAATAACAAACAAGTTATCAATCATATGTTATGCATGAACAACCGTATGTAATGCAAACATTGCATGCGATCTTTTGCTAAACCAACATGAAGTCTAGAGTATAAATTCCATCAGTGTTTAGATCATCTAATCATTTTTTTCTTAATTCATAAGATTTATGGTACCTTAAATGCAGGCCTAAGATGGAATGTAAAAAATGATTCTCTTAATACCTACGGATACCTTAAATGCAATCCAAGGTATGCTTAAGAAACCTCAAATGCAATACTGAGCTAAGTTAGTGTATTGTAAATGCAACCATAAATCCATAAAACTTATCATATGATCAATGACGACGATGGATACTTCATGTTTTAGTAATACTCGACTTGTCCAAACCTTTTAGTTCGTATTACTAAAACAATATACTTAAAAACACTCATAGAGAGAACATGATAAAACTTGTATTAAAAATAATTTTCTTAATATTCATGGATACCTTAAATGCAGTCTGGAGTAACTCAACTAATTAAGTTTCCATAATGTGACAGTGATGTCCTTAAATCATGAAAGACTCCATGTAAAGCATACCAGATGTTATTATATTCCAATTGTAATCAGTAAATTCATGGGTGACCGTCCAACATAGGAATTAGACAATTTACATATAATGCCAAAAATACACACTTTTAACAAAGTAATCAAAACTCATTCAACTCATCAATCAAGTGCGTATAATTACAGTCAAAGATCACAAATTCTTATTATGGGTCTGTTTGGATTGTCTGTTTTTCATCTGTATCTGTATCTTTTTTAAAATGATATGTGTAATATATATCCGATTTGCATCTAAATTTTATCTATATTTGTTCTTTTGATGAGAACTGTCAACTTTTTTTTATCTATATCTATTTCTTGATAAATAATTTGTTAGAAAAAAGTTTGAAAAAGTGTCTGTATCTGCCGGAAAAAAGCCAAAACAAACAGACCCATAAGTTTCAAATGGAATTCAATAATAGGTATGTAAATGAATACTCTGATGATTAATGAATTATAAAACAAATCAACATGTACAAATTTTATTAAATCATAATCATCATATCATTCAATATATATCATTATATTTAATAAATTACTTCATATAATACGTTATTATCTTCAACAGATTATATATGTTTATGTTCTTACAAATAATTGTTTAATCGTATTACGGAATCAATTTTCACTTCATTATATACAATAATATTATTAATATCTCGAAGCTTTAGCTCAAGCATTCAAGATGGAATTTATATTTCGCATTTTATCCCGCAACCATGTTTTCGTTTTAAGGTTACCGAAAGACAAGCTAACCAAAACTATCAACAAGAGTGAAACAAGGGCTTTAAATTCAATTCCATTTGCCTGTTCCTCTACTAAAGGATTGAGGCTTATTTCAATATTATTATTATTATTTTTATTTCTTTTTCCTCTCTTTTATTATTTTTTTCTCTAAAGCCATTTTCAGAAGCATTTCACCTTTATATTCTAAATCATAGAATATACATTACCACGACGTCAAGACGTGAAATCCTCAGACAATCGTACCAAAAAATTATAAAAGTAAAAACCAACCTATAAATTATTGAATTATCCTACTTATCTTGGTTTCATTTAATCAAAATAATCCCCGATTTAAAATATCAAAATTTTCACCTAAAATGTAAAACAATAATTTTTTCTGTAATTAATATATTCAAGAATAATTTTATAATAACTAGAATCATAAAATTTAATGTTCGATATTCCTATTAATAAGATTTTTTAGAGTAGATAAAACCTTACTAAGACTATTTTTGTTTTGAAGAGTACTGCTCCACAATTATAACATAACTTTTGAAATTGAAAATAGTTGAGATATGTGAAAGTTATGGATTTTAGAAATTATGTATAAAAAAGGTTTAAAAGGAAAATAAAATAAAGTAAATAAAGAAAAGGGATGGAAATGGGACAGGAAGGTAGCCATAGACATTAGCACGGGGCGGTTCTGAACCGTGAAGACCCCAAACCGTCACCGGTGGTTCTGTACCCGGGAACCGCCCCGTCGGGGACGGTTAGGAACCGCCAAACCGGCGAGTCTTCGCTGTTTGTCACGTGGAACCGGCGATTCCACCGTTCCGACCCGAAAAAAAAAAAAACGCACATACATGAACACGGAATGATTTTGGTATGGGGGAGAGAAGGAGGAGGAGGGGTTGGGGGGTGTAGGGGGTCGGTTTGTTTAAAAAAAAAAAGAAGAAGAAAGAAGAAGAAGAATAATAATAATAAACACGGTTCACGGTTCACGTGGAACCGGAACCGGAACCGGAACCATAAAAACCGACGGTTCCGTGGAACCGTGAATCGTCCCGACTCTGGCGATTTCGGTTCCATGAAATATGAAACCGTGAATCGACAGCTCCGTTCGGATTCAGAACTGACTTGAACCGTGCCGATGTCTAGGTAGCCATCCTGGGAACCTAATGCATATTTGTATAGACGTGCGTGAGTTAGCTTTGTCCGGACGAAATCCAAAAGTGAGGACGAAGTTGACTTCAGAATGGCCAAGTAATTCCTTCTATTGGAATTTAACTTGTGGTGCAACCGAACCTACGATGGACAATCTAGATTTTTTTTGGATTCGATTATACATATAATAAATATTTATTTAATAATATTTTTGAATAAAAACTTATATACGTACTATATTAAATATTCTAAGCATTAATACATATTTAAAATCTTTAGTTTAAAATTTTTACTTCTCAGCTATAATATTTGTTATGGTAAACGATAACTTATTTGTTAAGGGTTTAGGTTTTTATTGTTTTAATATTTTATAATCTAATTAATAATTAGATTATTTTTA
Source organism: Combretum micranthum (assembly GCA_024138025.1). NCBI lineage: Eukaryota > Viridiplantae > Streptophyta > Magnoliopsida > Myrtales > Combretaceae > Combretum > Combretum micranthum. Next base: position 182,627 of record JAMXBD010000495.1, on the reverse strand, counting down.
ATTTGGATTTATCTATATTTTATTATTTAGGACTTTACAGTCTCGTCAACGGGATTATCCAACTATTTTAATAGTTTAATCATAGTTATGTATGGTATAAACCGTTAGATAGTAAACGAGGCTAGCTCCATGAAAATTAGTAGTGGGAAGGTAGAATTTCCCATTATTATTATGTAATATATAAGAGCTTCACATCCCATATTGATATGGGAGTTATGGGCTCTCGGACAGACACATTATAAGCACCTATGTGGTACCGCTTTCATACGTAGTAATAAAACTCCTGACAGATATATACAACGTCTAAGTTATGGTGATCCATTTGATTATGTTCATCTATAAACTAGACAAATCCTCATATTAAGCTCGATAGTGGTATGGAACATAGCTATAATTATTATAGGAATATAAGGAAATATTATTAAAAGATTAAAATAATTAATATATTATATTTATGAATTGTTGATTATGAAAATAACTATATTTATTTTTGTATATAGCTAATAATATAGAATTAGTAACATAAACATATAAACAAATATATTTATGAATATATATATATACACAGACATATGGTGTGTAAACATATATGAGTGATCTTTGACGTAAAGACAATGATACAATATAAGCCCATTAATTATAATGAAATAAACTGAGGTATTAATATATATATATATATATATATATATGCATGTGTACATATTACTTGTATGGTATTATCACTTTTAAGTACAAATTAAATTTAAATCATCGCCCTGAGCCATACTGATCCGTATATTTCATTGCACTTGAAATATCATCAATTAATAATTGTTTGTTTTAGGAAGATTTTCATGAACACCATTATTATTGAGGATTTTAGGGTTTGGAGGAATCTTTGAGAAATTTGTGTTTTTGGGGTTCTGTTGACTGGTAATCCTAGAAGACAGGTGTATGGATCTAATGTTGTAAATTTTATGTTTTCGATTGTGGATTTTACGGTTAGGGTTTAATTGTGAATTTAATATCGAATTTTGATTTGATATATATTGATGCAAGGATTCTGATGAAATTAGGGTATATAACATTTTTAAGATGATTTGTTGATATTGAAATTTTTTAAGCGAATAAGGTATGATCTTACCTTGGTTTTTATATGTGCTTGTAGGGTTAGAACAATGAATTGACTTAATTTTATCTAGCTTATAATTATAAAAGTTTGTTGCTTGTGCTTGACTTTAGTTAGTAAAGATCACTCAACATATGATACTAACGAGGTGCCTTGATGATCTATGTGTAAGGGTGTCTTGAGTGGACTCGTGTATAGAAATTATTCTAGTAGATTAGGGATTGTGCCAGCTTAATTGTGGTACGCAACGATGTGTGGGAGTACCTAACATAAATATATGTATATAAAGTATTTTATATAAAGGCTTGTTTATCGGGGTCATGAGTTATTCTGAGTTTAGGACTAAATGTATGTGGTTCTAAACTGTGCTGTTTGTTTGACTAATCATATATAATAACCAGTGTTTGTTGCATTAGTTTCAGGTTTGTATGTGAGTTATACATTACGTGTCATGCGTATTTGCTTGTGGTATGACGTACTAGACGTTTTCACTCATTCTTTTATTTTTTAGATATAGATGAAGATGATATTGTTTATGACTTATCTGGGTATGATCTATATGTTGATCATGGGGATGGCATAGTGGACTTCACTATCCAGTTGAGGACCAGTAGACCTTAGGCATTGGAAATAGGAGAGAGATATTGAAGACTTTGTAAGACTAGTTTATTAGGTTTCATTTGGTTTGATAATATGTACTTTAGGATTTTAATAGTTCATATTTTTCAAAGAGATTATTTTATGTGATATTTTAAAGTGACCATGTGTGAGCTTTGGTGATATTCTTTTGGTATAATTTGTGGATTAGTATTTCATAGCCTTGGCATATTTTTATGAAGAGAAGGACACGTGACGAGTTGTAATGCCTTTAATTTAGAGCGTTATAGCTTATTTAGTATAAGAGCAATAGGTTTTGATCTTGATAGATATAGGTTATGAACTCCTTAGGACGATGAGTATTGATGAGCGAGGTAGCAATAATAGGTGTTGCTTATCTAACTTAGTTTTGTTTTACCTAGTAAGGATATATATAAAGTTTTGATTTTTAAGTTGGTTTTACCTTTATCTTATATGGTGTGTTTGTTTATATTAGAATGTCTCCGAGAAGAAGAGGCTACGATGCTGGTTTCTCCAAGATTAGTGAAGAGGAACAATCACCAAAGAACTAGCCACCTTTGGATCAAGTGCCTAAAGATTTACCCCTGCCACTACCAGCTCCACCTATAGGACAACAGGTGCCAGTAGATACTGCTCAGTTAATGTAGGTTGTTAATATTGTTCTAAGAATAGTCATTCAACAGCAGCAGAGGAATGATATGCAGGTGATTCAGGCTAATGCTGATGCTCGAAGGCAACAAACACAGCAATTGAATGGAAATGGAGGTAATGAGGCCAGGCATGCGGATGTTTTGAGCCTAAATAAGTTTTTCGATTTGGTCTATAAGTTGAAGCCCTCACCTGGAAGACCCTTAGATGCTCAGCTGTGGATGGAGGAGGTCGAGAAGACATTTGCTGCTCTGGAGATTCCGGAAATCAAGAAAGTGGATTATGCCTCCTACTTGTTGATTGGGAAGGCAAACAATTGGTAGATGAGCACCAGAAGATACATGGCTGGAGTAGTTACATAGGAAGCATTCCAACAGGCTTTTTACAGGGAGTTCTTTCCTGATAGTAGGAAGCAGAAGATGCTTTAGGAGTACTACATTCTACAGTAGGGAAGGATAACTGTGGAGGAGTATGAGGCTGAGTTGCATAGATCGATGAGATTCCTACCTGACCCCTTGAAGGAGAGTGAAGAGGCTAGGGTTAGCAGGTTCATCACTGGATTAGAGCCTGAATTTCAGTATCAAGTGAACTTAATGGACTTGACCAACTACTGAGTGGTGGTCAACAGGCTAAAACAGTGGAGAAGGTCTGAACAAGAGCCATGAGCCTTAGAGAGGTCAGATTTTCTTAAGAAAGAGACTAGCCTCTAGCATTCTAACCCAAGATAGATGAAAGAGGCTTGTCGCATAATCTTTCAGATTAGCAGCACAAAGTTATGAGAAGAAGTGTACTAGATGTCTTTCACTAGATGATATTAAGGATTGTAAGTGGATTGAGGGTACCTACTTTTCATGTGGCAGAGTTGGTCATGGCAGTAGATTCTGCACATAGAAGATCCTCCCACAAGTATTTTTCTTTAAGTATGGATGAGGAGGACATCGGGTGATTGATTGCAAGGAACATGGGAAGCAAATTATTCCAAGAGCTTAGTTTGATAGACTTCAAAGTGCTAGTCAAGGGTAAAGAGCTCCAGCCAAATTATATGCTCTTCAGCATAGGGACACATCCAACATGTACACTATCGTAGGTACGCTTCATATATTCCTGCATAGTGCATATGTTCTTTTTGACATGGGTGAAAGCTTTTCATGTGTATCTGATTCTTTTGTATCTATATATGATATGAATGTTGAGTATATGTCTGGATGTTTGTCTGTAAATACTCTTTTAAGGAGTGGGGCTTTGTTAAATAGGATTTGTAGAGATGTGGACATAGAGATAGAAGGTAGACATCTATATGCAAATTTAGTAGTTCTAGATATGTTAGAATTCGATATCATCTTAGGAGTAGATTAGTTGACAAAGTATCATGCTAAAATTGATTGTCACAACCTAATAGTAGAGTTTAGTCTGCCAGATGAGGATTAATTTGTTTATAAGCTTGAAGTGCAAAGACCTCCAGCTCTACCTACTTACGAGTTATGGGGAAGGTCAGCTTTGGAAGCTATGATGATGAAAGAAGAACAAAAGAAAGATTTACAAAGATACCAATTATATGTAAATACCTGAAGTGTTCCCAAAAGATTTACCAGGGTTACCATAACAGAGAGAAGTGGAATTCTTTATTGAATTGGTGCTTAGCACTACTTATTTCAAAGACGCCATACCATATGGCTCCTACGAAACTTGTAGAGCTTAAAGTCTAGTTAGAAGATTTGTTACAAAAGAAGTTCATTAGACCAAGCGTGTCGCCTTGGGGAGCTCCATTGTATTTGTGAAGAAGAAAGATAGATATATGGATTGTGTATTGACTATAGAGAGTTAAATCAGGTGACGATCAAGAACAAGTATCTATTGTCAAGGATAGACAATTTGTTTGATCAGCTGGTAGGAGCACAAGTATTTTCCAAGATTAATTTAAGATCAGGATATTACTAGTTGCAGGTTAAGGCAAAGGACATTAAGAAGACAGCCTTTAGAACCAGGAATGGACACTATGAGTTTGTTGTCATGGCTTTTGGTCTTACGAATACGCCAACAGTTTTTATGGATCTAATGAATAGAGTTTTCAAAGATTATCAGGATTAGTTTCTATTGATGATGTGCCGGTGTACTCTAAGTCAAAAGAAGAGCATGAAGAACATCTAAAATTGGTGTTGACTAGGTTGCAAGAGGAAAAGTTGTATGCTAAACTCATGAAGTTTGAATTCTGGTTAGAGAAAGTAACGTTCTTAGGACATGTTGTTGATGGGAACGGAATTTCTGTAGATCCTGAGAAAGTGAAAGTAGTGGTGGAATGGCCAACACCAAAAAACGTGTCAGGATTAGAAGTTTTTGGGAGTGGTAAGATATTACAGACGATTTGTATAAGACTTCTCCAAGATCGCAAGTCCATTAACTAGACTGACTCAGAAAGGATTGAAATATGTTTGTGATAAAGATTATGAGAATAGCTTCCAGCAGTTGAAAGACGAATTGGTATCAGCTCTAGTGCTAGCTTTACCAGTGAATGATGAAGAATATTCCATTTATAGCGATGCCTCTATTCAAGGCTTAGGTTGTGTTTTGATGCAAAGAGGCAGGGTTATAGCATATGCTTCAAGACAGCTAAAGCCCTATGAAAGGAATTATCCTACTCATTATGCTACTCATGATTTAGAATTGACAATAATGGTTCATGCTCTGAAGCTACAGAGACATTATTTATATAGAGAAAGATGTAAAGTGTGTACGGATCACAAATATTTAAAGTGCATCTTTACCCAGAGGGAATTAAACATGAGATAAAGGAGATGGTTAGAGCTTATTAAAGATTATGATGTAGACATTCAATATCATCCTGGAAAGGTGAACGTAGTAGTAGACGCCTTGAGTAGGAAGCGAGTTGAAAATTTAGTAGCTTTGATAACTTCTGAAAGACATCTGATAGAAGACATGAGAAAGCTTGAGTTAGAAGTAGTAACTAGTCAAGTAGGTGCCAGGTTAGCGAGTTTGCAACTACAACATACTCTCATGGAAAGGATTAAAGTAGCACAAGTTGATGATCCAAGTATACAAGAGGTGAAAAGGAGAATGGAAATAGGCAGAGCCTCTGAATTTCATATCGATGAAGAATGTGTTATGAGATATAAGGGAAGATTATGTGTACCAAAGAAATTGCTAAAAGAGGCCAATTCTTCAAGTTATTCAATCCACCTTGGAGGCAAGAAGATGTATGAAGATTTGAAGATGTTGTATTGGTGAAAAAAATATAAAGAAACAGATAGCGGAGTATGTATCCAAGTGCTACACTTGCCAATTGATTAATATTGAGCATAAAGATCGGCAGGTGAAGTAAAACCTTTGCCACTACCTCAATGGAAGTGGAAGCACATCACCATGGACTTCGTCACTGCTTTACCAAGAACTAGAGAAAAATTCGATTTGGTATGGGTAATTGTTGACAGACTTACCAAGGTAGCTCACTTTATACCAATAAAAGCTGGATACAAATTGAAGCGGTTAGTAATATTGTATATCAAAGAGATCATGAGGATGCATGGAATATCGGTATCTATAGTATCAGATAGAGACACCACATTTGTTGGAAGATTTTGGAAAAGTTCGCATCAAACTTTGGGTACCAAAGTTGTTTTCAGCATAGCCTATCATCATTAGACCGATGGACAATTCGAGCGAACCATTCAGATGTTGGAAGATATGTTAAGGGCATGTGTTTTAAATTTCAAGGATAGTTGGATTGAGCATTTGCATATAGTAGAGTTTGCCTATAACAACAGTTACCAAGCATCAATTGGAATGCCACCTTATGAAGCTCTGTATGGAAAAAAGTGTAGATTGCCAATTCAATCGGATGAAGTTGGTGAAAGATAGATTTTGTGACCAGAATTGGTGCAGGATGCTGTTGACAAAGTTAAGTTAATCAAACAAAAATTGCAAGTAGCCCAAAGTTGTCAAAAAAGCTATGCTAACAAGAGAAGAAGGCCCTTAGAATTTCAAGGGGCAGATCACGTCCTACTTAAAATATTACAACAACTAAGGGCGTTATTAGATTTGGCTTGAAAGACAAATTGAATTTGAGATATGTGAGACCTTATGAAATCTTGGAAAAGATAAGTGATGTGGCATACAGATTGGCTTTTCCACTTAACTTGGAAGGAGTACATAATATGTTCCATGTATCTATGTCGAGAAAGTATGTCAAGGATCCTGAAGAGATAGTAGCATTGGAACCCTTAGAAATATAGCAGAAGCTATCTTTAGTTGAAAGGCTAGTGAGGATTTTAGACACCAAAGAAAAGATTCTAAGAAAGCGGGTAATCAAGTATGTGAAGGTGTAATGGACAAATGAGTCGGAATGGGAAGCAACTTAGGAGCTAAAGGAAGAAATGAGATCAAAGCACCTTGAGCTATTCAACAATCCGGGTAACTTTCAAGGACGAAAGTTCTTTTTTGGAGGGGAGAGATGTGATATACAAATAATTAATTTATAATGAAGGGTAAAGTTATAATATAATATTGTTTAAGAAGGTATTTTTGTCATTTAACAGGTGGATTTAGATTCGAGGGAAGTTTTCACAAGAACCAGAGGAGGCACAAGGCTAGCTTTAAGCCGCCAGCTTAAGGACCCAACACCGTCGGCCTTGGCTGTGAAAGGTGCTGGCATACGACCAGCTTACATTGTAAATCTGGGTTTTATTTGCCCAAGTGTTTCACAATAGGGTGCTCCTGTGCTTTTTGCTAAGAAGAAAGATGGCAGTTTAAGGATGTGTATAGATTATAAAGAATTGAATCAAGTGACAACTAAGAACAAATACCCTTTACCAAGAATTGATGACTTATTTGATCAGTTGAGAGGAGCAGTAGTATTCCCTAAAATTGCTTTGCAATCGGGGTATCGTCAGCTTAAAATCGAGCCGCAGAACATTCCTAAAACAATTTTTCATGCTAGATATAGGCATTTTAATTTTAAGTTCTTAGTTATGCCATTTGGATTGACAAAAACCTTAGCAGCTTTCATAGATCTAATGAACTAAGTTTTTAAAGATTATTTGGATTAGTTTGTAATTATGTTCATAGATGTCATCTTGATGTATTCAAGAAGTAAAGAGGAGCATGAAAAGCATTTAAGACTAGTACTTGAGAGATTAAAGGAAAAAAAGTTATCTGCTAATTTCAGCAAATGTAAATTTTGGTTGAAAGAAGTTGCATTCTTAGGGCATAACATCACAAAGAATGGGACATATGTTGATACGGAGAAGATCAAAGTAATGCTAAATTGGTTAAGACCAACCAATATTACTAAAGTGAGGAGTTTCTTAGGCTTAGCAGGTTATTATCGAAGATTTATTTAGGGATTTTCAAAAATTGCAACTCCATTGATAAAACTAACCTGGAAACATATGATATTTGTTTTCAACAGCATCATGTTTTAGCTTTATCGGTTGGTACATATAAAAATAGGGTAAATTACACTGGTGGGTCACAACATTTGGGGGTAAATTCATTTTGGGTCATAACGTTTGTAAAAGTTCATTTTGTGTCACAACGTTTGGAAAAGTTGTTCAATTCAGGTCATAGGGATATGTGTCACTTTCTACTATTGACACATGTCATCTCTTGTTGACACGTGTCACCCTTCTCCTATGAACATATATCCACTGTGATCTTGATTGAACCACTTTTTCAAACGTTATGATCCAAAATGAACTTTTCCAAATGTTGACCCAAAATGAACATACTCTTAAACGTTATGACCCACTAGTGTAATTGACGCAGCGGAATAAAAGGGAACTATCGCAAGACGATGATTCGCGCACGAATACCCGGCTTGTGATCTTCAAATACTTATTGATTCTGAGAATACTTAGATATTTGGCATCAAAAGTTGAAATCTACACAAGATAACAAGTTTTGGGATAAAGAGAGAACACTCTCAAAGAAAATTCATTCAAAATAACATATTCTGTCTCTTCTGTAACCCTAGAATATATAATATGCTATTTTTACCAAAAAAGGAAACCTATCTAAATATTACCTAGGGCAAAAACAAATGAACGATGGAGATTAATGTCACAGACGGCATATAAAAAAGATTATCCAATGAAAAGATAAGACATAAAGAAAAGTTACTAAAAATAGTAAAAACGCGGTTTTGACGACCTAAACGAAGGAATTTGACCGAAAACCCGCTTGGGTCACGAGCAAAGCTAGTGAGTTCTGTTCGTTGGATCGTTTCCCTTTAGAATATGGTCTCGTTCGGTAAAAATCCAAAACTCCCCAAAATTACGAAACTGCCTTTATCAAATCCTGTACCATTTCTCCAAATAATTATTTGCTATCTCGTCCACTGCATCATCCTCCCCGGGGTAGACAGAATTCGCCCTCGAATTTTCCTCATCTAAATCATCACCAACATAAGGAAGGAGATGTTTAACGTTGAAGACGTCCGCAGTGCGAACATGGCTAGGTAACTTCAATCGATAAGCATTGGGGTTGATCTTCTCAATTATTTCCACTGGACCAATCTTCTTAGCAGAAAGCTTATTATATTCACCAGTAGGAAACCTGTCTTTAGTAAGGACAGCCCAAACATAATCTCCCACATCAAACTCCACATGACGTTTCTTTCTATCAGCAACCATCTTGTATCGTCTTGCAGCGCTTTCCAGATTGTCATGCACAGATTTATGAACCTCCTGGAGATTATGGATAAAGTCCTCTGCTTTTCCATGGACTCTGGTTTTATCTGGCAGTGGTAATAAGTCAAGTGGACCACGGGGAATAATAGAGTACACCACCTGGAATGGACTGAATCCCGTGCTGCGATTAATTGCATGGTTGTGTGCGAATTCAACCTGGCTCAATTTCTGGTCCCAACTCTTCACATGCTCGCCCACCAAACTCCTCAACATATTACCCAATGACCTGTTCACCACTTCAGTTTGCCCATCTATTTGTGGATGGTAGGCACTACTGAAGTTTAACTGAGTGTTGACCATTCTCCACAGGCTTCGCCAAAAATGGCTAAGAAATCTAGTGTCCCTGTCAGAAACAATACTTGAAGGCAACCCATGTAATCGGTATACCTCGTAAAAGTATAACTGTGCCACACGTACGGCATCTGTAGTCTTCTTACAAGGAATAAAGTGAACCATTTTAGAGAATCGATCAACAACTACATAGATGGAATCATTACCTCGTTGTGTTCCTGGTAATCCCATCACAAAGTCCATACTGACATCAACCCACGGTTGGGAGGGAATTGGAAGGGGCATATACAATCCTGCATTCGTGGCCGACCCTTTTGACACTTGACAGATTCTACAACGCTGTACGAAGCACTCAACCTCTTTGCGGATGGTTGGCCAAAAGTAAGATGCCTGCACCAACTGCAAAGTTCTGTCTCGACCTATATGTCCCTCAACATGCAGTTCCTTAATGATCAGAGTACGCAAGCTGCAATCTGGGATGCATAATTGATTACCTTTAAATAGAAAACCATCTTGCAGCAGATACTCAGACTTCTCTCATGCTCGAACCGTTGCCAAAATTCTAGCAAAGTATGGGTCAGTCTCAAGCAACTCAGCAAAAGAGTGAAAACCAGGTACCTCAATATTCATTCTGTTTAGAAGGCTCCGACGTCTGCTTAATGCATCAGCGACTCTGTTCGTAATACCAGATTTATGCTTCACAACAAAGGTGAAACGCTCTAAGTAGGCCACCCAAGAAGCATGTCTAGCCGAGACCTTGTCCTGGCTGTGCAAATGCTTTAAAGCCTCATGGTCAGTGTAGAGGACAAACTCTTTGTGAAAGAGATAATGTCGCCAATGCTTAACTGCTTGCACTATAGCATAAAACTCTGCATCGTAAGTAGTGTATCGAGATTTCGATCCTAATAACTTCTCGCTGAAGTAAGCAATTGGCTTGCTATTCTGGCTCAACACGGCACCAATCCCTACCTTTGATGCGTCGGCATGTAACTCAAAAGGTTGGTGGAAATCCGGAAGTACCTGTGCCATTTCTCCAAATAATTATTTGCTATCTCGTCCACTGCATCAGTAATTTACCCTATAAAAATAACAATTTTAGTTTTCAAAAAGACGTTTAGGGGTGGGAATTTCATGGTCCTATACATTTATGACTCGTTCACTTTGCTGAATGGAATGAGTGAGGAATGGAATTCCAATCTAAGAGAACATAATATGGTTATAATGGCTATTAAATATTAGCGTAAAAGGTAAAATATAAATAATGCTCATGTATTTATGATAGGATAATTGTATAGGTGTTATTTTCAAGAAAGAGGTATTTATGACCAAATTGAAAAAATAGATCATTCATGGGTTAGAGACATGAATTGCTATTCGTCATTTTATATAATAGTAATTCGTTATAAATTATCATTTTTTTAAAATAAATACCAATATATTAGTTTTATGTCTAACGAAATATAAATGAATAACTAACTATTCATGTCGACTGACTGTTAATGCACTTAATATATAGATCCTATAGCCTTTGCCCTTTGAAGCTTCAAGTCGAAATCAAATAGGATGCTCCTTCAATGTTAGGATATATTCTTATATATACAGTAGAGCATCTCTGACTCTGACGCACTAGATATGGAGAGTTGAATGTAGATTTACAACACAATATTCAAAGATTGCCGAGGCTTGCGGATTATTTATAAAGTTTATGGATCAATTATAATTAAATGTCATCTCCTTATATTGAGTTTGAAAATTGGTCGTGCAGACCTAAACTTATATGACTTTTAGGTGGAATGTCTACAAAGTTCCTTATCACATCAAATCAGAGATTCAATTTTCAAGGCTTCTAATAAGAAAAACATATATATCCACCTTTAGTTCATAACGATAGAATAAGGATGGAAAAAATAATTATTCTTTTATTTTATGATTAAAGATATTTTCGAAAAATAATATATTTTTTATAAGAAATAGCAATTTTTTCTGGTGAAAAAAAAGAAATAAATATTTCTCATATGCTCCAAGTTATATACAATAGACATTTTTATGATAGAATTTTTTATAAACTAAATAAGAAAATAACTAGTTTATGATAATAAAAGTATAATATCAATTCCATTTGTATTAACCAAACACAATTTTAAAGAATATTTCTTGGAAACCACGATGGAATGCATAAATTAAATTGAATACCAACAGTTCTAGCATGACAATACTGTCAAGGCATCAATTGGAGGGTGTTGTGAGATGCTTTGAGATAAAATTAGGTAAAACAAATATTTTTGGACATTCTAGCAATTGACGTTTAGGGTTATATATTGGGTGTGCATCATTTTTTTTTTTTTCCGATGAGGATTCCTTAAAATTGAAATTAATATTATTATTGTTTTTTGTGTGAAAAAAAGTTGACACCTAAAAATTGAAGTGATATCTAACGAGATAAATGTGATCATAGAAAATATGGCTAAGAGAATTCAAAACTCAAAGGTGAAAATTATCTTCTACTTTTTATTTTTTATTTTTTAATTCCAGCAGCTCCTTTGTTAAGTTTTTGTCAAAAGACTTGTGAAATTTTGAGGGGCGTAGGGAATGCAGTGATCTTGATAGTAAAAGTACACTATGATAGGCTAAAAAGAATATTAACACTTAGCATAGCAAAGTAGGCAATTGGTTACATTTTGTGGCTAGTGGAGGAGTTAGCACTATTAGGATTTGATTGGACTGGCTAGAGTTTGTGATAGCCGAAGTTAGAGGTGGACGCTAGGTTGAACTGGCTCTAAATCAGCCCGTGGACATGAAGGGTTGGGCTGGGCCAGTTCAAACCGACGGTTTAGGACCAATTCATGACCCTTTTGACCTGTAAATGATTTTTTTTTTTTAAATATTGCAAATTTTTTTAATTAAATTGATAAGAAAAACATATAATTAGATCATCATACAATAGACATATAAAGAATTTTAAATTACAAAGCTGTGCAAAACAAACAAAATTTATTAAAGAAAGCACACTTGATTAGGAAAGTTATTCTAGAGTGCACACACTTGGGCTTAAAAAAAATACTTGAAAGAATGAAGGGGAAAAAAAGGACAATTTCATAATAAAATACTATATATTAACATTAAAATGAGTTTAAATATTTATTTCTTATTTTTTCTTGTATTTTTTAATTTTTTTGTATTTTTTTTTTATTTTGACTTGTCCTACTTATCGGGTCAATACCTTGAACCGGCTTTGACCCACTGAGCTGATGGGTTGGCTAATGGTTCATGACCCATACGGCTGGGCCGGGTCATAGCCCATGAGCCACAGATGACGGTTCGGGTGGGATCGACGGTTTAACCTGGCCCATGCCTATGTCTAGTCAAAGGATTCAAATGGGTTGTGATGAAATGAAACTAAGATAGGCCAGTGAATGCTTTAGAGCATTTATCACAATTTGGTGACTAAAGTACCACTAATATTTCATCTCATTTGACTATCTAAGTCCAATTTCTTATCAATTGTTTTTAATTTAGATTTTAATCTAAATGAAAGTTTTTGTTTATTCTTTCATTAAAAAAGTATGAATGGGGCGATCTCGACTTCCTAAAAGTGAAAGTAGGACCCATTAGATTTAGATTGGATTCAGACTTGATCCATTAAATAGGCATTAGAAATGGAAATTGGAGTCAATGAAGGTAAAAAAAATTGCATGGTATAAATTTTATTTGGCTTAGATGTTTTTATCAAACTCTACATGATAGCTCTCTTAATAATTGAAAGTAATAAAAGAAGCATGGTTGACCCTCAATTGAAATGCATCTAATTTTGCTTTTGAATGACCCCACGAGTCTAGTGATGGTGTTCCTGAGTGGGCGTTAGCCTAATGCATGGAGGCCTTTGGACACATACACAATTACACACACACACATAAAATGTTAATCTGAAAACCTTCTCTTGTACAAATTAAATTACACAGGCTTTGCAAACTCTTTAGATGTTCCAATTACAGATGGAGCTCTATTAGAATTATTATAAAATTAATCACGGTTTCTTAAGTATAAATAAATTAAGAATTTGCTTATTAAATTTAATTGTAGTCTTATTTGAATCACTTAAATGGCACATGCGACTAAATTGACACATCTTGTTGCTTGGGGTGTAATACTAAATTACAAATTTAAATACGTATCAAGCTTATGACTTATTTCGAAAATTGTTTCGTGGCTTTGTCATTCTGCAAGTTTGAGATAAAAGATTCCTATTCCCTCCACTTATAATAGGAATATTACGAAATCTTATTAAAAAAAATTAAAATAATTGATATATTATATTTATCCATCGTTGAAGATGAGAATAACTGTATCTATTTTTTTATTTAGCTAATAATATAGAAGTAACATAAAAACATAAACAAGTATATTTATGGATAAATATATATACAAAAACATATCGTTTGTAAACATATATGTTTAATCTTTGACGTTAAGATACTGATACAATATAAGCTCATTAACTATAAGGTATACATTGAGATATTAATATATATATATATATATAAGATAAATTACACGATTACACCAAAAGGTTATAACGTTTAAGGATAAATTCATAACGTTTCAAATGGATCATTTGATATTGCAATATTTTAGAGAAGTGATCAATAGAGGTCTCTCTTGATCCATGTCAACTAGAGAAATAATTCATATATTTAATTAGAATTCAAAAGATCCAACAACATTGTGACACTTGTCAATCAATACATTTATTGACCTATTTCTTTAAACGTTGTGATTTCAAATGAATTACTTGAAAATCTCAAATGAATTTATCTCTAAAAGTTGTAACTTTCCTATGTGATTTACTCTCTTTTAATATATGCATGTGCACATATTATTTGTGTAGTAATCATCGTTTTAAGTACATATTAATTTTTTAAAATCATCACCCTGAGCCATACTGGTCCGTCTATCTCATTGCACTTGAAATATCATCAATTAATAATTGTTTGTTTCCGGAAGATTTTCATAAACACACCATTATTTTTGAAGTTCTAATCTTTAACTTAGGTTACCCACATGATAATCGCATCACAAGGGTCATGCATTATCAAATACGAAAAAAAAAACAATGTGAATAAAATTTTTACTCCATTCTTACAAAGTCGGTCGGTGAAACCTCGTACTAATTTCTCCTTGTGCCACATATTGGGAAGCTTAGCTTCCTTTGTTACCAGGTGTTCGACTTACATAGTTATGTGTCTTCAGGTAAGAAACTATCCCAGCTATTGTATTCCAACTTTGATCCAAATAATAATATAAGTAATAATATTACGATATGTGTATATAGAGTGATGGTAATTATTTGTTTTATTTTAAAAATATTTTTATTATTTAAATTTATTTAACACAAATCTAATATGTATTATCTAATACAAAATGATCACACCTAGGACGTAAAATATTTTTCCTCTTTGAATAGCAATTGCCATACTCATGAGGAGTCCCTAAAATGCCATGTGTTGCATTGTAATGTATTATTAGTGTAAAACATTAACATATGGACATATGGATCAATTATCACGTGCGTTCAATTGGTCTTTTTATTTATTTATTATTTCTTTTAGCCACATTTTTGTTCCTAATTATTGACTTTATGGGCTAATTAACTTGGTCCTGGCATTATCAACTGGCGTTTATTTTACCATTTATTTACTAGTATCCTTAAATAAGTAGCTAGAGCAGTGGCCTATTGCTGGTTTTACTTTAGCATAATCATATCATCCTATTAAAACCGACCAACCAATCTAGTTCAACTTGATTAAGCCTAATTTGATCTTAGAAATTGATTAGATTCAATCATGGTTCCGATTTAACCAATTTTCTCCTATTAATTCCTCAACCTCTCTTATGTGCAGACCAAATTACAAGTTAGGTCTAACAGTATTAAATATCACATATATTTACTATTTTGTGTATTTATTACTACTATCAGTTATATGTCTTCACATATATCCATATTATATAAATATATGTATGATTATATTACCATAGTTCCTCTAAATCGCTAATTAGGTACTCTTTTGTTATCTTACATATGTCAAATGGTTTATGTTAAATTATGTTCGGAAAATTAAATTCTGAATTCCCGATAAACAACATATTATCTCAACTAAGCTTAAGTTCAGCAGTAAATGTCTATAATTAGCTCTTTCTAAGGATAAACATTTATTACAAGAACACTTTATTCAATAATTGGTGACTTGTGGTAGGATTCAAGTAGTTTCTAAATATATAAATTAATCAAAACTCCACACTATTTCAAAGTTGGCAAGTTGTAAATTTATGAAATTAAAAAATATATATTGTAATTGATTATAGTGTTTAAAAATTAAATTAAAGGACTACGTGTTGATAAATGTTATTACAACAATATGCTTTCTACGTGCATAATGTTATAATTAATAACTCTGCGTCATGGGATTTTTTTTGGTAAACCTCGAGATTTTTCATACTAGTTAAAAATAATTAGATATACAAATATAAAAATAGAAAGTCAACGTAGAACTCAACGAAGACCCTAAAATAAGATTACATGTAGCAATGAACCTATATATATATATATACCTTCAAACCCTAAAACAAAGTCCTCTAGATAGTAATAGATATCAAAGACAACATTTCATAATGGGTATCGAAAACTCAAGTTATATAAATAAATTAAATAAGATTTCAAATTCATTAAAGAGTAAATAACCAATAAAACTTATAGTTAGAAAATGATAATTTAAAGATGGACCGTTAGAGTTATAAATACACAATAAGGATAAAAATAGATCCATAACTAACAATCTAAACTCCAAATAAATATTTGGATCACATAATTGTTCTAGTTAGAGAATTCTAAAGCTTTTAGAGATAGAAATGAAAATTGGCTGTAAAGACCCGACCCACTAAATTATGAGATTTAGTGTACCGAGTCCCCAACCAAATATAACATTTTCATATTATATGTACGGTTATCCTAAAACTAACAGTTTATGAGAATTGTTTGATCAAATATATTAAAACTTTATAAACAACCTTTAACAAAACAAGATTGCTAATAAAAGCAATCCATACATATATACATTTTATGTACAAAGTTCAATGTCATTATAAGACACTATAAAATTACAAGTTTTTCTTGGTACAAAAGATAACCTAAAGAGATCTTAAGGTTTTTTACAACTTAGGCTTATTAACAAGCCTTCTATACAAAGAATTATGCTTTAAACAAAAGCTTCTCTAAAATCCAAGGGCATTCGAATCCTAATTGTCCCACCGTCCATGAATCTCTCAAAATCTGACTCGTATCTCAGATCATCATATAACTCATCTTCATTACCTGCAAAGCAGCAAAAGTGAGCCAAAGGTCCAGTATGCAATAACAAATACAAAAACAATTTGTCAAGCAAACTTTAATCAAATGAAATGCATCAACGATCAAGTCATTATCTTATTAAGTTTTCTTTTAATAAAACAACAAGAGGATGTTCAAACCTCGGAATCACGCTCTAGGGATTTAGGGGTCCTGAGTAACAGCAGCTGCTCAGGGAATTGATACAAGCAATCCGAATACTTATATCTCCTATATCTATTCCATAAAGAAATAGCTTCATTTAGGGTTCAAAGGCCGTTGCCCGACTCTACTTAAATTTAGTCCACAACATAAGCCTAGTTCATAAGTTCCCATAAACTTTGCACTAAACCATGGCATTTCCCCATAAGTTTGAACAAACGTTACTCAGATACTATTCTCCCTATCGGCTATCCGCTTAACCAAAACAAATCGCAATTGCATCATAGCGTACTATTGAATCATGGTAAAGTCATTACATCATGACTTAGGTTAAGCGCCTAAGTAACATGTCATTGCATCATGGCAGGTTTGCTGCTCCTCGAACCAGATTAAACAGCGTAATAGAATCCAATTCATCAAAGTATTAAGCCGAATAGAATTAATTCAATTTTAGTAATGCCTATTCCTAGCATACATCAAAAACAAGCTATCACGTACCTGAACCTGATAGTGTTTTACTATATTCACTCAGAGAGGAAATAACTGAGAAACCTTTAACTAAAATAAGAAATATCAAAACAAATCAATAATCGAATGTAAAATATATATATATATATATATATCACAATCCTAAGCTAACTATACAAGGAGATTAAACTTAACATATAGCTTTAACATCTAATTCCTACATTAAATATGTTTATATAGCTTATAGATTCATTAGAAAACCATATATGAAGTAAAGGAGAATAATTGAAGAAGATTAAATTTGTAAAACTCAGGGGATACGCGGCTTATCTACATAAGCAAAATTGAATTGAACGCCGACAATGTTGAAATTTACATTGGTGGCGTTAAGCCATGCGTTAAAAAATTTGATTCTATTCGCATTCAATACCGGTTGAAGGCCGGCGGCGTTGAAGCCTTAGTGGTCGACGTACGATGTGAAAAATAAACGCTGGCCAATTTCTTTACAAAAGTTGGCGGCATTTTAAGCGGCTTTAGAAAAATCGGTTCTAATCACATTCAATACTGTCTCTGCACCGGCAGCATTGAAGTACCAGATGCCGATGTATACTCAAAAACAGACCTATTCGAAAAGTGTTTTATTTCCCCTGTTTTACACTTTGAAAATTATAACATATAACACTTTCAATCCTTCTTCAAATACATATTTAACTTCGTACACTATCTTCTATCCACATTAACCAATCCTAGTAACTTTGGACATCAAAATAACACATCAAACTACTTCATTTACATCAAATCCTTTCCTACTCTTCACTTCAATTTCAACTATTCAAATCAAATTCAATCATCACCAACACTTCTCACTACTTCCATAACACATAAACAAGTTCACATAACAATAAAAGACAACCTAACATATATCAATACATAAAATCATTCAACTCATATAACATTAAACTCATCCTAACATTGATTCTACACCTATAATACAATAAAGGAAATAAAACAAAGAGTTTATACTAGCTTTAACTTACATGAAGAGGCTTTGGCTTGGACGGATTTTTGTATCCAAGAGCTTGATATCGGTTTTGGTTTAGGGCTTATGGTTTGAAGATAAAAGGAAAAGGGAAAGGAAAGAAAAGTAGGAAAATTCGTATGGAAAATGGGGGCTACCAAAAGTGGCTCTAATTAATCAAATTTGGACTCAATTTTGTCCTAAGGTTGACTTTTGGGGCATATATGACTTAGGTTTACTTTGACTTAATTTGGAGCTAATTTGAGCTTAAAAATGGGCTAAATTTGTTGAAAATTTATGCTTACAAAATTTTAGACAATTTAAAAGTTGTTTTTATCATTTTAAACATGACATATACATATTAATTCATAAGTGACACAAACATTAATTAGACTATACACACATTTATATATAAAACAATAACATTAATCTCATTACACATACTCACATACATCAATAATTTACATTAATCAATACAATATATTAAACCTATTTCTACACATTCATTTTCATGTAGAAAAATTACTTCAAACTTAATATTTAGAACTAATATTGTAATCATATGAAAATTTAATTATTAAATAAATTAGATTATTTCATTGGCATATTAAGCTTAGAAAACCCTAATCGCGTAAGATAAAACCCTAAAAAAATTAATGGTGTAAACTTTAAACTCAAGTTTGAATTCAATAATAAACTAGAAAATTTGTAAAAACTATACATAAATTTTTGGAGACAAAAATTTTGAATAACTGACATATTTGTACCATTTTATCTTAATAAACTATCCTAAAATTAGAATAAATAATACTATATAAATTATTGCACAAATTCGGTGCAATTTATGGAAGATGTATGGCTGGGATTGTCTAAAATTGTGGCAGCCGAATTCTTGAGACAAAAACAACCCAAGTTAGGCAATAAAAGTCAAAGAAGAATTTGATTAAACCAATGAAAATGAGCCAACAAGCAACTCATTTAATGCAAGGAGAATTCATACAAAATTAGTTGTAATTTGATGAAGAAAACTCCTCCTTCTCGACCAAAATTGTTGCTGCCTCCATTGCTATAAATATACACATTAGTTAAGTACCAAACAAAACAATATTAACACTCAAAAGAAGCACCGCGAACACTACACCAAAAAGACAAAACAAAACCACCCTATCAGATAAAAAATAACAACACAAAACTCAAATAACAAACCATACAAACTCAGCCATTAAACAAGCTTAGGAAATCAACAAAAGAAGGTAAGTGCAATTCGTTTTAAGTTAGTTTACATGTTAAACATTAGCTTAAACCATATTCCTATCAACTTAGGTTCACGTCCAGCTTGAGGAAGGAGTGTAGCAGCACCACATCACCCCACACATGATAATATCCAACCTTAACCCCTATATATGTAGTATAACATAGAAACCATATAAAATGATGACTATAAGTGGTTATGTGAGATGATATGTCATGAATAATGGTTGTAGATCATGATAAAACACTTAGAAGTAGCTTAAATAAGTATAATACATATATAACATGAGAAAAATAAGTTTCAAATTGAAGAAAAATGAGAAAGAAGATAAACAGTACATACACTGGCCCTACGCTAGTAGTGTACATCCTCAACACTGGCAACGTTCGAGACGGCATGCAGTAGAACAAAAGCTACGTAAACTATTTTTTACATAAAACCAACGAACGCCGACTACGTAGACCTCATACACCGACAGCGTATGTTATAACACTAGCAGCCTTCAAAGCTAGTGTACTCTGGAACAAATCATATGTAAAAATTACACGAACACTGGCATTCTGGAGTTCAATGCTGGTGGTGTTGGATGTCAGCGTACATGCAACTTTTCCTTAAATGAAGTCTGTTTCGTCCATAACAGATTATATATATACATATGAAAAAAGAAAAAGAAAAGGAGAGAAAAGAGAAACAAAACATAAATATAAAGTTTAATAAACAAAGATAAATATTTTGATATTAGAAGGACTAATTAATTGCTAGGTGTTAAACTTTAAATGACCATTATAAATATAAAACACTTTTATTATACCAAACTAATAAGAATAGAATATTATAATTGTTCGATACTAGTTTTATATAGACGAATATATAAGAATGGAAATTTAGAATAAGTTAAAATTACGAATAATGTAATTTCTAAAAATAACAAGATAATAATATAAATCCAGATCAAGAGAAACACGATGCAAATATATGATAGAAAATAATATCAGTTATCATAAATAGTCAAACTAAAGAACGATTTAAAAATAAAATTTAAGTAGAACAAACACCTGATATGTATGTGATAGTAATTAAATGAGAGTATATAACCTTAAAAATAGTAGACATATTAACTTAAAAAGACATATAAGGTTGACAACTGAAGAAATAATAACTAAAAATCTACAACCATAGGCTATAGGACTTAATTAAAAGACTTGGAAAACACCATAGATAAAAATATATAAATATCAAATAAGACCAAGACAAGTAACATGAAAATAAATATTAAATCAAATATCAATATAGGACACTAAGACGACTAATATGATTTATTTATATAGATATATGTATATATATCTGATTAGTAATTATTTATTCATTTAATAGGTGATACTGATCAATTAATGGACTTTCTTGAAGACTATTACGACTAGTCATCATGAGCAGGTGAGTAATTCAAATCTATTACATTGCTTGTGTTTGTAAAGAGTGCCATATATAATGGAAAGATAATAATACAGTTGTTGTGAAAAGCATGATGAGACTGATTTGTGATGTGATCTAGTTGCTTGTGATGCTAAAATAAGTTAATGGAAGTGATAACACAATTGTTTGATGGTTAAATGGGCATATTGTATATTTTTGTAATGTTTGATCACTATAAATCTGATTAAGAATCATTGGCTTATTAAATAATATGGTCATGCATTGCACGTACTGTATGATTGCAGATTTCAAAAGTATGACAGCCTGCTACGTATTAGTATTTCGATTCTTTATTAATTCTTGGTTTTTCTAAAGTGTTAGTTCTATACAAGATTATATTTGTTTCGTCGGTTCCATAAGAACTAAGTGACAATGAAGAACGTCGTCCAAGGTATCGCTTTGAAATATTAATACTTAGGGAGTTTCTAAGGATTTATACAGGAAATGGTCAATTTAAAACATCCTTAAATTAAAGTGATAATCTAAAATGAGAAATCGTTGATTTTCTTGTATGATTAGTCTCTCTTGAACAGGTGGGTCATTAAGTAAATGTTCTTTAACTCTGATGAGAAGGCATAAATCTCTTCCTTGTTTGGATTCTAGAACATCCAAGCTTGTATCTGTGCACATGGTTGATTGTTGCATTGCATATGATTTGCTAATAAACTTGCTTAATATGTGATATGTCTGGTTATTTACTGAGCTCGTGGTTTTGCTCACACCTTTAAAGACCTTTCAGGTTGACATTACAACCATGGCTCGTATCTTTCAAGAGCACGGCTACGATAAGACTTTAGAAAGCTGGAAGAATTTGGATACTTAAAATAAGTTGTTTATTTTAAATTCCTAGTTGTCATTTAGTTAGTACTTGAATTATCAATTTATGTATTTTGGAGATTTATTGAATAGGAAGTTGATCTGTAATATTATATTACTCAAGACTTATAATGATAGTTATTTTATTAATTTATGGTTTACATGTATTTGTCATTTCTTATCAAAGCAATTAAAAGATCCTATTGCTTAAAAATATGTCATTCTCTAAAAGCAAACGAGTATTAGTACACAAGCGTGGTTTGTGTGCTACTACTAAGTTACCCTCAGGGTGTGACATTTTTAATAAAATGAATTGAATATATATAATTCTCCTTCTCATTAGTTATAACAAATGATAGTTCAAAAAATAATTATAAATATATCTGTAACACCTGTGGTGGTATAGCCATAAATATAAGAGCTAAAATCATAAAATGCAAGTGCAAAATTTTTAAAAGATGGCTTTGTAATGGGTATAATTGATAAGATGACAACAAACCTATCATAATTAATCATTGATATACAGATTTTATATAGTTTGGTACCTTTTTTATTTGCCATTGTATTATGAATATATAAAACTTATTAAGTTTATGATCCATTTATGATCTCTGCTAGAGTTTTCTATGAATAACACTTATTTTCTAGTGTCATTTAGTATTTGATGGAAACAACGAGCTAAAAGATCCTTTTATGCTCCAACCGTTTTTTGTCTTTTAAATTTATGACCTATATTTCATTTTTATTACTTTCTATCCTAACATTTAAATTATTAAAATTTAAATAGAACCCGAACACTATTTAAAATGAGTTCAAATAATTTTCAAGTACCGTTACAAAATTAGATTTTGAATTTGAAATAAAATACCATAAATATGTAGGTCCTAAACTTAAGATAGGTATTATACATATACCAATATATATGTAAGGACCCAACCCATTAAACCCCAAGATATAGTGTTCCGAGTCCTCAACCACATATAATATTTGCATATTATATGTAAGGTTGTCCTAAAATTACCGGTTTATGAGAATTATTTGATTATAACTACAAAACTTTATAAACAACTTTTAACAAAACAGGATTACTTACAAGAGCAATCTATATATATATATATATATATATATGCATCACCATTGCAAGGGTTTGTGTCAATACATGACACTACAAAACTTTACACCATATTCTTATTATGATAATATAACTAGGAAACTTCAAAGTCTTTTACAAGATAGGCTCATCTAATAAGCCATTAATACAAAGATATATACTTTTCAAGCAAAAGATTTCTTCCAAGCTTTCTTTTCAAAATCAAGGCCACTCGGGTCTCATTCATCCTATTTGTCTATAAACTTCTCAAAATTTGACCCATAACCCAAATCATCATATGGTTCATCATCAAGACCTACGAAGCAACAATAGTGAGCCAAAGGCCCAGTACATAGTAACAACTACACAAGTGAAATGCCAAGCAAACGTATTCTAATGCAATGCACCAACAATTAAGTCACTATCTTGCTTAATTCTCATTAACAAAATAACAATAGAGTATTCAAACCCTGGGATCAAGCTTTGAGAATTCAGGGATCTTGAGTAACAGCAGCTGCTCAAGGGGTTGATATAAGCAGTCTGAATACTTATATCCCCTATTATATTCAATAAAAGTAATCTCATCTAGAGTTTATAGTTGTTACTCAACTTTATTTAACTTAATCCATAACATCATTCAGTTCGCACATCCCCATAAACATTGAACTAAATCATATTACTTCATCTTAAGTGTAAGCAAACGTTATAAAGATACTACACTCTCCATCGATTACCTTCTTAATCATAAAAGAATTGCTATTGCATCATAGCGTACCATTGCATCATGGTAATAGTCATTGCATCATGACAAAAAGGTTAAACCCCTACATCTAACATGTCATTGCATCATGACAGGTTACCGCTCCTCGAACCAAATTAAATGACGTAATAGACAATCAATTCAATCAATTATTAAGCCAACCTAAATTAAGTCAAGTTCAATTATGCCTATTCCTAGTATACAACAATCAAGCTACTGCATACCTGAACCCAATAGAAAATCACTAGTTTCACTCAAAGGAAAATCAGCTGAAGAACCCTTTGCTGTAATAAGAAATTCAAAATAAAATCAACAATTATACTTAAACTATACATACAACATAACTAATTCTAGTTCAATAATCATGGAAATTCAATCATTTGCCAAATCTACAAATCCACTTAATCCATGCTTAATTATATCACTCAATCATCATTACACATCAAATATCATTAATCTATCTTATTTTAGTCCAAAAAGACCCATTTCCTAAGCAAACACGCATTCAACAAACAAAACATGTTTTAAACTTTGTTTGGAAAAACTATAATAGCTGGAAAGAAGTGAAATGTAAGCATTTATTCTTTTGAAATTTGTAAAAACTCAAAACATGAAAGTTGTAGATCTCTTTATAAGATTTCCAACACAATTTGGATCACCTAAATCCAAGTTTGGATGAAAAAGTTATGATTAAAATATAAAACAATATTGTGATAGAAAAAACACGAGTCACTGCCATGATCTTTGGAAAGCTGTCATAAAATGGCCTTTGAGCTACGAATCATGCCCGTGATTTTTGAGTTTCAAAGTTTTTGACTAACCTGATGCTACCATGGGATGAATCACACCCGTGATTCATGAAAACACTTACATCAGATGCTACTAAGGAACAAATCATGCTCATGATTCATCAAATTTGTCCAACCAGAGCCTACCAAGGCTTGAATCATGCCCGTGATTTACTTTCTAATAGCCCATATGAACTCACCTATTTTTCAAACTCCTTTTTATCAAACTTTTGCACGTTCTACTTAACTTCCACTCATCTCTTTAATAACCAAATTTATGCTCAAACTTTAAGTCAATTTCAACACAAACCAAACACTTCTAACATTACCCCCACACTTCAAAACTCATAAAACAACATTCTAAACACATTGTTACTCTCTTTTACACTTCTAACCACTTCCAACTTCCTTCTAAACTTCACATAATTTAACCTACTCAAAATCAACTTCAAGCTTTGCTAATACTTCTCACTACTTCCATAAACACTTATAACAAGTCCATATAATATCAAAAAACAACCCAACATTCATTAGCACATAAATCATTCAAATTCATATATGATATCGAACTCATGCTAACAGCATTTAACTTCCAAGCAAAGAAAGAGTAAGAAAGAACTTATAAACTTGTATTATTACATGGAAAAACCTTTAGCTTGTAGAGAAACATTTGGGCTTATAAGATTTCTCTACTAAGGGTTTGGGCTAGTTGTTTGGGAAAGAAGAAAACAAAGGAAGAAGATAAAGTGGTATGTTTGGGTAGGCTTTTTAGGTTGCTAAAAGAGTGTTTTTTTTTTAATCAATATTAAGGCTCATATATATCTCAAACTTTGACCTTTTGGTATATAATGGGATGGGCTTTGTTTGGCTTGATTTGGGGCTAATTTGGACTTAAAATAAGCTTGAAAATAGGCTTTAATTGTAGTGAAATTCTGCTAACAATCTTAGACATTTCAAAAGTTATTTTGATAACTTTCAACATAACACATACATATTAATTCATAAAAGACACAAACATTAATTATACTATACACATATTAATACATATAAAACAAAAGCATTAATTATTATCTCACATATACATAATTATTATATTCAACCTACACTAATAATCACATATAATTCACACTTTCATAAGCATACATATTTTATTACAATTCTATTTCTACACATTCACTTTCATATATCAAATTCATTTCAAACTTAATATTTATAACTAGTATTATATTTACATAAAATTTGATTATTATATAAATTAGGTTATTTCAATATATATATATATATATAGGTTTCAAAAGAAAGGGGATAAATGTCACATTTGTCGATAATCATTAATTTTTATAATCGACTATTTAGTTTTTACCAATTTTTGCAACAAATTATCTAAATGAAGTCAATAGAAGTATTATAAACAACCATAAAAAGTATAAAGTAGAAAATCAATACTTTAGAACTTTAGATAATTGATCAAAAAATAAATAAAATTTAGGTAACAAATATAATGTTTAAAGCTATAAATAAGTCGGGTCGAGTAA
Organism: Combretum micranthum; assembly: GCA_024138025.1. Taxonomy (NCBI): domain Eukaryota; kingdom Viridiplantae; phylum Streptophyta; class Magnoliopsida; order Myrtales; family Combretaceae; genus Combretum; species Combretum micranthum. Next base: position 156,521 of record JAMXBD010000495.1, on the reverse strand, counting down.
TTTCGGGATGGATGATTTCCTGGGAAGTATTGGCATCAAAAGAATAAAACTGTGCGATATGTGGCCAAAGCAGACAATATCTTGGTTGGTGGAATTCCAGAGCGTTACAAGTGGTATCAAAGTAGTTTACCAGCTAGAAGTAGAGAAGTGTGTCCTCACTACCTAGTGTGGTTCTGAGCTTGTATAGCGAAACTAATGAGAACGTGAGTTCTATAAGTGGAGGAGTATTGCACACTCCTCTAATCACAGAGGAGTATTATTTCTTTTAGCCACATTTTCGTTCCAAATTATTGACTTTATAGGCTAATTAACTTGGTCCTGACATTATCAACAGGTGTTTATTTTACCATTTATTTACTAGTATCCTTAAATAAATAGCTAGAGTAGTGGGCTAATGCTAGTTTTACTTTAGCATAATCATGTCATCCTATTAAAAACCGATCAACCAATCTAGTTTAACTTGATTAAGCCTAATTTGATCTTAGAAATTGATTAGATTCAATCATGGTTCCAATTTAACCAATTTCTCCTATTAATTCCTTAACCTCTATTATGTGCAGACCAAATTGGAAGTTAGGTCTAACAGTATTACATATTACATATATTTACTATTTTGTGTATTTATTACTACCATAAGTTATATATCTTCACATATATTCATATTATATAAATATATATATGATTATATTACCATAGTTGCTGTAAATCGCTAATTTGTTACTCTTTTGTTATCTCACATATGTCAAACGGTTTATATTAAATTATGTTTGGAAATTAAACTCTAAATTCCCGATAAATAACATATTATCTCAACTAAGCTTAAGTTCAGCAGTAAATGTCTATAATTAGCTCTTTCTAAGGATAAAAATTTTTTACAAGAACACTTTATTTAATAATTGGTGACTTGTGGTAGGATTCAAGTAGTTTCTAAATATATAATTAATCAAAACTCCACACTATTTCAAAGTTGGCAAGTTGTAAATTTATGAAATTAAAAAATACATATATTATAATTGATTATAGTGTTTAAAAATTAAATTAAAGGACTGCGTGTTGATAAATGTTATTACAGCAATATGCTTACTATGTGCATAATGTTATAATTAATAACTCTGCGTCATGGGATTTTTTTTTTAAACCCCGAGATTTTTTCATATTAGTTAAAAATAATTAGAAATACAAATATAAAAATAAAAGGTCAACATAGAACTCAATGAAGACCCTAGAATAAGATTATAGGTAGTAATGAACCTATAGATATATATATATCTTCAAACCCTAAAACAATCCTCTGGATAGTAATAGATACCAAAGAGAAGATTTCATAGTGGTATAAAAAACTTACATTATATAAATAATCTAGATAAGATTTCAAATTCATTAAAGAATAAATAACCGATAAAACTTATAGTAAGAAAACGATAATTTAAAGATGGATCGTTAGAGTTATAAATACACAATAAGATCAAAATAGATTCATAACTAATAATCTAAAACTCCAAATAAATATTTGGATCACACTATATTCCAGTTAGAGAATTTAAAGCTTTTAAAGACATAAATGAAAATTGGCATATTAAGCTTAGAAAACCTAATCGCGTAAGATAAAACCCTAAAAATTAATGGTGTAAACTTTACACTCAAGTTTGAATTCAATATTAAACTAAAAAATTTGTAAAAAATTTGAATAAATTTTTGGAGACAAAAATTTTAAATAACCGACATATTCGTACCATTTTAGCTTAATAAACTACCCTAAAATTAAAATAAATAATACTATATAAATTATTGCACAAATTTGGTGCAATTTATGGAAGATGTATGGTTAGGATTGTCTAGAATTGTGGCAGTCGAATTCTTGAGTCAAAAACAAGCCAAGTTAGGCAATAAAAGTCAAAGAAAATTTTGATTAAACTAATGAAACGAGCCAAACAAGCAACTCATTTAATGTAAGGAGAATTCATGCAAAATTAGTTGTAATTCGTGAAGAAAACTCCTTCTTGACCAAAATTGCTGCTGCCTCCATTGCTATAATATACACATTAGTTAAGTACAAAAAAAAAAAAAAACAATATTAACACTAAAAACAAGCACCACGACAACTACACCAAAAAGACAAAACAAAACCACCCTATGAGATCAAAAATAACAACACAAAACTTAGCCAACAAACCATACGAACTCAGCTATTAAACAAGCTTAGGAAATCAACAAAAAAGGTAAGTGCAATTCGTTTTAAGTTAGTTTACATATTAAACATTAGCTTAAACCATATTCCTACCAACTTAGGTTCATGTCAAGCTTGGGGAAGGAGTGTAACACCACCACATCACCTCACACAAAATAATATCCAACCTTAACGCCCTATATATGTAGTATAACATAGAAACCATATAAAATGATGATTATAAGTGGTTATGTGAGAGATATGTCATGAATAATGGTTGTAGATCATAATAAAACACTTAGAAGTAGCTTAAATGTAAGTATAATACATATATAATATGAGAAAAATAAGTTTCAAATTGAAGAAAAATGAAGAAGAAGATGAACAGTACATACACCGGCCTTACGCCAGCAGTGTACATGCTCAACATCGGTGGCGTTCGAGACGGCATGTACTAGAACAAAAGCTACGTAAAATTTTTTTTTTAACATAAAACCAACGAACGCCGGCGACATAGACCTCCTATACCGGCAGCGTATGTTATAATATTGGCAGCCTTCAAAGCCAGTGTACTCTTGATTTAGGGCTAATTTGGACTTAACATAGCTTGAAAATGGGCTTCAATTGTAGTGAAATTCTGCTAACAATCTTAGACATTTCAAAAGTTGTTTTGATAACTTTAAACATAACATATACATATTAATTCATAAAAGACACAAACATTAATTATACTATACACACATTAATACATATAAAACAAAAGCATTAATTATCATGTCACATATACATAATTATTATATTCAACCTATACTAATAATCACATATAATTCACACTTTCATAAGCATACACATTTTATTACAATTCTATTTCTACACTTTCATTTTCATATATCAAATTTATTTCAAACTTAATATTTAGAGCTAATATTATATTTACATGAAAATTAAATTATTAAATAAATTAGGTTATTTCAATATATATATATATAATAGGTTTCGAATGAAAGGGGATAAATGTCACATTTGTTGATAATTATTAATTTTTATAATCACTGTTTAGTTTTTACCAATTTTTGCAACAAATTATCTAAATGAAGTCATAGAAGTATTATAATCAACCTTAAAAAGTTTAAAAGTAGAAAGTCATACTTTAGAATTTTGGATAATTGATCAATAAATAAATAAAATTTAGGTAACAAATATAATGTTTAAAGCTATAAATAAGTTGGGTGAGTAATATCGGGATGGATGATTTCCTAGGAAGCGCTAGCATCAAAAGAACAAAACCATGCAGTGTGTGCCCAAAGCAGACACTATCTTGGTGGGTAGAATTCCAAGCCGTTACAAGTGGTATCAAAGTAGTTTACCAGCTGGAAGGAAAGAAGTGTGTCCTCACTACCTATTGTGATTCTGAGCTTGTGTAGCGAAACTAACGAGAACGTTAGTTCTATAAGTGGAAGAGTGTGCGATACTCTTCTAATCACAGAGGTGTTTTTTGGTGTGATGGCTTGAAGTTCGTTAGAATTCCAAAGTTAAGTGTGCTTTTGACAGAGCAATCACAGAACGAGTGACCTCTTGAAAGTGCTAACACCAAAAGCATGTTGTAGGGTGTGGCTAAAGCGAACAAACCTTAGTGGGTGGAGTTTCGAGTGTTACAGGTGATATCATAGTAGTTACTAATGGAAGTGGAGAGTATGTCCTCATTGCCTGGTGTGGTTTTGGACCTGTATAACAAAACTAGTGATGACGCCAATTCTATATGGGGAAGTATGTGATACTCCTCAAATATAGATGGTGGAACTCTAATCACAGAGATACCTTTTGGTGTAATGACTTAGAGTTTATCAAAATTACAAAGTTAAGCATGTTCTCGACAAAGCAATCCCAGGATAAGTGACCTCCTGGGAAGTGCTAACATCAAAAGAACAAAACCATTCTCTATATGGTCAAAGCAAATAATATCTCGGTAGGTGGAGTTTCGAGATGTTATACTCGGTTGGTTTATCAAATGAGTTGGAGTTATGTCGAGCTTAAAAAAACAAACTAAGCTTGAATAGCTCACGAGTAACTAGACTCCATTGCAACCTTAATAATGTTTTTCGTCATAAAAAGTTTGGGAAATGTTATTTTATTTTTTTATTTTTATTTTTTTCAATTTCATAACTTTTTATTTATTTTTCTTCCCTTTAAATCTAACTTTAATCACCTTATAACAAAAAGTTCTATTTCCATATGTTTTAAAAACTCAGGTCCTATATTAAATTTTAAAAAACATAAATATGTAAAGAAAAAAAAATAGAAGAAAAGCTTAGAGTAGTTTTATCAGATCTTTCTACATATTTGATAAAATAATACTAACTTCAATTCATATTTAAATTAGAATTAAAATATTTTTAAATAAATCAATCTAAACTTAATCAAATCAATCTCAAGCTTTTGTAATATCATTTTGAGTTGAACTCGTACTTAAAATCTTAAGCTTCTTGAGTTCGAATTTAGCACTATAGCATTTTGATATCACATTTGCAGCTAATAACAGAGCCATCAAGTACAGTAAGATAGCATTAGTTCAGCATCCCAACTCCCTAGGATCTCTCAGAAAACCAATTTAATGGATGGCTATGAGCATAACATCGCAAGAACACTTTGTCTTCATAATAAGAGCGCTGCAGGACCTAAGATGATTTTCCCATGTCCTTTCCTCGCAAAGACAAAATCTAAAGCCATTTTAGCTTCTGGGATCGAGTTGACATTAGAATTAGATGTTTCGATAATAAAGACATTCGGAGAAAAAAAAGGAAAAAAAAAATAGTAAAACTAATAATTTGGTAATTATCATAATTGGCATCAATGGATCATTGGAATTCTAAACAATACAAAGTAACAAATTGTTAGTGATTATGCCATAAGCCAATTACTGGATATTATCATTATATATATATATATATATAATTGATACAGTAATATTTTTATTATATTGTTTGCATATTTACTTTATAATAGAATTCATGAATAATTTAATTATTTTAGAAGTCCCTACATGCTCATTATTATGGGAATGATAATGAATTAAATCTAGTATGAGTTTTTGCTTGATAGTCATGCGATGTCTATTTGTATGAGGATAAAAAATCAAACTTATAAGTACATATTAGAAGATTATGTAATGAACTAACCGCTATGAAATCACTATATGAATTAGTATCATAAGTGATTTTCACAATAACGATGTCAACGTATTCTTAGACTTGAAATCATCATAGGTTCCAGCATAAGGAACATTATGATTCGACTCAATCAAATGTTGTCTTTAACCAGATAATTATAGAGGTTGAGATTGGACATAATGTGAATTATGTAGAGGAATTTGAGTGATTAAGTGAGATTTGTCCCTCTTGTTATGAGAGAGATATCTCTGGATTGCTCGATAACTGAAAATGACAAATGCATGGCCGTGCTCAAATGAATTAATAGTGTGATCAATTGCATTTGTTTTATTAGTTCACTTAGAGACTAAGAAATGATAAGATTGGACAATATAAGATGACACTATCCACGTTTTATGTTTAATCTAGATATCATGTGACAAAAAGATAATGACACAAGTTATGGATCAGTTAAAAATTGGATGGCCAATCTTCACTTAATTTGGATAAACATAATGTCTTACTAAAGCTGCTTATGTTTTGTTGACAAAAAATGGTTTTAGGTCAACGGCTAACATTAAATGATCCTATAAGGTCACACACAAAAAATGAAGAAACAAGTTATAGACTAAATTTAAATAAGTCTAATGGGAATAATAAATTTATTATTAATCTTAATTTATTAAGAATAATAAATAAATATAATTTGTTAAGAACAATATTAATTCATAATTAGACTATGAATTTTTATGTTAATAAAGTAATTATAATTAATTTGTCCCCAATATGATTAGGGGTACTAATATCGTTATTCATATTGACATTAGTATAAATAAGACACAAGAGGTTTCTTTTAAGTTTATATGGCATGAGCTGTTGACATTAGATTAATAGAAAAAATCTGTGAACATTCAAAGAAAGAAACATGAGAGTCATAAGTAAAATTCTCTCGACTAGATCTAGAAGTGATATCGCAATGCCTTCAGATCCGATAGGATTAAAAATCGAAAAGGTATAATCTTATATGTCTTTCAATTTAATTGAATCGCATGAATACATCTTGGAAATTTAGGGTTTAATTCAAAAAAAAATTCCTCCAGCAAGATCTGAAAGTACATCGCAGAATTGCAGAAAAAAACTGCCATATGTATTTTTTACGAACAAGTGGCAAGTGGTAATTGCAATATAATGTTTCATTACTTTTGAATCATCACATTTAAGAAAGGCGAGACCAGCAATTGCATGTATATCACAAGTCACAATTGCATGTTTATGACAAGAATGACTTGCCATTTAAAGCCGGTTATTATTATAATGTACAACACTTACTCGTCATCAATGTCACGTTTAATAAATCTTAATGAAACCTTATATGAGTACTTATTTTTAATAAGTACTTTTTTGCCAAAAATAAAGACAAAAAAACCATAGACAATAATTTTTTCATCAAAAGTTTTAAGTTTCTAGATTTATAGTGTGATATTTCTTAAATAAAAGTGATTGAACTCTAACCATCGAGACACATTTTGTTATAATAGCTTAGAATTTATCAAAATTCTAAAATTAATCATACATAGTGGGGAGAACTCCTAGAATGAATAACCACCTGAAAAGTAGCTAGCACTAAGTCAATACAAAACCGCATAGCATTTTGCTAAAGTGGACAACACCTCAGTGGTCTGAGCTCTAAATCTTTACCTATGGTCTTTTGGAAACATTACAGTATTTCGAAAATTAGATAATGTAACTCCAAAAAGATTCATCTTCTAAATAAATTTTATTAAAGCTTTAATTTAAAAAAAAAAAAGGAAAAGTTTTAGTTTAACTATAAGTCAATATAGAATGTTGTTGCTTAAAAGTCGAATTTCAAGTTCGGGGATATAATGAGATGTTGGAGATAAGTATTTGAATGTAGACATTTAGTAGTTTGGGATGAAAATACACTTAAAAGAGTATAGTAATTGGCGCATTGTACTTATAGTGCTTGATACATTTATACATATATATAATAGCGTAATCATTAAATATGTGCAAAGCACGCCACTAAAACATTATAAATGTTAGATTAAGCATTTGTTTAGTTGTTATATTTTGATGTTTTCACATCTATATGTAGTTGAGAAACAAATATTTTTACTCATAAATAGATCAAACAAAATAAATACATATAAGATATAAATGCAGATTAAGTAAAAATAAGTTATGGATAAAAATCAAACAATCGAAACCGCCGTAAAATGTTTTAAACTAACAATTCTAGTTTGCAAAAGGCGTTTTGGGTTGGGAATTTCATGGTCCTACACATTCAGTTCGCATAATATATAGGACCTATAGGCTATTGCCTTTGGAGCTTCAAGTCGAGATCAAATAGGATGCTTCTTCAATGTTAAGATATATTCTTATATATAGTAGAGCATCCCTGATGCACTAGATATGAAGAGTTGAAATGGGGATTTATAGCACAATTTTCAAATATTTCCGAGGCTTGTGGATTATTTATAAAGTTCAGGAATTAACTATAGTAAGTGTCATCTCCTTATATTGATCTTGAAAATTGGTTGTGCAGACTAGAACTTCTATGACTTTGAGGTTGGAATGTCTATAAAAGTTCCTTATTACATCAAATCAGAGCTTCCCTTTTACAAGACTTCTAACAAGAAAAACAAATATATTCACTTTTAGTTCATTACAATAGAACAAGACTAAAATAAAAATTGTTCTTTTTATTTTATTTTATGACAAAGGATATTTTTAGAAAGCAATATATATTTTTTTTTAAAAAAATGGCAATTTTTCTGGAGAAGAAAAAGAAAAAGATTTCTCATTTGTTCCAAGTTATAGGGAATAGATATTCTTATGATATAACTTTTTACAAACTAAATAAGAGAATAACTATTTTATAGTAAAAAAGTATAATACCAATTTCATTTCTATTAACTAAAACACAATTATTAAAAATCTTTCTTGGCAACCACCGCGGAATGCATGAATTAAATTGAATACCAACAGTTCTAGCATGAAAATACTGGTCAAGACATCAATTGGAGGATGCTCAAGATGCATAGGGGATTGGATTTTTGGTTTTGAGATAAAATTAGACAAAACAAATATTTCTAGATATTCTAGCAATTGACTTTTAGGGTTGATTACTAGGTTGTGCATCATTTTTTTTTTTCGATGAGGATTCCTTAAAATTAAAATTAATATTACAGTTATTGCTTGTAGGAAAAAAAATTGACACTTAAAAATTGAAGCGATATCTAATGAGATAAATGTGATTGTAGAAAATATGGCTAAAAAATTCAAAACTCAAAGGAAAAAAAATTTATCTTCTATTTTTATTTTTATATTTTTAATTCCACTAGTTCCTTTGTTAAGTTTTTGTTTAAAAAAGACTTGTTAATTTTGAGGGGTGTAGGGAGAGCAACGATCTTGATGGTAGAAGTACACTATGATAGGCTAAAAAGAACATTAACACCTAGCATATCTAAGTAGTCAATTGGATGCATTTTATGGCTAATTGAGGAGTTAATAATTAGGTCTTGATTGGACTAGAATTCATGAGATTGTGATGAAATGAAACTAAGATAGGGAGCATTTATCGCAATTTGATGACTAAAGAATTACTAATATTTCAACTCATTCGGCTGTTTAAGTCTAATTTCTTATTAATTTTTAATTTGAATTTAAAATTTTCATCTAAATGAAAATTTTTATTTATTGTTTCGCTAAAAAAGTATGAACAGGATGATCCTACTTCTTAAAATTGAAAATAGGACCAATTAGATTTAGGTTGGGTTCAGATTTGATCCATTAAATAGGTATTAGAGAATAGAGATGGAAACTAGAGTCAAGGGAAGGGAAAAAAAATTGCAGGGTATAAACTTTATTTGGCTTAGATATTTTTATCAAACTCTACATGATAGCTCTCTCAATAATTGAAAGTAATAATTAAAGCATAATTGACCTTCAATTGAAATGTATCTTACATGGCAAGTTCCATTTTCCCAAATTGATATGGGGCTATGGGCTGCCCGACAGACGAATCATAAGGGCTATGGAGTACCGCTTTCTTACATAATGATATAACCCCTCATAATTATTCTACAACGTCTAAGGTATGGTGACCATTTGACCATGTTCCCCTATAAACGAGATAAATCCTCATATTATGCACGGCAGTGGTATGAAATATATTTATAATCGGAATATACCGAAATCTTATTTAAAAAATTAAAATAATTGATATATTATATTTATAAATTATTGAAGATGACATATATGTTGTTAAGATACTGATACAATGACATTCATGTAATTTATTCTTTCTACATATATATTGTATTATATTATATTATATATTATATGCATATCATCCTGAGCCATACTAATCCGTGTATTTCATCTCACTTGAAATACCATGAATTAACAATTGTTTGTTTCAGGAAGATTTTCATAAACACGCCACATATTCGGAAGCTTAATTTCCTTTGTTTGAATGGTTAATCTGTTTAGTTGAATTCGATTAAACCTAATTCAGTCTTAAAATGATTTAATTCAATCACGGTTCAATCCCACTATAACCAATTTTTCCTATTAAACCTTCAACCTCTAATATGTGCAAATCAAATTACAAGTTAGGTCTAACAATATTGCATATTACATATATTTACTATTTTGTGTATTTATTATTACTACAACCAGTTATAGATCTTCACATATATTCATATTATATAAATATATATATTACCATAGTTCCTCTAAATTACTAATTAGGTACTCTTTTGTGTATCTTACATATGTCAAACGGTTTATGCTAGATTATGTTTGAAAATTAAATTCTAAATTAACGATAAACAACTTATTATCTCAATTAAGCTTAAGTTCATAAGTACATGTCTATAACTAGCTCTTTGTAAGAATAAAAATTTATTACAAGAACACTTTATTTATTAACAATTGGTCACTTGCTATAAGATTCAAGTAATTTCTAAATATATAAAATTAATCAAAATCCACGCCCAAAGTTGGCAAGTTATAAATTTATGAACCTATCCAATTGTGAATTTAAAGTGAGTCGAGCTTGAGTAATTTGGCTTGATTGCAAGCCTAATAATTTTTATTTTTTAAAAACTAAAAAGTTTGGAAAAATTATTTTATTTTATTATTTTTAGTTTTTAATTTCATAACTTTGTATTATTTTCCTTCCATTTTAAAATCAAATTTTAGTCGCCTTATAATGAAATGTCTCTATTTTCCATATGTTTTGAAAACTCATATCCTAAAATAAAAACTTTTAAAAACATAAATATATATAAAAAAAAAGAAAAGCTTAGAGTAGTCTTATCATATTTTTCTCCACATTTGATAAAATAATATTAACTTCAATTCATATTTAATTTTACAATGTATAAACTATAATTGTGATAAATTTTTTTATCATCAAAACTAAATAATAATTTATTAATCTTTAGTTTTCCATATTTCCTATTATTCGGGTTTTCCCACCATTTGCGTCGCGTCCTTGTATAGAAATAATTTCAAAATATGGATATGTTCCATGCAAAATACTCTCTGTGCTTATAGCCAATATTAGTAAGACAAGTTACCAAATTCCAGGTGGTGATCAAACCTTTTTTTTTTTTTCCTGATTTCCCACCAGTATCTCTTCAAAATCAACCACCCCAAATTCCCATTTGTTCGAAAACACTATTTCCGGTTGTCGTGTCGAAGGTTTTTTATTTTTTAGTACATATACATCTACAGGGTTATGTAGTCATTCTGAGTTTAAAGAAAAGGGACCACCTTTGATACTATCATCGTGTTTTTTAGGATTTAGGGTTTGTGTTTTTTATATGAAATATGGAGGGTATTCCTAATGAGCTAAAGCTGGTGGAGGTGAAGAAAGAAAATGTGACTAGGTTGTGTGAAAGGCTCAATAGCAGTCAAGTGCCCTTTTTTTGTTCACTATGGAGTGGAAGGAATTGGAGCAGCATTTGATGATATGACAAAGGGTATCAAGGATAAGTTTAGGGAGGTGAAGGTTTTGGAGAGAGAGGTTGATGAAAAGTTTAAGGTTGTTGAGTTGAAAGAAGGGGAACTGGGCTGTTTCGAAAGGAAGATTGAGGGACATAAAGAACAGGCGGTTGAAATGGAGGAAAAGCGAGGTCTTTTAGAGAAGAGTATTGAAGATAGGATTGTTGCGTTAGTGGAGAAGGAGAAAAGATTGGCTTTGACGCAGGCCCAGTTGGATGAGTTTAGTTTAGATGTTGTTTGTAAGGAGAATGAGGTTAGTAAGTTGAGAAAGTCGATCGAGGAATTTTCGAGGGTTTTGGGTTTGAAGAAAGAGGAATTGGATTCCTTGAATGAGAGTTTCAAGGAGCAGAATGAGGAGCTTGTTTTGAAGAAAGATGATTTATATTTAGTTGAAAATTTGCTTGAGGATAGGTATAGGGAAGTGGATGTGGTGAATAAGAAATTTGATTTGATGCAAGAGAAGCTTGGGGAGTGTTCCGAGCAGCTTCAGTTGAAGACCGAAAGATTAGCTTCGGTTGAGAGAGATCTGGAAGAGTGTGAAAGAAGTGTTGTTTGAAAAGGGAGGAATTGCGTTCGCTCGAGAATAAGAATGAAAGTTGTTCTAGTGAGTTGCAGACGAAAGAGGATGAGCTTTCTACAGTGGAGAAATCGATTGAAGGATGCATCAAGTGTCTCAATTCTAAGACCTATGAGCTTAGTTCGATCAAATCATTGATAGAGGAAAATAATGAAAAGCTGCGATCTAAGGAAAAGAAGTACGAGGAAATGCAGAAGCTCATAAAGGAGTGTGCTGCAGAGCTTGATGAAGAGAGAAACGAATTGGAGCGGGTGAAGTCATCTATAAGGAAGAATTCAGAGGAACTCAAGTTGAAGGAACTGGAAGTGGCTGCACTTGCAAAGGATATGAAAAAGCACCAAATAGAGCTCAACTTCAAGAAAAAGGAGATTGCTTTAGCTGAGGGAACACTTGAACAAGTTTTGAAAGACCTCGAGTTTGAAAACAGGGAGTTCGATGGAATCACGGAGTCTATCAAGAGGCATAAAAATGAGATCGAATCAAATGAGAAACATTTGCAGTGCCTCAAGGATAATATTGAAAACTGTCGGGACGAGCTGAAATTGAAAGAGCAGCTATATGTTTCTGTTCAGGCATCCGTAGAGGATTGCTCTGAGGAATTTGATGCGAAACAGAAGGAACTTGATGCGGTCAAGGAATCACTAAGTGAATGCTCTGAAGAGCTCGAGTCCAAACAAAAGGAGCTCAAGTTGATAGAAGAAAATAGGAGCAAGCAACTCCAAGAGCTCGAGCTGAAAGAGAAGAACATCCTTTCACTTGAAGCTTCTGTCACGGAACGGTCCAAAATCCTCGAGGGGAAAGAGAAACGATTGGAGGAGCAGCTCAGAGAATTTGATGAGCAGAGGAGATGGCTTCTTTCGCAGAAAGAGTACATAGGGAAGCTTGGAAGAGAAGTGGGATTAAAAGTAAATATTGTTGATCACGTTCCTAATGTAGAGGATAAAAGTAAGGAACAAACTGTAGCAGCCGAGAGTAGAAAAAGTAAGCAGTTGTTGTCATGTGAAAATATGGAGAAGTATAATTATATTGTAGGGAACTCTCATGTTATGTCTTTGTTTTGGGTTTGGTTTTATTGTGTCTGTCCAGCTTCTGCATGTTAGAAACTAAATATTAATTTCTTAAGAACATGTTAAATTAGCCGAAACTTTAAAGAAATGCATTCAAAATTTCCTTCTTTGGCAGTCATTATAACGCCCTCAATCAAGTTTCACTACTCTGGCATTGCCTTCTCCAATACTTCTGTAGCTGGTTCCATTGGACATGTGTTCTGTCTCTTAAGGATCAATGTCTGTGTGTTATGATGGTCCTCCCTAGTCTTATTTAATGCATTTAGGTTGTGTAAGTGACTCTTACATAACTGCTGTCTCAATTCATAGCTTATTCTTGTTTGATTTTAGTAAAGCACATTACTCGTGTTATGTCTAAGATAAGTTCATGATTTTGTTGAGCTTGTATACCATTGTCATCAAATACAGCATATATACATCCTTCTTTGATCTAGATGTTGTGAACTTTAAGTATGTTCAACGCGTAGATTATATGACAAGCATGTGTTTTTTTTCCAAGAAATGAAAAAGCAATTGCTGTTACACCATTATTATTGCCAGCTGACTATATTTGACCTTTGATAGGAAGCATGGATGCAACTTCCAAGGGGCCATTAAAGACCGATGCTTTGTTAGATTTCCAATGAGCCATGCAAGCGATCTTCAGCTAAGATTCCTAAGTTTCGGGCCTTAATAGGCAGAAGAAGTTTGCGATCATCTCGAATTGAGCCATTAAATGAAAGTCTTATGGATGAAGAAATTTTAGATGCACTCCGAAATGCTGAAGACCCTGCAAAACTTGTTTTGGATTTCATAGAGGGATCTTACAGAAAGCACCCTCAAAGAGAGCCTGTTGGTTTTCGAAATGATGTGGTTCAGGCACACACAATCTGTCTGGAGAAGCTGATGATGGTTTCACCACCAATATCAGAGCAAATCAAAGATGGAGCTGGAAAGCTAGCTGCAGAATGGAAACAGAGGCTGGATTGTGCTCATCCCGAGAATCACATGGAAGTTTTGAGATTTCTGCATCTTTTGGCTGCATACAAGTTGGTTTCTTTGTTTGGGAAAGCTGAAATTCTGCGATTGGTTGAAGTCGTATACCTGTGTGACAAGGCAACTGAACTATGTCACAACCTTGGTTTGGCCGAAGAGATTATTGGTAATATATATCCATCCTTGCTCAAGCATTGTGAATATGCGCTTTAATATGTGGTTGTTGATCTTTCTTTATTTTTCTTCTTTCCTTTCCATTCTGCAAGGCTTCAATTTAAGTTTGGCATGTGATATGCCCACTAAACGCATCTTGCCTAGTTATCTTTTTAAAATATAGAGTTCTCTATGAGTTTTCAACCCTTCTCCGTGCAATTATCATCCAGATCCTGAATCTAGGCACTACACAATCTTTCTGTATATTTGTACATGTTGCAAGCATACATTACAAATGAGTTTTAGGAAGTTTCAAGATAGCTGCTTTTATAATAAAGATAAATGTAAACTAGTAATTTAGCATATCCATTTTTCTTAAATAGAAACAAACATAGATAACTGAAATAAATTGATTTCCATTTTGAATAAAAAGTCATCTTGCTTGTCCATTATTCTATTGACTGATCTCTAGTTGCCATACATATTTGTAAAAACATAGCATCGAAGCTGAATGCTATTGTTTGCATGACCTGTTTTTATCTGTCTTAGTGCTGTACTTTTTGCCCAATGTTTGTAACATGAGACAGAAACAAGATATAAATAGAATCAGATTAGTAATAGACACAGATAAGATGTTTCCCAAATACAAAATTTCATGAGGCACAAATTAAAAACCAAATTACATAAGCACAGACACATAGCACAGTAACCTACACATGCGCACATACACACACATATATTTTTAATTAAAAATTAATATTAATTAGGAAGTAAATGATATGGCTTGAGGGGTGGTGGTGTTGCTGTTTTATGTGTGGTAACGTACTTCTTGAATTGCTGGTTGCATTCTGTTTTATGTTTTACTCGTTATTGAGTAATGTTGCAACTTTTTAATGAATCAAAAGCCCTTTTGTTTTGTATTGGAAAAATGATTGTGAAGCTATTGTGGTTGAGATGTGGTACGGGGTTTTATTATCGGGTAAGCAGATTTATAGTAGCTACGCATATTTGTCCATGATTTTTTAAGAATAGAAGTACCAAGCTCAAAATTTGTAGGTGAAGCTGCTTTGGCTTTATGTATATGCCTTGCCGTGCGATGACAATCCTTCTTAATAGTGTTTTCTATTTCTAATCGTGTTCAGGCAGTGCTGCTTCTACTTCTGATCTGAAAGCCAATCCACACCGTAAGAATGAGAGAAAACGTGGTGGTGCAAATGCTTCAATTGATATTCAAGCCCAAGTAATTAAGCGGAGATGTTCATGCGTCCCGTGAGAACCTCCACCCAAAAAATTAACTGGATCATGGCAGAGTAGCAATACTAATACCTTGGTAAACTCTCTATTGATAGAATCCCTGTAAATGTGTGTCATTTTAAGTTTACATAACTAGTAGGCAATTAGTCATGTTTTGGGAAAGATTGGTAGAATGGCAGTTTTCTATCATAATTACTTGATCCAACTTATTGGTACTATGGTGTGCGGTGGTGGTTATTCTCATATAGCTGTTCGTGTTCGTAGTTGTGGACATTCTTGGTGGTTCAGGTTCACCATGGGCTGGGATTGCGCCGGTGAGGATGGTTATGGTGCTTAACTTTTTGCTGATTACTAGAATGATACTCATAGTTAAACTAAATGTTTTGTAAACGTTGGTACTTGATGCAACTTGGTGATACTGAAAATTCTATCTTCATAAGACGAGGTGTTACTTTGTCTAGTTGTGTTGGAACGCCCAAAATCATGAAAATGGGAAAGAAATAGAGAGAAATTAGATGAAATGTGTGTGTTTGGGTATATTTAGTGGATGAAAAATGAAGTGATTTGAAGAGAAATCAAAGAAAATATAGGCTATAGATATTTTCCTTCAAGAATGTGTCATATAAGCTAGTGGGCTGCATGTGGTACATATGCGGTACCGCACACGGTTTCACACACTTACTTGACACATCTTCAATCGAGCGTGTTGCCAAATATAGGCGATCCAAAATGCACCCACCAATCTCTCCTTTTTTAAAAAAAATTATTACAATTCAAATTCATCTCTCTTAAATAAATAAGTTTAACATGTCTAGTTTTGGGAAAAAGAACTTTAGTTCATACTATTTTATTTTTTTTAAATGATTGATTACAATTCAAACTCGTATTTTAAATCAAAAATCTAAACTTACCTATATTTTTTTTAATAAATTTTTGTTGGAATATTTTAATAATAATGGAAGATATAATGTGGTAAAGGAAATTAATATTTATATATTTTTAAAAATTATAAAAATACAATTAGGATAAAAATAAACTCAGTTTTAGACAATATGACCTTTTCTTTTGAAGAGGTGCGGTCATAAGTGGTTGAACAACTCTCTTTAAGAGATGATGTCTCAAGTAGTGGAGCAACGTTATCTCTTTAAGAGACGAGATTGACATAATCATCACCTTCCCCTTCCTGCATTTCATATTTCATACTTTATTTTGGGTCTATTTGTTTGGCTTTTTTGACAGATACAGACATTTTTTTCAAACTTTTTTCTAACAAATAATTTATCAAGAAATAGATATAGATAAAAAAAATATTGACAGTTCTCATAAAAATCAAATATAATAAAATATATATGCAAATCGAACATATTTTCACATATATTTTGAAAAGATACAGATACAGATGAAAAATAGACTATCCAAACAGACCCTTTATTAGTCAGTCTAAACAATTGTAACTTGTTAGAATCATGTTCAATCAACTATATAAAATCATTAGCCATCTATCACAGAGAAACAATTTCTAGATTATAATAATCCAACCATAACAGTTATTTGAAAACTAATCCATCCAACCATAACAGTATTCTCAAACCCAATCCATCCAACCATAACAGTATTCTCAAATCCATTCCTTCACCACCAACATGATATAAAACTCATAAAACATAATATATAAAATAGTTGAAGTATTGCTCAATTCATTATATCAAATGTGTATACAATATTACATACAATCATCATAAAACATAAGCGTAGATAAAATCTACTCTACTCTTGGGTGCTCTGCCTCCCTTGTCTCTACCTAACAAAAGCATGATGGAATGTCCTAGGCTGATCTAGAGCATGCTGGGGATACTCCATAGATGGATCAACCTGTGTGAGTGTGGCATCTCCATCTCCACCACTAACATTGTATTGGTGAAATGAGATAGGGTTTGGATCTACCTAGGTGAGGTCTTTCACCGTATCATTTGGTGGTGACGGTCGCCTCTTTTGTGGGGGGTATGAACCTCTGCATATTAGATGTCTAGTATTGGGGTGTTAAGCAGATGAACATATGATGATAATGATGAACCAAACTCGCCATGTTGAACATATGAACAGTCAAGCTTATCATGATGTACATGCAGGGGCAAAGGCTTATTTCTAATATTTGTAGCTCTATATCGACCTTGTTCTCATTCCAGACCGCATCCCTATCTACGCCTCTCTCTATGTTGTTTGCATCTCTGTGTTTGAAACTAAAGCTATAGGTCATCCTCACTATTAGTGATATTTGGTGTTGATACCGATGCTCATGGTGAAGCTACAGCTTCTGGATCATTGATATTAAAGCCCATGAACTCATCCACTACACGAATAACATCTCGTGCCATGGTAGGAGTGTCCTCAGGTGGCATGTCAGGAACTTAGTAAATAAAATCTATCCGCAATCAACAGTAAACATCTATATCAAGAAATAACGAACACAATATACATCCATATATACCATATATAATAATTGAACTTATCATATGTTATATAATGGCCCCCATACAACTAATCTAATGTCTAATGATCGCATTATACTAATCATAATAATCTTCAGATGTACCGTTGAGAATGCTTAGCATGTCAACAATGCGATTGCACCTGTCATCCCACTTTGCAACCCACCAAATGTGCTCTAATGCTCAGTTCCACTCCGAACGCTCTTATAAGTCAAACTCATGTAAGGCTCTTATCATATGCGGGTTTGGGATCCCCTGGAAATCAAACTGTCCGAGTACCCTGTCTTAAATTGTAGTTTTCGACAACATGAAAACACACTAGGGGAACTCATGCTTGCCATACATCTCAGCTTTGACCTGTTGAAAATTGAGTTGCAACTGTAAAAGGTCCTTTTTTTTTTTACTAATGCTATCATGGGTAAGTATCGAACATCTTTAAGAATGGAATTATAACTTTCATCCATGTTTGTTGTACCAATTTCAAACCTTATGCCTTCATCATAAGACAAAGTCCATATACAAGGATGCAATTTGTGAAAATATCGCGATGTCCGTGGACAAGTTTGATTTGCTGCATCAAAGTAACCATAGAATTTTCTAGTCTAGGTTTGGTAAGCTGTTCTTTTCACTAATTCTTTGTTCTTGGCCTTATAGTTGAAATTGCTAGCAACATGTTAGATACACCATTGTCAAGGCCATCCTTTAGGCCACACAACATTTTTACCCTAAAATACATTCTTAATACTAGCATAGTAGCCTGATCTCAAGTAAATGTTAAAGTGGTCCTTGATAACATGTTGTAATAATTTTTGAAGGAACCAACTCCGTATGTCTTCTATTTCATCATTGACAAAAGCATATTCTAATGGCACGCTATGATTCGCTCTATCCGCTGCCACTGTGATAAGCAGTTTATGCTTGCACTTATTATACAAGAAGTTACCATCAATTGTGACCATAGGTTTGTAAGGAATTAACAAAGATAAATTAGTACACTACTAACAAGCTTTTATTAGCACATTCAATCATGTATCTAGAATATAACTGCAGTGCTAAAACACTTCAATGCAAGGAGCAAATACCTAAAAGAGTTTGTCAATAAAGACGTGTTCTGTAATATCTGATTCAATAGTCCTCCACTCAACCTTTGTTCCTAGATTTGCTTCTACTATCG
Source organism: Combretum micranthum (assembly GCA_024138025.1). Taxonomy (NCBI): domain Eukaryota; kingdom Viridiplantae; phylum Streptophyta; class Magnoliopsida; order Myrtales; family Combretaceae; genus Combretum; species Combretum micranthum. The sequence goes on along the minus strand of JAMXBD010000495.1, from coordinate 137,483 downwards.
CATTAAGTAGATGTGGGAGCTCCGCATATGAATCATCTCAATTGCTATACACTTGCTCAATAGCCTTTCGCTTCACCTTACGAATTCTCTTAATATGAATATTATACCCAAACTCTTTTAAGATAGTCAATTGGAGGTCCTTTGCCCTCGCATCTAGAGAATTATAAATCTCCATTATAATGCACTTGGACATGCTAGTAGAGTCCAACTAAGAATGATCTTGTTAAGTGATTTCATCCAATCATGTATGAGGCCCTTCATATATGTGAAACTAATTACTATGTTTCTTGTAGTTGTCTCTAAGTCTCCACTTACAACCTCTATTGTGGGTATCAATGCTTTTAACTGTCCATGACCTTGAATCTGAGTTCACCATCTTAAAATTGTAATGGTTCAATATATGTTATATTTTGACTGCCCGTATAAGATGATCTTTACTCTCGAACCTCATCTTAGCATTGAATTCATCATTGAAGCTCCAATTTCCAACACTCATTTTGTAAGACCCTAAATGTTTTGGTAAATATAAGTAAACCTTAAGAACCGAAACCCTAAAGTCAACTTAGTTTTATATTAAGTCTAGTGAATCTAGATCCGATAATCCTATGAGCAAAACCTAAAAACAATAAAAATGAGATAATTTCGAATTATAGTTTGGAATTATATAAAAAAGCTTAAAAAGATCATATTCACAAAAAATAATTCGTTTTGGATCCAAACTGGATCAGTTTAAAAAATTAGGGTCCCAATAAGCAAAATAGTGAAAATACTCCGATAACACCATTAGACTCATAATAATATAAGAATTTCAAAAATATTGGTTTTAGAATTTTTCGATAACTAAAAATATCATATATAGTTCGTTTACATGTATTTTCTTTACTATCGATATTTTAATTGTCTAGTCTACTATTTATTACTATTTCACTATCTCTACTTTTTCTTACTACCTACTCTTACACACTTACATACCTATTTCTTATATTTACCTTTTCCATAAAATCTTACACATATCACATCTTACTTTTTAATTACTTTTCATTACAAAATAACAAAATTAATCAATTTTCTTCCCTTCCACCCTTCATGGCCGGCGCCTCTCACGGACACACATCTAATTTTTTTTCTTTTTTATTTTATTTAATTATATGTAATTTTCACTCCAAAACTCTATAAATACCCCTTCCCTCTTTCATTATTTTCCCACACTTTTTTATCTTAACAAAACTCTACCAAATTCTCTTCTCAAATTCTCTATCCAAAAAAAAAAAAAAAAAAAAAAATTGATTCCCAACTTCTTCATGTTCCCACACCATCGCTATCTTCTAACAACATCAACTTTTATTTCTGCTACCACCCATCTCTCTACCTTTGATAAATTTTTCTTATGAATATATTCCTTATATTCATGTTAACATAACATGATCACAGTATGTGTTTCCTAAACCTATGGGTTTTTATGGAAATAACAATATGTTCATGTCCTGTTTAATAATATTCAAATAATATTATTATTTTTATTATTATTGTTATGTTATTTTTATCTATTGTTCCTAATCTAACTTTCATATATATTACTAAGTATATTTATGTATATATATATATATATATATTCTTAGAGCCTATAAACTCACTAACCTAACCTTTTATTTATCATGCTCTTATATTCTTGCGATTTATTTATTTATTTATTTCATGCAATTTTATTAAGATTAGTCTTTCTAGTATTAGACTTGTCCTTATCAAGTTAAAATAATTTTCTTTTCCTTTCCTTTTCTCTTCTCTTCTTTTATGGGACTTGTCCATAATCTAAGTCCGGGAGCCTTGATACCAATCTAAGACTCTCATAATTTTCTTGTGTTTATTTTATTGTTTTTCTTTTCGGGACTAGTCTATCTCTAGTCCGGAAGCGTTGATGAAAGTTAAGACTTCAAATACTTGACTTTATTTACATGTTATTTTTCTTATTTAGTTTTCTACATCTCTTAATTACATATAAGTTATTAATATAGTCACATGCTCATGATTATGCATAATCATTATATTGTTGTCTAAATAAAAAGAGTTCTTTTTTTATTTTAAAAATTTTTAAAATAAAATCCTTATAAAAATAATTTTGGCACTTAAAAAATATTTCCATTTAAAATTAGGATTATAATTCAAAAATATTCTTTTCAAAAATTTAAATAAGTTCATCATAGACTTTAAGAGTTAATGTTATGTAAAGCTTTTTCAAAACATAGTTATAAAGTTCATTTTCTCTCTTTTTCAAAATAAAATAAATTTATTATTAAATCTTAAGGTTGATAATTCTTTGTTACATAAGTTTTTCTTAAAAACTTCCCTAAAAGAACTCGTATCAACACTCTAACAACTACTAAAAACTAGACAAATTTCTAAGTCAAGTTAAAATCAACTCACTAGTTAAGAAAAACAATTAGAAAAGTAATATCGTTAAACAACCTAAACTAACAATTTTTCAAAATATAAAAGCTTATTTTTATAAAGTCTATGAAGTAGGAATGGTAGATAAGATATAAAAAGGTACTCATATGAAATACACTAAAAATCTTAGTTTTCATTTCAATAATTTACAAAGGGACTTGAGGGTTCAAACCTTTAAAAAGAAGATTGTTTTATGAAAAACCATAGTTGGACAACAACACTTGCATCATGCATGTAATGTGACTTTATATATGTATAAAAAGTATTTTTCAACTTAGATAAATAACTATGTATTTGTTATGGGATTTTTGATTAATGAAAAGCTTGAAAAAATATATTTTAAGGGCTAGAATTTTCGTAACAATTTCGTACCATACCATTTTGAAACACAAATGGCTTTTTATGAAAAAAATAACCTTAGAAATAGATACATCTTTTCGAGTAGGTAGAAAACAACATATAATATGTGAAATTTTAAGTTAAAATGAGCAAGTTATGGCCATTTTAAGTTGGAATTTCTTGTCATCCGAATTTTGATGAAAATGATATAACAGAATTAGATGGTTCAAGTAGATCTTAGATGAAATACTCATTTTGGATATTTCTTTTGTCTAGATGACGAGGACCAAGACCTTCTTTTTCCTGAGGATTACTTTAACTGATAGAGATTGTCATAGCCAAGTGAGTTTCCCTTTATGTTTATGTATTCGTGCATGTACTTGTAGAGTAGAGCGCTAGATATTAGGAAAAGATAAAAATTGATATGCATGCGGGTTGTCATGAGACCTATGTATGTGATTCATTATGTGTAAATAATAAATGATAAATATATTGGAGCTCAATTGGTTGATTAATATAAATTGTCTCTATGTATATTGTTGTGTACAAAAATTGATTAATCGCCTTAAATGAATTAATGTGAGATCGAAAATTCCTTATAACTAAATTAATCATGCATATCACTTAGAATATCTTGTTCACATTTTACTACTACTCCTTAGCGTGGGACCAAAAAGGTAAGCTGTCTAGCTATATCTTGAAGAATTAGGATGTTTAAGGAATACGGTCTCATGGTGTAGCCGAACCAGATCGATCGCCTTAGGTAAGGAAAGTCCTGAGACTAGTAGTATGATTGATTTGAACCCCAAGACGAGTGAAAATTTCAAGGAGGTCAATTGTGACCTATTCAAAGCATTCCCTAACCCAGAATAGAGGGGTTAAGTCCATTCTACATAAGAAACTAGATAGTTGTATGTATTGTTTGATCATATGGTTGTTGCATTTCATATGCTTGCTTAATGAATTTGTTTGATACTTTGTTATGAGTACTTTTGCGTAAGGATTATCTCACTAAGCTAGTTATGCTTACTCCTCAATAGATTTTTATGTTGCAGGATCATTGTTTTTGTACCCAAGACCACCTCATCCCTCTGGGTAGAACTTATGCTTTTGGGGAATTCTATTTGAAGACTTCAAATTGGATTTCCTTTAAAATCTTCCAGTCATAATTATCTGTTAAGAAAGACTATGTTATTTTAAGTTTTATCAAGGGGATGCCCCATAGAAGTTGTAAAACCTTACATTTTGTTGAATTATAATAGCATGGCCTTGAATATTCTGCTGTCATTATCTTAAATTACATAACTCTATTGGCTTCCCTTTGTTGTGAATGTACGCCTTACACCAATATGAAAGCTTTCAAGTGACTGAGGTAATCATTCTCAAGTTTTAATATTATGTACAACGAACTGTCACGTTTAGGGCACCAATTGGGGTGTGACACATTCCTACTCATCATCAAATGCAGAATATATACTATCTACGTCTGCAATGAAAAAGTTACTGGCATTGAGCTCCTTACTACATCAACATCTATAGAAGCCATAAAATGGTGCTATTCATTACCCCTAAGTTGTATATCGATAGTAGTAACCTGCTAAGATAAACCTATCACTAAATTATTTCCATCTTCATCACAGTCATCACTAGATTCACTTACTAATGAGTCTTGTGTCGCATCAATATCATGATCACAACTCCAATTAGATGCACCAATTTCAAAGTTACTCATCTAAACTTGCGTGCTAACTATTGTTTGAGTGGGATTGGAGTTCTCATTTGCCAACACTTGGTTTCCAACATTTCTATCAATGCTGATATTGCTCGCAAGTGCCTGTGGCAATTTCTTTTTAAATATTTTAGACATATATACCATTGACCCTTCTGTGTACATCAACATCTCCTATGTATCATCATCATTGGTCATTGGAATAACATCATAACATAATATCCTATCTCTAGTAGCTACCCTAGATATAGCTCAACTCAATGTGTAGACCTATTTATCTTAAGTCTACTGCAAATAATGTTTAGTATTTGCTCAAATGTAGAGTTCCTACTAGTACCGACCTCAACAATTGGTTGCCTATCATAATCAAAACCTCTATCCCCTTCTATAATATTGCCATGAGAGTATAATATAAACTTGTCCCTATCCATTTCCATATGTACCTTGCTAGGTCATAAAACATAGGTTGAATGCATGAAATGTGACAATGAGTTATCAATTATACTCCTGTAATATCGAATATGTGTACTAATACTAGTTTATCCATCTCATATCAAATATTTCATTGATGTGGGTTCTAACATCATTAAACATGATCAAGATGTAAGACATATAATAATATATGATTTCATAATTTGATTCCTAAATCTAAAAGTATACAGTAACATTAAAATTACAACATATAATATCCACATTGCAGCATCAATAAAGCATACAATAAACATCAAAATCGTATTAACTCTCTACAATACTACTCATGTGACAAATAACATACAATGTTGCTTCAAAATTTGAAAAAAAAAAAATCCAATAACATACACAACACCAAAAAATCTATATTGCAACATGAATAATTGTGAAAAATTTATGTGACAAGTATTAGCGCGTCCTTAATGATTGAATGGTTAATCAGTTGAATTTTGCACGAATTGATGTTTGTATGAAACTTGGTGATCGAAATTAACCAAGAAATCGCACCAACTAGATAAAAGTCAACGTTGGAATGGAGTAAAATTAGGATTATGGTTTTTGTACGGTGAGAATATGGGAATTTTTCATGAATGAAATGAGGAAGAAGGAAGCGGGAAAAATATTGGACCCATCAACCTTGTCTCTTAAAGAGACAAGGTCATAAGTGGCTAACCTCGTCTCTTATGAGACAAGGTTGCTCCGCTATTTGAGACCTCATCTCTTTAAAAGATAAGATCATGTTATCTAAAATTGAGATTATTTCCATCCAAGTAACATTTTTGTAATTTTAAAAAATATATAAATATTAATTTCCTTTTCTTGATATAACTAGTGCTATTACTTTACCAATAATAAAAACATTTGGATCATTTTTAACGATATTTTCATATGATGATGTGATGAAAAATATAACAAACTTGAATCTCGATGGCTGCATGAATGTTGTGATAGTTGCAACAAATATGCAGAAACTATCATATCCTATTATAGGTTCATTTCCTTTTTTTTTTTTTTCCCCAAAATTGCAAACTAATTACAATTTTTTTTTTTAAATTAGAGAGATCTCAAAAAAGATTTAGTAAATGTAATTTACCAATTTAAGATTTTACTTTGGGTTTGTACTATTCAATATATTCTTAATGTTGTAGCTTACTTTTAAGCAGTGAGATCCGGCTTGGGGTAGTGACCTAGACATAAGGTCAAATGTTGATAGATGAAACTGGGGATAGACCACTGTTAGGAGTATTCATGGTTTAGTTAATCAGTCTGTAACCCTATTTTTTCAATTGAATCGTAATTATTTTTTTTTAAATTTCAAACTGTAATCAGTCTATTATTAATGGTTAACGTTAAATATGTGGTTTTCCTTCCATCTAGTTATTTTTGAAAAATCAATGCTCCTTTATTTTAGGAACCAAAATAAAAATGGTAAAGAAATAGTTATTTTCTTACCGTAGCTTTTTTGGATGGATCAGAAAGAAAGCTACACTTTATAAATTGAGTTTTTTTATTTCCAGTATAGTAACAACAAAAGGTGTAACATCCAATCAAAAGCATCTCTCAAAGAAGTTTTGTTTCTTTTATCTTCTCTTTGTTTATTTTGAGAGTTTTATATGTAAGTGAGAAAATACTGAAAGATATTTGGGTGTATTTTGACTTTGGGATTTTAGTAAAGTGTTATAATTTTTGTATTCTATCATATCTTCTATGGAATGTATATATGGTGGTTTCCTTTGCATGTAGATGCCAGCATTAAGCCAAACCACTTTTGTGTCTGTAATTTCGATTTATACACTATAATTCTTAACAAACTGGTATCAAAGCTGTGAATGAAGAATTAGAGTTCCTTTACAAGAATCAAACTTGGGAACTAGTGAAGCTTCCTCAAGGACAAAAAGATTATTGGTTACAAATGGGTCTTTTAGAAGAAAGAAGGATCACCTGGTGTTGAAGCGACTTGTCATTAAGCTCGCTTAGTTGCAGAAGGTTTTAATCAAAGAGAAGAAATAGACTTTAATGAAGTATTCTCTCCTGTTGTGAAACATAGCTCCATTTGGGTGTTACTTGCCATGGTTGCACTATTTGATCTAGATCTTGAACAACTTGATGTCAAGACAGCCTTTCTCCATGGTGAACTTCAAAAACAAATTTAGATGCGGCAACCACAAGGTTTCATAGTTAAGGGCAAGGAAGACCCTGCTTGTTTATTAAAGACATCACTATATGGTTTGAAGTAGCCTCCTCGCCAGTGGTATAAATGAATTAGCACTTTTATGTTGAGTCATGGCTACTCAAGAAGTAATTATGACAGTTGTGTATACCACAAGAAAATCTCAAATGGTTCATTTGTGTATATTGCTTTATGTTGATGATATGCTCATTGTTGCTAAAGGTATATTTGAAATCAACAAGTTAAAGACTCATCTTAGTAGTGAATTTGAAATGAAGGATTTAGGTGGTGCTAAGAAAATTTTAGGGATGGAAATTCATATAGATTAGTGTGTTGGCAAATTATATTTGTCTCAAAAGAAATGCATCAAAAAGGATTTGGAGCACTTTGCAATGCAATATGCAAATCCTGTGAATACTTCATTAGCAGCTCATTTCAAACTATCAGCTGCAATGTCACCACAGTTTATTGAAGACGAGGAACAAATGTCACGTGGTTCTTATGCTAGTGCAGTCAGAAGCATTATGTATGCTATGGTTTGCACACGTCTAGATATTTCACATGTTGTTAGTAGATATATGGGGCATCTTGCCAAGCTGTGAAATGGGTACTTCGATATCTTTGAGGTACTACAAATGCCGTCTTGGTTTATGAAAAGATTAGGAGGTAGTATTATTGGTTATATTGTCTCTGATTATGCTGGAGATGTTGATAAGAGAAAATCTTTGACGGTTTATGCTTTCATGCTTTCGGGTAGTGCAACTAGTTGGAAAGCAACTTTACAATCTACTATTGCATTATCAACCACAAATTGAATACATGGCAATAGTAGAAGCAATAAAAGAAGCTATCTGGCTTAGAAGTTTGGTAAGCAACTTAGGTTGGAAACAAGGTACTATAACATTGTTATGTGATAGCTAAAGTGCTACACATTTGACCAAAAATCAAATGTATCATGAAAGTACCAAACATATTAATGTCAACTATAATTTTATATGATAGATCGTTTCCCAAGGTACTACTTTAGTGAAAAGGGTTAGTACATCTAATAATCTAGCGGATATGATGACAAAATCAATTCAAATATCTAAGTTCAACTATTGCATGGATATAATTGGTGTTCATACTATAATAATCCATAGTTGGCATTGTGGTAAAAATGCCATTGAAAATTCGTGAACAAGAGAAAGATAAAGCCAAGGTAGAGATTTGTTAAATAAGTGGCTTTTCTTTCATTTAGTTATTTTTGAAAAGTCAATGCTCCTTTATTTTAGGAACAAAAATAAAAAATGGTACAAAAATAGTTATTTTCTTATTGTGGCTTTTTTGGATGGATAAGAAAGAAAGCTACACTCTATAAATTGAGAGTTTTTTATTTCTAGTATGTAATAACAAGAAAAGGTGTAACATCCTATCAAAAGCATCATTAAGAGAAATTTTGTATTTTGTTTTTTTTATCTTCTCTTTGTTTATTGTGAGAGTTTCATACACAAGGGAGGAAATAATAAAATGTATTTATGTGTATTTGGGCGAATTTAGACTTTGGGATTTGAGTGAAGTGTGATAATTTTTCTATTCTATCATATGTTCTAGAGAATATATATATGACGGTTTCTTTTGCATGTAGATGCCAACTTTAAGCTAAACCATTTTTGTGTCTATACTTTCGATTTATATACTCTAATTTTTGATACTTAACTATCTTAAGGGTTAATCTTTTTTTCAATTAATTTTTACATATTTTGATTTTTAAGTAACCATTCAACATAAAGGTTAACCAAAAACTATGGTTAATCGTATTTTTAGTTTTAACCTAAAAAAGTTAGACCCATTAAAAAATTACAAATTAATAAATCAAATAATACAATTACATCCAAACATTGCAAAATATAACTGTAAAATGAGCAAATCAATAACGTAATAATTTAGACAAATTACAACACGACCACAACAAAATAATCATCCTCGTGAAAATATTAGGAAGCAAGCCTTTTTAGTTTACATCTGGAATTTTTTTTCCGCATGAAAGATCTCGGAAGAGTGAAAGTATTTTGTTTTTTTTTTTTTAAATCATCCTCAGAGGTACCAGAATTTGTTTCCATCATAATAATAATAATAAAAAAAAAAAACCTAGGGGCAGTCTAATAAAACAGCAACAATCAAACAAATAACTCAAAAAGTTAATACAAATTCACTTATTGGCAAACAACAGAGATCGGGAGAAATTCAAGTAAAGAACTTAATTTTAAATTTGCTTAACTGCTTGAGCCTCGTCAGTTGAGGTCTCCTATGTTTTCCGCATGGAATATCTCAGAAGAACGAAACTATTTCTTTGATCATCCTCAGAGGCACCCAAGGTTTGCACATGTTAATGAATGAAAGTACTTCCATCCTTTATCTATTTATATTTATTTAAAAACTAATTACATGAGTATTATATTTTATATATATTTATAAATATCGGACCGATTAACTAAAACCATAAGTTTCTTATGGTTATAAATCGAAATAGAAAACTGAAAAAAAAATTATAATCCTAAACCAAAATTGATGAACGAATTAACCATATTTTTAATTTGAATTTTTAGTTTGGATTCAATTTTTTGGCTTCATCTATTTTTTTTTTCCTTTTCACCTCTAACTGCAGTTGAATTGAACAGGTTGATCAGAGTCTGATAACACTGCTTTTTAAGTATGGAAATCCATAACAAGATGCCATACCAAGATGGAAACCTTTTTTTGTTTTTTTTTTAATACACACATATGTGTAGATGCCGTTAGATGTGGCTTTTTGTTTATTTTCTTTTAAAAATAGCGATGTATTAATCCTCTTTGATCAAAAAGATTTTGTATTACCGTTTTGAATGCAAACTTTTCTTTGGCAAAACAATTTTTATATACTATAATGTAACACCTTCCATAGAATATAGGGATAATGTCAAAAATGACATTTGAATTTTCGTAAAAAATTTAATTAGATATCTAAAGTTTAGTTTCGAAAATATTATTATTTTACAAATATTGCAATTTCTTTTTCTACATTTAGTAGAATTAATGTTATTTTAATAGCAGTAGTATCTTTTTTAATAAGATTAATATTTATTTAATAGGAACATAATCTTTTTTAATAGGATTAATGTCATTCTGTTTATGTCAAGTTATTTAATTAGATTTCATTTCAATCCAGACTTGTAAATGTTGAGACATGGAGATTTATTATAGAATAAAATATTATTTTGTCTCTCTTATCTCTCTTAGTATTTTATGGAAATAACAGGTTGATAGAAGATTGTTTTTGGTATTCGTGCGCAAATCAACAAATTTAATGTTTATCTCTTTTCCATAATTCGTACTATTATTAAGTTTTCGAATTTTGATGTCTATTTTTCTGGATATTATAAGAATCAACAAATATGTAGAAGATCTCTTTTTAGGCATTCGCAGAATCAACGGATCGTGATACTTATCTCTCTTTTGCTTTGCTACATTAATACCTTAAATAAGTTTTCACATACATTTTTTCTATTTAAAGTTTGGTTTTAACTTATTTGGTATTGGAAGTAAGTTTCTACGTACATTGTAGCAGTGTGCCTTAATTGTTAATTCTATGCTTTCCTCACTTTTTCTTTGTTGTTTTTTTTTATTTTCTTTTTTAATTTTAAATATTGTTTTATGATAAGGAAAACAGGCTATTTGGTCTTACAGAGGGCCGCAAGGGACGACAATTTGGTAGATACTAATAAATTTAGAGTAAATTGTAAATACATTTGCACTAGGTGATTTCGGTCCTTTTATTGTTGAAATTATGCTTTTTAAAATGAGTGTTTTCAGATTATATGCTATTATTTTTATTTTAAAATAAAATAATTAAATAATATTGAAATTCACAAAAAAATTCTTAAAATTGAGTGCTCTAAAATGAACCATTTAGAAAGATTTGAGATTTAAATGTACAATTTTAAAGCTAAGGGATTTGGTGCATATAAAATAAATACAACAGAATTTAGTTGTAATATCCTAAAATTTCATTAAGCACAACCATGGAGCCATAAGTTTTAGATCATGTTAGGATATAAAGTTAATGGCAATCATTAAAACCTTTCGTTAAGCCAGTTAATTAGTTGATTTAATAAGGTAATGTCCAGAATAAATGTCTTGTAATTCCGTTCTTTTTCTATTCCAAACAGATTTGTATATTGCAGTTTAAAAAATTTGTGAAAAATTTTATGTTCATTTTGTTTTATTTGGCTCACCTCAATAAACATCATTTTCCCCATGAAAAAATACATGCCAACTGGTCGTATAACATAAATGTCTACAAAAATTAAATTAGCCAGTGAAATTAAAATTTATTTTAAACAGTTTGAATTTCAACTTATAATGCAGATCGTAAGATTTCTTTTATTTTCAACTATGAATAGAAGAATAATTTTTTATTAAGTTGAAAAGAAGGATTTGTCCTTCGGTAAGAAAACGGGAAATATGATTTCATGGAGTTTAACAGAAACAGCAGCAAACAAACCTATTCCCCCCTGGCGCCCCCCGCCGGGTGCAGAGCAATTCGCAGGGACCAAAAACAGGCCAATTTAAGGCCTTCAAAACATAGAAATACCGAACAAAATAACAAGGTAAAAAGGTCTTAGGATGTATCCTTTGGCAAAAGCTTTCTTCCAAGATAGGAAAAGAAGAGGGCAGGTCTTTTGACATCTTTTCTAAGGTTAAAAGGAGGAAGGCTTCAGAATGTTGCTTTGGCCAAAAAATGAGCTACGTTGTTGCATTCTCTAGTCCTCTACTGCTGCGTCCGCATCAAATCCCTACGACAATGAATGACAAAAGGAGCATAAGCACTAACTCTTTTATCATTTAAAATCCAGTTAATGGTCTCCTATTAATCTAATTCAACTATGGCTTTATCGACATTCCAGATTTCAAGAATACTGAGGCAAATGATATATGTAACGTCCCGAATTATACATCTACTTAAATTTTGGTAATTGTAAATCAATAGTATTGTTTGATGGAAATTTTAGATAAAAAATATCCAAAAAAAAAAAATTCATTCTCATTTTTCACAAACTTAAATATCGGTAATTATCAATATAGTTAATAAAAGACAAAAAAAAAAAAATAATATATAAACATATGTAAAATCCATATCAAAGAAACATTTTTAATAAGATAAAACAATAGAAATATGGTTGATATATAAACTAAACACCAAGGACGATAAGTATGAAAATAAATTAAATCTCAAAAATAATTCGAAAAGTATAAACAAAAGATAAACACTATAAATTTATAACAGAAAAATATAAATAAAGTCAAATTAAGGAAAATTTAATTATTAATCAGGTCATAAAATATCAAAACACTAATAATTTAAACTCTTAAAGGATAAATTATAATTTACGATAACATATATTAAAGCTGAAAAATAAAAATCTTAAATTAAAGATTTTTAAGTATACCATAGCGTTCATAATATTTAATATAGTAAATATATAAATTTTTATCTAAAAATATTATCCAATAAATATTTCTCGTACATATTAATTGAGACAAAAAAAAAATGAAACTTGCTCCCTAAGCCAAAATTTTCTATAAAATCCCCATTCCTTCTCACCCTCTCATCACTTCTCTCGTCTGATCTCTCTCTTTCTCAAAAATAAAAAGAAAAAGAAAAGGAAATAATAAAAAAATGAAAAAAGGAAAGCCCCTCCGATTTTTAAAAAACCATATCTTTCATATATTACAACAGATTACAATTCTAAAAGTGATGTTGTGATCGTGACGATATGCTCTTCAATTCAAGACCACACAGGGTAAAATTTTGATCACTCTAAAATTTTGCTATTATGATCTTGAATATAGAAGTTTTTATAATATTATGAGTCTTTATATTAGTTTACTATAAATATGCATGTTTACATGCATATATAATGGTAATAATATAAAATTATGTCATGCTAATATGTGTATTTAGACTAGTTGATATTATATTTCACTTATTAAATGGATAATAAGCTCATAAATAAAATACTAGATGGTAGAAAATTGATTATACTATTATATAATTAATTTCTAAAGTCCATTTATTAGTAAATAGAAATTTAGAAGCAAATTGCAAGGATTGAAATGTACCGATGGAGTTAATAACTGATCAAAATCTACTAATCTAAAACTTAAATTAAAATTCTAATTTCACAAACATGAAAGTTATAATATTTTAATCTTGTATAGACTAAAACCCTAGTTTACCCTATTAGATTTGGAAACTCTAATCGTGTAGGTGAAAAACCTCAATCTACCCAATTCTATAGACTTTAGATTTTAGTTTTCAACTCAAAAATAATATAAGAAAAATATAGAACGTTAGCTATAGAGATATATGTGGTGTAATACTAAAAATTCTCAAAATACTAAAAGTTAAGCGTGCTCAGGCATCAGGATGGGTGACCTCCGAGAAAATGAGTAGTGATTCACCAAAGCGAGTAATATCTCGATAAATATAGTTCCAAGACAATAATTGTTGATCTAGAATTGAATTACCATATGTTTAAAGTATATCAATTAGCAAATGATAGTTTAAAGATAAATCGCTATGATTGAGATATACCCGTTAAAAACTAGATATTAGGTCTAATTTGCATAAATAAGACTTAAACTAAAATTTTAATATCGAAAATATTAAAACAAAAATATTCTTAACTTATATAACACCAAACCTAACTTTAGTTTTTAAAATTCCAAACCCTAATTAGGTAAACAATAATCATAATATTATTCAATTGTGTAAACATAAAACACTAGAAATCAAGTCAGAACTTCTCTAATAAAATCTAAAACTTAAAACCAGATTTAAATATTTTGTTTGATATTAGTAAGTAATTTAGTTATGTACTTATCAATATCTTTCTAGTATAATGAATTATTCATCTTATACACATTATAAACTCCCTAAAACATGAAACCTATCTGTTGTATTTTTTCTCTTCATCGTAAAACAACAACATACAACATTTTCAAAAACATTTCATCTCACTTACTGTAAATTCCTTAGGAAAATAACATCATACAAAATCTTAGGGAAGAAAGAAGAAATCATGATAACTTATGTTCTTTAACAATACTTAGATAATTAGTTATATTTAATAAAAAAACATAGAGATCATGTTGGTTCAATTTAAATCCTAGGTTAAATGTCATTATATAAACACTCATTATGTTTTATGAAGTAAAACTTAACTAAAGAAACAATTAAAATTAAGTATAGTAAACCTATAACGTAGTTCCAACTTTTAAAAAGAATAGAGATACTCTACGACAAGTTTACATAATTTAAATTACACATAATATATATTCTTGAGTAGAAATGGAATCAATGGGAGGAATAAAAGCTTAGGAAACCTAAAGACCTTATAATGAAAATTTTGGTCCTATAAGGATATAAAGTGTAAATTGTTGTAAATCGTAGAAATATCAGTTAGTATAACCAAATTAACTAAAGTTACATACTTAAAATAAGATCAAGAGAAACATGATGAAAATAAGTATAAATATGTATGCTTTAACTAAAAAATAGAGTAATGAACTTAAATTAAGTTTAATCACTAACACTTGATGAAATAAACATAAAACAAGGAATTGAACTTGAAATGAGAATTAAGAATACAAAACAATAAACCTAGGCATCATTATGATACCTTTCGAGCCCCTAAAGTAACATAAGAAAAATATACAAAATGATCAAATTAACCCGACAATTGAAAAAAATTATGCTCGATAAGCTTTCAAACACTTGTTCATATACTAAAAATCCAAGTTAAAATGAGTACAATAGATTTCAAGAATAAAATCAATATTTAAAATCATTTTGAGTCTTTTCTCTAGGAAGAATGAGTTATATTAACTCTATAACTTAATTTAAGAAATACAAGCGTTACAAGATTTAGAATGACTATATATACAGTAAAATCAGACCAGAAATGTTAAAACCCGAGTTTAAGACACAATAGGTTTCTTTATATGAATAAGATTATAGTAATGAGTATCTGTTATCTTGATTCTCAGGGGATACAGATCCATGTTCGAGTTTTCTTATAGACTTCAACGATCATTAAGTAAGGATAAACAGGTGAAAATATTCTAATGACCTTCCTATCCACTTGTGCTTGTAGGTTTAGAATATGATATTTTGTTAATATAAATTAAATTATTCATGTACGGGGTTGGGAAGTTTACGCTTGTGGTTGCTCGTGTTTGTTATTTATATTGAAAATACTATAATGATTCTAAACATTATATATTGAGTGTTGCTTAATCATTTGATCTTTGCGAGTGTCTGATAATTATCTAATTGCCAAATAAATAGACTTAATAAGTATTGGCATGATAATTACAAAATTGAGCATGCATTACACGATTGCATATAGAAGGCCATCACCACTACACTTTCACACGGATGGGCCACACTGTCCCATGAGGACGGTGAACATGGAGAGTCGAAACGGTATATGCCTAGTGTATACCATGGGTCTTGTTCTAGGAGAATAGGAACTAAGTCGTCCTAGAGAGACAGTCCATCTCCTAGGATTGTGTTGGGTCATTATTAAGGATATCTTGCTTCAATGGGATATTGTTATATGTATATTATTTTTCATATATGAAAAAATCCTTAAATAAGTATTAGCGGTATGGGTGCTTATGTGTGGATGTACCCTAACCCCTGATTCAGAGGGTGCAAATCCAAATATATATATGGCTACTAGCTGGCTATATATATTTATTCATTTGCTTGTATGCATTGCATATGATTGTTTAATAACTTGTTTGTTTTTGCTTGAACAGTATGGAGCCAACAGTTTGTTTTTGCAGGTACGTTGAAAACTGGGAAAGGATAAGATCTGAGTGTAGAGCACACCAATGATCAAGCTTTACAAGATAGTAGATGACTTAAAAGAATAGACCATGTTGAGAGATAAAAAATTAAAATGTAGTTTTCGTTCTCAATTAAGTCTAGTTGATATTTTTGTTAAATCTAGGTTTACCTTATCTTGTCGTTTGGTAGGATATCTGATTCTCTGCGGTCTTTGTGATCTATGGAAGTTTCGATATTCAATAAATTATTTTCATAATAAATTTATATATATATAATACAATGAGAGGATAATTAATTAGTGTCTTGTAAACTCTAACTTGCAAGGCGATCTTTATGTTGCGGGTGCACACGTAATATGGCGATTTAGGACAATCCTACTATGCCCCTTTTAGGGTCGCTACAATATAAAGCCTAGATTTCTGCTTTTAGGTAGAAAAGGAAAAAATGGTACTACATAAGCCACCAATGTGAGGTCCATTATGATCACGAATGAATGATTACTCCAATAGAGGGAGTTTTGTTTTCATTAGTAAAAGGGGCATCACAATTGATTTTAATCTATCTTTCTGATGGGGCTTAGCCATTGGGCCATCCATTATGTAGAGGAAATTTTTCTGTGCCTTCTCCAAGTATTCCAGAACTCATTAGCGGTTGTTCGAGCATTACTGATCCATGAGTCATCAGAGGTTTGTTGTTCAAAATGGACTCAGTTTCTTTCACATCACAAGGACAATAAGGCAAAAGGGATAAGACAATAATTAGGGCATCTAGTAGTATAGTCTCTCATTTTGTTGGATTTCAAGTTTTATTTAAGCCAGTCGATAAAGACAATGCTGGAGGAATCACTAGGAGTAGTAGTTTATAGGCCAAGTTGAGTGAAGCCAGATATAATTTTGTTGCCATCCATGAAAAGATGAGTTATAGATTCATCGCTGCTGCAAAAGGGGCATTTACTATCAACCTGAAGGCCTCTTTTAATTAGATTATCTCTTGTGGGGTTTTCGCTTTACACATAGTGCTAGAGAAAGAATTGGATTTTTTGGATACGTGATGCAAACGACATCAGCCTTGAAGATTGTTCGAATGCTGGCTTGTATGTTGCCGACGTTGAAGGAAAGGTCGACGGCCTTCATGAAGTGCAATGCCGATCTTAGGCCAGTGTACAAAGTCTCTCGAGAGCAAAACTTTAAAGTTGGCTCCTAAGTCGCTAACTTATATTTTTAGGCTGCTGGCATACTTTGTTTAGGCTACCAACTTTAGGCCAACGTACATTTAATAGACTTAGTTTTTATTAATTCGTTTTAGGGTTTCTTATGATGATATTTATAGGCAATTTTCGACCTTTTTCATTAAACTATCATATTTTGATATTCAAAAACATCCTTTGAGATCTTTCTAAGTAAAGTTGCAATCTTGGTTCCTTGGCTAAACCGGTGTGTTAAGTCTGTGTTTGTTTACGCTTTCTGCGCTATGTCAAAGTGGTATCAGAATATGTTAAAATCCTGCAATGATATCTTCAGATGAGAGTGTTGACAGTGGTCGTATTCTTGATGGTGTTTGGGGTATGGAAGTCCTGCGTTACGAATAACTAGTACAAAGGGCAGTAGAGGAGTCCATGGGTCAGAAAATCCGGCGAAAGGAACAGCACCGTGAAGCCCTGATCTATTAATCTAATACCAACAATAACAGGCAGGATTATTGGAGACGACTAAAAGGTGATCCAAGGATCAGTTCTGTTACTTATGATACTGTTGATGAAAATAAGTTTTTTGAAAATATGGCTTGGAAAAGAGGTTATGGTAGCAAAAGATTATACAACAGGAGTAATTACAGGTATAAAGATGAAATCTTTTCTCAATTTAAATATATTGTTGTTTCTGAGTTTGATGGTACTAGAAATTTAAATGAGTTTTGGATGTGGCTTGAGGAAGCTGAGAAGTTCTTTGACCATATGAGCGTTTCTGAGGGTATGATGATAGATTGGTAAAGAGTCGTTTGTAGGGTGATGCATGGTATTAGTAGGAAAAACTTCTTGCAGTGAGACGCCTTGAGGGCAAAGAGCCTATGGGGACTTGGTTTGTAATGAAATACCTGATGGAGCGGGAGTTCTTTCCCTTATACTACAAGCAAATCTTTTTTTAGAAAATTCTACAAATGCCTGAACCATAAAACCTAATTCTAGAAGTGCCTAAGGAGGAATTGGTGGAATAAGAGGAGAACATAACCCTCAAAGATTAGAGTGCTTAGATTGGTGATGGTAAGGACAGTAGGGAAGAAGTTGACACCTACAAAGATTGTGTTAGTGAGAAGCCTCTATTGATTTATGAACATGTGTTGATAGTTATTGAAGAGGTGGAATGGAATTAAAGATGTGGGCTCGGTGATTTACCCAAAAACTTACATCCCGGCTCAGAGGAAATGCCATAATTAGTGAGTACATTTGTCCTATTGCTTCATATCAACATGGAAAACGATTGCTCAGTTATCACTCTAATCCATCTAGATTGGGTACGAACAAATTCAAAAGAAAACTCAAGGATGAGTTTTAATCTAATAAGGGTGAATGATGCAGTGCAAATCACGATCAAACAACAAGATGAATGAGATTAATCAAGTCAATCCAAAGAGAAGAAGAACGAAGTGAGGATGAAAAATTGGACGAGCCAAGATCGAAAGGCGACGCATTATTGTATCCAAAAGAGAACTCGTGATCAACTTCCTTGCATTGTTGTATCCAAAAGAGAACTCGTGATCAACTTCCTTGCAAGAGGAGAAGAATGATGACATCAGCCTTGAAGATTGGTTGAATGTTGACTTATAGCCACTGACCTTCATGAAGTGCACTGCCGATTCAAGTCTTTCAAGAGCAAAACTTTCAAGCTGGCTCCTAAGCAACCAACTTATATTTTCAAGCCGTCGGTGTACTTTGTTTAGGCTATCAGCTTTAAGCCAACGTATATTTAACTAACTTAGTTTTTATTAATTCGTTTCAAGATTTCTTGTAATGGTATTTATAGGCAAATTTCAACCTTTTTCATTAGACTATCATATTTTGACATTGGAAAACACTTTTTTGAGATATTTTCTCAGTAAAGTTGCAATCCTTTGCAATCTTGGTTTCTTGATTCAACTAGTGTATTGAGTTTGTTTATTTACGCTTTCCGCTGCATCATTATGCTTTGATTTTAGTTAAATTCAGGTTCTGTTGACCTAAAGGAGTAGTTTCTTCTCCTTTCAATCTTTATAGGCTTATTAATGATAAGCTCCCCTACCACTTGATTTTTCCAAGCAAGAACATCAGGAGTTTTATCTGAGGTTTTTGGAGAAAAAAAGCAGAGGGAGGATCTAACGGAATTGTCAATAAGATAACCGATCATCCCAGAATCCATAATCGATCCAAAAAATAAGTTGTGCAAAACAACCGATGGTTTTAAATATAAATAAATAAATAACAATTTCCTTTTCCTAATTCCGCAACCCTATCAATACATGTTAGTACTTGGTAGGGCAGTTCCTGCACTACAGGTACAAAAATGGTCATATAAGCTTTATAAGTTTGATAGTAAAAAACACTATTAAACCATCTACAATACTAATCGACATCTTCAACGTATAAAGTTCAAAGAGCATGTAAAATACAAGATTCTGTTATAATACTATTGCATTACAAGACTTGTTTTAATTAACTGTTGAATACTTAGTTTAACATTTTAGCTCATAATAGGAGATTTTCAGAGAATTGAATCAACACCCAACTTCGAGTTACTTGAATCTATTATTTGATTTGTTTTCGTGCCCACTCATAATATTATGTTGATTGGCCTAGCAGTGAGAGAATAGATAGAACCACCGTAACAATTAGCATAAACAGAAAAATTTACATAATAGCTGAAAAAATGGTAAATCATTACATTAGAACCCTCACTAAATGTTAATTATTATAGTTACCTAAACTTCCGATTTTTCTTATATAATCAACAAAGAATCAAGAGATAATCAACACGTATATTATTTAAGCACCTAAAGATTTAAAGAGATAATTTTAGTACTCAATTGAACTTTTAAAATATAGCCATATATATTTCTACTAATCAGCAAATAGAACCAATTATACTTGGTGTACTCAAAGCCACTAGGCAGTGCCGCATGATGCTTGCTTACACGCATATACCATATAATTTTTTTGTTAATAGTGTAATTTTCATTTTCATACATAAAATAGGATACACATATCTTCTTCTCAAAAGCTACCCTAGCCCTAACCTAAGAATTCAGTCGATTTTTCTTTCATGGTGCCAGGACATCCGAATTGAGATAAACATGTCATCGATTAGTTATTATGCACAAACCTACCTAGGGTATTTACAAACAAGGAACATGTGGATATACATGATAATTACCAGGTGATTGTGTGACCAAATAGCCTTGGAGGACTGTTGTAATCTGGAGTGGTTTGACGCTTAGTCATACCACCAGGGCGTGGAAGATGGGGCCTAGGAAGCATTGAATAATAAAAAAAAGAAGGTTGCCGTAGGAGTGGCTGGTGAAGGAGGAATGGTGCAAGCATCTAAGACTCTGCTATCTATAAATACCTTAGACAACCCCTTGTTTTATCCTACTGTTTTTGATGTTTAGAGTGTCTGTCAGGAGCATTGGAGGTGGCAGCAGATGAGGCCGATTGCTTAGCAGGAAAGGAAGCGCCAGGTGAAGAGGAATCAGATAATATATCTATGGCAGGTTGCTCATCATCTCCACCCCTATGCTCTCGTTTTCGTTTAGATTCACTTTTGACTCCAGGTTCCCATTTTCACCATGCAGACGTACCTTTTCTTGCTGCCTTTCTAATTGCTCAATCTCCTTTTCAAAACTTTGAGAGGAAAGACTGAATGGAGATTGTATTTTACAATGCATCTAGCTACCTGTCTTGCAGCCTCCAATTTGACTTTTATCTTCGCAACCTACAGCCACCAAGGCTGTTAGGTGAAGGAAAAGTGCTTATATATGGTATGGCGGAAGGGTAAAATACCTGGACTTCAGGGGAGTTGATTTCTCCCTCACATAAATTGTCTGCTTTCTTCTTCGAATGCAGCAGGTAATCCTTCAAAAGAGGCGGTAGGGGGAACTTGTCCTCCAATCCAAAAGCGTGGATGTATGTAATAGCTTTTATCCATTCCTTATTTGCAATAATTTTCTGCACAAACAATGCTAGGAGGAAAGAAAGGGGACAGCAAAAGTATGAGAACCTTGAATATTCAGAACAGACCAATTCAAATAAAAATGAAAAGAAAAATATCCAAACACAAGATATTAAGCCTAGGCATGGCCACTGTACAAGCAAGGGCCAAATGATCGATTTACAGGGTTTAAACTAGTCAAATCAAGTCAAACAATCTTGAGCTCAGCTTGAGCTTCCCCCCTAAATCAAAAGCTTGAGCCATGTTCAAGCTCTTAAGCTCATCTCAATGTGTCCCCTATAAAATTCAAGCTCGACTAAACTCATTAAAGTTCAATTATCTAGAAACATTGAAATTTTATTTTATTGAAGTTTGAATCTGGCTTAGGATTTAAATAGTTCAACATACTTTTAACTTCAATTTGAGATTGAGTAAGTTAATGACTTTTCTGAGCCAAATAGGTCAAAATTCTAGCTTAACTTGCTAAGCTACTCAAGCAACTCAAGCTTGGCTTTGCTATATTTGTCATAGTTGAGTAAATATTGAGCCAAGAATGATGAGGTTGTAGGTTAGCTTAATCCATTCACCCATTTAGAGGCACTTGCCAAACAATAACAGCAATTTAAAGGAAGTCTTTTAACCACTGAAAAACTATTTGTAGAAAAACTACAATCCAGTCAATTAACAAGGCGGTTAGTATCATCCAGATGAATCCTTTACTATATTTCAAAATGAACATTAGCAATGAAGCTATTTCAGTTTATTTCATTTCATTAACTACTCGTAGAAAATACTGTATGAGCCAAACAGGGGTTAGCTACAGGCTCTCATGTTGAATTATTGTTCCTTCTTTATTTTTATTTTTTTGGAATACACATACCGACTTGATAAGAAAAATACACCAGCTAATCAAGACAAGCCACAGTGACCAATGATAAAGAAAATGTGTGCGTGTGAATAGTTTACGTAAGCGTTTACCTGGAAAAACATCTTTTAACCCAAGGCTTTGACATAACTCAGGAACCTGCTTACGCCAACCAGATGGATCCAAGAATCCAAGTACTTTTTCTGGACGGAAAGCAACACACAAATCGTAGACCATGAGAAACAGCATGAAACATGTCACTCCCATGTGGTCATCTTTCTTTAGTTTTAACTTTGATCTCCATGTCTTGGCAAACTGTCCAGCTTCTCGATGAATGTAAGGTTGAATGACTGGTGAAAGATTGTTTAAATGTTCCAACAATAAAATGCAACTTTTCACCGGATTTCCCATCACAAATCCACTGCCCTTGTCCAGATTGGAAGAGTTGATGTTCTTGATTGTGGCCAAAACAAGACATGCTGGATCAAGTGAGGAATTCAGAATAGAGGAAATTCTGTCCTGGACCAACTGATAGTTGACATCCTCAACAAGCAAAGCCCTCAATTGTTCAACGTCTCCATAGGCAAAAAGATGTGGAGGGCAACCTGCGAAGTCACAGAGGTGTAGTCAAACAGCCTGAATCCATTACATGGAACTCATTCTGAAACCAGTCTTATTTAATCATGTTGCAAAATAGTTACCAAAATTAAAGCCATATAAAGGACAGAAGCGGAGAGCAGTAATTGGCTTTCCTGATTTGAATAGACAAGTTGCGATATACGTGTTATCATAGGGTAGTTATCAAATGTTTTTTTTTCTTAGTCTACAATAGTTCTATATACTCCACATGGACAAGCATGATACAGAAACAGAGAATTCACTACAATGAATGTCCTTGTTCACCAAACTGATGTGATTCACACAATTGATGCCACATATGTCCAATAAACAATCAGAAATTTACCCAGGAAAGAGAGACAACATGAATGTTCTTATGACGGAACAACTTTACAATAGCAATGGTTGCATACAAATGAAATTTGAAGAGAATATAGGAAGGGAGAATGTTGACAAGGTAAAGTAATCACATGGGTGTTAAGATGAAACAAATTTTACATCAGCAAAATTGCATATTTATGGCCAAACCTAATACAAAGAGACAAAACGACATAGTCAAATGACCCCTTCATGACAAGGACAGAAGAAGAACATCTCACAAATTCAAAGACTTTTAAACAGGAAAGGAAATTGTACCATGGCATGGTGCACATGTATGATGAAAGGCAATGCATGCATTGACATAAACACACACATCACAAATTGATGATCCCAAACGTATGACAAAGGCTCAGACTGATTTTTCTTAGTATCATATCAGTGTAAAACTAAGGGGTAGTTTTGACCTAGGGTAATATATGATCTTCATGTAATCTTGAGTATTTTTCTCCCAGCTTAATTAATGAGTAACAAGGAAAGAACAATTAATTGGTAACAAAAACTAAGTCAAAATTTATATGAACATCATGATGCAAAGGATTTTTAACATGCTATACCTTTATGAGCATTTGAATCGGCTTGCTGACAATATTTTTCTTGTGGACGAATCAACAAATTAGCAGCAACACTAGAATTTGGCAGAGAATCCACCAATCCACATGTTTGAGGGCATGGCCTTTCCATCCACTGTTGACTTGGAGTTCCAGGTGACACAGCAGTTAATGCCGTGACATTTGTACAACCACCTACATCTGCAGAAGCAGAGGTGTCTGCTGAATCCAATGTAGCAATCTTAACAAGCATAGGATCCCTTTCGGTGTTGTTGCTTGTCTCTGGTATTTGAGGCCCATTGTCAACTCCCCCCACTTTTTGCTTCGAAGAATCTATTAATCGCTCAATGTCTGCAGGTATGGATCCAGTTCTAATACGATCATATGCAATGGATTCAGCTACATCATTCAAATCAGCTACTCTCTTGTTTATAGCCAGGTTCTGTTTTCAGATTTGGATCAACAAGAGGATCACAGTGTCTGTCAAATAGTAGTATAAGGAACATGTAACGATTACCTGTGCCTCAACAGAATGATCCTCTTCCATAATAACTTCTCTTGTACTGTTTTGTGAAAGCTTCATGAAGTCTTCAATGATGGAGTTTGGTGGAAACTCATTAATCAAATCAAATTCATTAATGAATTCTAGAGCCATGGTGTGCTGCTTCCTTTTCAAGAGGTTTCGAACCAAACCTATAGAGGGAACAAAAGGGAACATGAGATGGAAAAATCTTGTTTATATAGCTATAAACTTAGATAGACGTATCTTTAACCTGTAAAAGTTTTACTTCACTCTATTTACTGAATATGTGGTTGTTGGTATTGCATCTCTAAAGATTGCAGCATTTATTTGTAGTATAAATCAAAACTTCCATGGATAATTAAATATCATATACAACTAACATAATCTACCTCCTTAAATTTAGTTTTGTTGAAACTAATTGAAAACAAGAATAGAGAGAAAACAATACTTTGAGGACACTAAAATGCACATTAGTTGAGAATTGCTTCTACTTCTTTTTTCCTCTTTCTCTAGTTATGGCAGATGTTTGGAATGAAATCAGAAAGAAGAAAGGAGTAGCAATTAGGACCTATGGTCTCAATTGTGCAGTGTGAGAAATGCTGGATACAATTACCAAAACAATGATTCCAGGGGCTGTAGTAGCTTGTGTAATGCAGTTTAGCAAGAGTTCAACTAAGGGTAATGGTGTAGCTAAAATGAGTCCCGCTACTCTTGCAAGTATCTTGAAAGGAACTTCTCTTGGCCATGTGGAGAAAGTTTGTCCCCCTAAAAAATGGGAGAGACATCTCTATATTACCATTAATTGCAGATTAGACACTTGGCTTGAGGAAGTTGTTTTCGAAAATTGGCCTAGTCCTTTGGCATATTTGGAAACATCAATGTGAATGTGTACAGTAAAAAGAGAGTCTTTATTTATTTTTATTTATTATTTTTTTTTCCGATTGATTAAAGCATTTCAACAAGAGAATCAAGCCATTTGCCAAGTGCAGTATAAATTCACTAATTTTTTGCTGATAGTTCTTCTTTAAAGTCTTACTCTGCTGCAGCTTGTAAACCACAAGATGCATAAGAATCAGATCAGCAGAATACATTGCATTCAGATGAGATGATCAGACTGACAAATGGCCTTTCAACAGATCGAGAAAATTCATTTTCAGATGCAGCAAGGGGAATCTGCAGCATATTCAGCAGCTGTATCCGTGCATTATGAAGCTGTAGCAATAGGAAACAGAGCACACTCATCTAATCTCACAACAGCAGCAACAGTGACTTTAGTTGCAGAAAAACCAGCCGGCAATATGCAGCTGGTCTCTACTGCAGTTTGATGTTGTTAAAAATTAATTGTGATGGAGCACTCAACAGAGAAATTGATAGAGCTGGGATTCGGGTAATTTGTTGTGATTTAAATGGAGTGTTATCACAAGCAACTGCAGCACTAGTCAACTCCTTTAATGCAGAAACCATTGAGGCAAGAAATTCCAACAAATTCATAGGAAGTAAGCAATTTTAATAACTGTCATGGCATCTCCCTTCAATATCATAATCGAGTTAAATCCTTTGGATCTTTTTGGGTTGTCCAGTTTTCCTTTATATATCTTATCTACACCAAATGTCTTTAAGTCTACTGCTAATATACTTTCCTTGTTTGAATCAGGTTTTCACTCATTTCAAAGCTGGTATTTGGAAAGTCTTTTAAATATAAATTACTTGTTCCATCTTGGTTTGGTTTAATATACTAATAAGCATTAATTTTGATTACAATTGTACCCAATAAAAGCAGTAAAATAAAGAAGTAATAAAAATGAATAAAGACCATGAACTAAACAAGCATGGAACTTGAAAAGACAGAATATTCACCTGGAATCTTCTCATTCAATCCCAATGCTCGACAACAACTAGGAATCTGTTCATAATAAGCAACATTCTCAGCATAATAAACAAGCTTCTCTGCATCATAAGCATCAGCCAGTCCATAAGCACTGAGAAGCTCCAAAAGTGCTACAATCTCCATGGAATGCTCTGAATCTACTGTCATTTTGCAATCCAATCACAAGACAATGCCATGGCCTTGCCTCTCACATGAGGCTTGATGTTGGGACCAATTTTTATCAATAGCTCCAGCAACAAAAGACAACTAGTCCTGATAACACCCACTTCAAAAGTGTCATCTACATGGGTCAAGTGTGGAGTGTAAAAACTGCCAATTGCATCCAAAACAAGCATGCAGGATCCAAACACAATCTAAGCAATGCAGAAACCAAATGTTGTAATTTTTCATGCTCTTTCCAGTGCTCATTTAAGAAAATCTGCAACGTCTTTCCATTTATAACCATGCAATGTTCTAAATTCACCGTAACAACTTTACTCCCCTCATAATTAACTAGTTCTACACTGGCATCGATTTCTATACCCCACTCCCGACATTGCTTTTCTCTCATTTCAAGATTTTTAGCCCAGTCAAACAATTTTTTCTCCTTCTCAGCAACTTCACTTATCTGCTTTTCAAATTCCATTTTCTCACGGGAAACCTCTTCGAACCGTTCCTCCAGCCACTGCTCCTTCAAGTTAACTCTCTCCTCGAGTTCGTCTTTGCTCAATTCGAACCTTTTGCTCAATTCTTCCAACCTCTTCTCCCTCACATCAATCTCCTTAGCTCTCTGTTCTGATTCGCTCTTCAACTTTTCAATCTCTTCAATCTGCCTCTTATACCTGATTTCGAATTCCCTATCTCTCCACTTAGCTTCTTGTAATCTCTCATGATATCTCACTTCAAATCCTTTTCTTTACATTCGATTGCCTTCTTTCTTAGTCCGATTTCCGTCCTCAACTCCTCCAATTCCTTCTCTTTCTCCTTCAATTTGTTCACTTTCTCATCAAACACTCTCTCTACACGCCTCTCTCTCTCTTGAATCTCCTCCAAACCCTCCACGATCTCTCTCTTCGCATCCTCAAAAACCTTGACTTTTTCCTCAATCTCTCTCTCTTTTGCTTCAAGCACCGAATTCATCTTTTCACTAAACTCACACTCTCTCAACTCCATATTCTTCCACACAACCTTCATAGATTCATCCAAAGCAACTAACTCACTCCTCTTCAACTCAACATCTTGACACCGACTGTTCACAAACCCCAGCCGACACTGAACAAACTCCTCCAAATCCTTCAATTTCTTCTCTTTCTTCTCCAACTCCCTCTCTCTCTCCTCAAACACTCTCTCCATACGCCTCTCCCTTTCCTCGATCGCCTCCAACCTCTCCGCAACCTCTCTCTTCGCATTCTCAAAAACCTCCACTTTCTCCTCAATCTCTCTTCCTTTCTCTTCAATCGCCAACCTCATCTTCTCAAGAAACTCACACTCCCTCAACTCCATGTTCTTGCACATTACCTTCATCGATTCATCCAGAGACCGTAGCTCGCTCCGCTTAGTCTCTAATTCACAACACCGAGCTTTCAGGCATCCTAACCGACGCTGAGCCGACTCCTCCAGGTCGCGAACTTCCTTTTCGCGCTTCTCGAGCGCGCTGTGCAAACACTGATAATGATCCTCGAGGTCTTTCCATTGAAGAGAGAGCATCAAATAAGACGACGAGCATTCATGAAGCTCCGAAAGCACGTTTCGGAGATTCTGCCTTTTCAACCCTGCTGAAGTTAAACTCGAACTCTCGTTGATTTTGTCCATATGAGAAAGAGAAAGAGTAGAGAGAGAAAATGCTTTAACAAAGACCCTAACCCTAGGACTACATTATGCAATCGATAATGATTCATAACATGAGAGAGAGAGAGAGAGAGAGAGAGAGACAGAGGAGGAGGTTTTAGAGTTAAACAAGTGGTGTTGTCTCGAGAAGCAGAGAACATGCGTGGCGCGTCCGCGCGTGTTTCTATCTATTTTTTAAGCCGTTAAATACTTAAAAGCAACGGCGCGTGGATCTTTGACTT
Organism: Combretum micranthum; assembly: GCA_024138025.1. Lineage (NCBI taxonomy): Eukaryota > Viridiplantae > Streptophyta > Magnoliopsida > Myrtales > Combretaceae > Combretum > Combretum micranthum. The sequence continues at coordinate 109,406 of JAMXBD010000495.1, read as the reverse complement.
TTAACTGTTTTTTTTTTTTTTTGAACCGACACAGCGTCGGGGTGCTTATGCGAAAAATTGAGTGTAAGTTTAGCTGAAAATAGTTATTTCATTATTCGTAGAATTTCAATTTTGGGGAAAAAGAAATTAATATTTTTACTTTAAAAAATTATAAAAATAATTTTAATTTTAGATAATTTAACCTTTTTTTTTGAAAAATCAAAGTCATTAGTCTCTATAAGATAAGAGGTCTAATAACATAAAAACATCTCATTTTTTAAGAGATAAAATTAATATAGATCATAGTAAAAGCATTACCTTCTGCAAATTCTTCTTCTTCTTTTTTTCCATTCGATTTGAAAAAAAAAAAATCCCAAATTCTCTCTTGTTATCTTAAACCCAACCCTAAATTGAATCCGACCCAATTGATGAAATGCCTAAAGAAGAAATTGCTCCTTAGCAGAATTGTCCCTTGTTGCCTTGAGTTGAATTGCGAAATGATGGATGACAAGAAGCTTAGCATGGCTTCAATACTATTTCTACTCACAGGTCACATTTTTCAATGGTGACTCCTACTATGTTATTTATTATCTCTAAATATTCTTTTTTTTTTTTTTTTGTTTTAGCAATCAAAAGGGGATCTTTGATATGAATCTACAGATGATTTTTTTTTTTTTTTTTTTGTTATGACCTATATCAATTCATCTCTTGAAGAGATAAGAATATTGTATTAAATACAATGGTCTCATTTCTTCAAAAGCCAGGTCATACACTTGTGACCTCCTCTCTTTAAAAGACAAATTCAACTTGTTTAGATTTGTAGTTATTTTTATCCTAGTAATATTTTTGTAATTTTTTTAAACTTATAAATATTAATTTTTTTCCCTGAATTTTGGATGAGTTGAATTTTTATAATATTTATATATAATTTTATATAGCTATCTAATATCTATAATTAAAATTAAAAACTTTAATTAAATAGGAAAAATGTTAATCATTTTACACTTGAAAAGAATGATGTAATTTTTTCTTAAAGAAAACAAATATTATTGCTTTTTTCTTTTTTCCTTTGTCAAGATCTCAAGGAAATAAAAAAGAAAGAGTGGGAGAGAAGAAAACTTTAAATTATATTGTTTGGTGAAGGATTGAATTAGGAGGAAAGAATAATGGAAGAAAATAATTCCATGAGCCTAGCAATTTTCATTTCCTTCCAAACTGAGAAGAAATGGGATGGGAAGCGAAAAAAAAGGGGAAAAATTAATTTTATAACTTTATCAAATTTTATTAAAAGGTTTTTTTTTATTTCTTATCGTTTGTAGGTATATTGGCAATTTTGTATTATATCTATTTTTGTTACTATTAATGTTTTCTGCATGTGTCTTCACCAATTATCCAAACATATATTCAAAATAATTTTTTTCTATCAATAATTCCTTTCTCCTTAATTTTTTACTTTTTTATTTTTTTTTCTGTTATATTGAACAAAGTGTAAGTATAATAAAATATTCAAAACCACAAAAAATAAAAAAATGAGTTTCTTAGTTCTTAATCTATGTAATTTTTCAATTTCATAATTAACTTATTTGAGGAAAATATAATAAAATAATAAAATTAGATTTGAAAGCAAATTTTGTTATATTTGAAAATCTAAACACTTATTCAAAATTAAAGCGAAGACATGTTTAAAGCAAATATAAGAGATTGCATTGTTTTTATTTGGGAATGGAAATATGTTGTCCAAAAAGTTTTCATTTCTACTCCAATTTACTTTAGGAATTTTATCACTTCATAACATGTGGCAGGTGTTGATAGACGATAAAAACGCTTATTCTTTTTGAGATTAGCCGTAGTATAAGCAATATATATCGGAATCGAGTGCAAAAGTGATACAAGCCCATGGCATGGCAAGTGTTTTGTTTGATTTTTTCTCAATATCCATAAGATATTATCTTAGGGTGATTTTTTTGTGGATGAACACTCGCCATAACCTATTATCACATTATATATATAGTTACGGCATTCATCGTAATTGGAAACCCTAGCTTTGCTTCGCATAAAATACATACGATAGATATTGGACGACATTTCCAAAAATTAGAAAAAGGTAAAAATAAAAAGAGTATTTGACAACCAATTTTCCTATAACGTTAGTAGATGAAAAAAGTGTCATTGGAGATGGTGCAAAATGGTGATTCCTACTCTTATTGACACAATAAAACATGCCTACCATTAGACCCGCTATTAATGTTAATATTATATTGTATTGTATAAGTATTTTTACAAATAATTATATGAAATAAAACTATAACGTAAACTAACGTAGATAATTAATCAATAATATATGCATAAATAAATGTAGGTTAATTGTCACATTTGGAACCTAACCTTACTAATTTTTAGAAATAAATAGCTAAAGTTTAGAAATGTCAATATGATATCAAAATTTTGCCTATTTTTGCAATTTATCTGAACTTGATCAAATTTTATAATTAGCTACCTAAATTTTGCTTATTTTTTGCAATTAACTAACTTACTTGGATAATACACATGACCTTGCACACTTGTAAACTTCAAATAGTTAATTTTATAGATGGGTATAGTATGACATTTATCCTAAATAATATATAAAGTATGACATATGATATAATCTAAAAAATAATTAAGAAATATTATATAGTTAAAATACTTTAATCATAACCAACCAAATATAATATTATTTTTTACATTAATTATAAATAATTATTATTAACATGATACTATTGTATATTAAGTAAAAATAATATATATTAAATATGATAATGTAGACATAGGCACGATTCGGTTCAAATGACAACCGTCACTAGTGGTTCTAGAGCCGGAACCAGACTAATTGGTCAGTTCTAGAACCGGCAAAAAAACCGTTGGTTTTCTAGTTCATAGGTGGTTCTACAGTCTAGAACCGACGGTTTCAATCGATTCCATTAAAAAAATAATTAGATAAAAAATTATATTAAATATAATTATTAATGTTTACACTATATTATATGAATAATTAAATTTATTATCGATTTATAATATTTATTATTTTATTATCAATAATACAAATAAATATGACTTTAAATTATATATAATTTAGTTTATATGAACTTCTCCAAAAAGCAAAATTCATTCCTTAATAACATGAGACTATTTTTGTATTGTAATTTTTTTGTTATCCTCTAGTGTATTTTGTAATATCATATTACTAACTATAATTGATATTAATTGTATTTGTATAAAAATAAATGTGCAATCTAAATGAATTTTTAAAATTTTTGGCTAAATAACTTAATGCTTTTGGATTTAATAATTAATTTTTTAAATTAAAAAATTTATTTTATTAAAATATAAAATTCATTTTTCACTTAAAAAAAAAAAAAGGTTTTCAAAATCGAAACCGTACTGATCTCAGCGAGTTAGTGTTGCATATCTAACAATATACGTATGTATATATAGCTGACAGGGAGGCTTCAGAGGTAAAGAAGTGGGTTTGGCGAAAGAAGGATAGAAAGCTAGGAAAATCCTACGGTTTTCGCGGTTATTGTAAGATTAGTCTCATTATATATATTTTTCAAATAGTAGTGGGACCTCTTAAATTTTTATACTTATTTTTATAATTAATTAAATTTTAATACTACTAAGAGTACGGTCCTACGCATATATTTTTATATATTTTTAAGCCGTTAAATACTTAAAAGCAATGGCGCATGGCTCTTTGACTTTAACTGTTTTTGGCATCAAGTACACAGCGTCAGGGCGCGTATGCGGAAAACGGACAGTATATTTAGCTAAAAATAGTCATCTGTGAAATTTGAGTTTTGGAAGAGTTGAATTTCTATTATTTTTACATAAGATTACATAGAGCTATCTATCATTAAATTAAAATTTTAACTAAATTGGGAAAAAAGTGAATCATTTTACACTTGAAAAGGATATGTAATTTTTCTTCTTGAAGAAGATAAATATTAATCCTTTTTCTTTCTTTTTTTTTCTTTGGCATGATCTCAAGGAAAATAAAAAGAAAGAATGGGAGAGAAGAAAATTGAAAAAAAAAATTAAAATATATTGTTTTGTGAAGGATGGAATTACCGGGAAAGAAAAATAAGAGAAAATAATTATATATCCTAGCAATTGTATTTCCTTCCAAATTGAAAAGAAATAGGATGGAGTATGAAAAAAAAAAGTTAGTTTTCTAATTTTATTAATTTTCTTTTGAATTCTTTTTATTTGTTATTTTCTTATAGATTATTGGCAACCTTACATTATATCTTATTAATAATTTCCTTCACTTTTCGTTCTCCCAATTATCCAAACACATATTTAAGATGATTGTTTCTACTTAATTTTTTTCCTATTAAGTCCTTTCTTCCTTTTTTTTTTTTTTTTTACTATCATATCAAACAAAGTGTAACTATACTAAAATATTAAAAACTATAAACAATAAAATAAAGGAGTTTCTCAATTCTTAATCTACGTAGTTTTTATAATTTCATAATTATTTTATTTGATGAAAATATAATAGAATTAGGTTTGAAAGCAGCTTTTATAATATTTTAAAAATATAACCACTTAATTCGAAATTGAAGCAAAGGCACGCTTAGAAGCAAATATAAGAGATCGTGCTGTATTTACTATTTACCTTTTTTGGGATAATCATATTAGGCATAATATATATCTAACCCAAGTGCAAAAGATGATGCAAGCCATGGTAAATGTTCTATTTGGAAAAATATTCAATTAGTATTATAGACCATGGTGGGTAACTACCAATTATATGATATCGTAACATATAAATGAGGTATAAACTACCACCATATGTTTATGTGTTAGAATATTATTAATAGTTATGTATCATGTGTATATCATACATCACAAGTAATACAACCTTTCTCATTTTGTTTGATTTATTCTCAATACCTTTGAGGATTATCTTAGGCTGACTCTTCTATGGATAGATACTCCTATAACACTCATAGCCTCTTACAACATTATATACAAAGTTGGCACATTTATCATAATTAAAAATTCTAGTTCTATTTTTCATAAAATACATAAGTCCTTATTCAACCATTAAAAATGAAAAGAGCATTTTTTTTGTCATTATAACGAACCTGGGACCTTCTACTTGAAAGACTAGAAAGATGTCATTATGCTACAATATCATTGATATTTCATAATCAATTCAAAATAGTTTGTGCAAAGCGATGTTGCAACATAGAAGGACAAGGCATACTTCTACTACCATATGGCCAACACTAGATCTACCCAAGATCCATTACCATTGTAGACGACACTTGCCTCCCCCCTTCCCCCACCAACATACGAAATAAGTAATACTACTATATACTAGTGGATGACGCATCCATATTGTATGTGTAAAAATAAAAGAAAGTTGTAGATAAAATATTTTATGGATATATGCATTTATAGATAAAATATTTGAAATTAATTATTAAACAGGCTTTTTTTTTTTTTTTTTTGCAAAATGACAGTTTTCAAATATATTATCCATGAATTCATAATTTATATTTGAACTTGGAATTGTCACCTTTGATTTAATAATGTATTACACTATTATGCGGATAAATATATTAACATATGATAAATATAGTAATATATATACGTGTGCTTGAGACTTTGAGTTCAATATAGCTAACATGTGTGTTTGAACTATTGAACTATTAAAAACACTCATAAATATTTGGCGGTGGATGCACTCGCAATGCGTGTGAAAAAATTAAATATAACTAATAAAGTATAGCATACAAAATTAATGAATGAAGATTTGAAAGAGAGAGAAGAACAACGAAAATCATTGTTTATTACATGAAAAAAAAAAATAAAAGTGTTATAGAGAGAGAAATTGATATCTACCCATGAATACCGGGACATCAGAAGTTACATCAGTTATTTTGTATTCTGCTGAAATTAATATTGAACCTTCGTGAATAAAACCACAAATTAAAAATATATGTAAACACTAAGACACCAAAATATGTTTCCTGGTTTTAATAATATAGATAATAATTTAACAATTCCACACATAAGTGTAGAGGAAGCCGATAAAGTTTTCCATAATTTCTTCTTTTTCTTTTTTTTTTTAAATAAAAACTCTTTAATTAAGATTTTACAATATTCGAAAAAAATTTTAGATTCTACAATGTTCACTCATCATACCTATCAGAAATGATACACAAAATTCAACTCTTGATATAACTGAATGTTGGGGTGAAACACATATAATAATTTATATAGCAAAAAACTGCTTGTTTGTTAGTACAAACCAAATCCCTAAACTTAGACACATATAAATAGAAATGAAATGTAAAATAGCCAATATCTATCCATTAATTGAGAACTATCATTAATTTGCAATAATAATTGAGCTTCACAATGATGACATAATTCATTGTTAGTACAGCATTTAAGTTTTGAAATAGTTAAACCAAAATACACGTCACATCAAACCTCAATTTCAATTCAATCTTCACATTAAACACCTTTGGCAAAAAATAGAAAAAGGAAATAAATAAAAGAGAAAAGAAACCTGCACGAATAAGGCAAGAAGCTTGAGTCCATGAAGTCCAAACCCTCCCAACAAATAGGACATGAAGTTAAGATAGACGAAAGACTCTCGAAGCCCTAGGCAACTTCTTGAGAGATCTCCACAAAAAATAAATAAATAAATAAATAAGACAATCCAATAGTTAAAAAGGACCATTAATTCATCACGAAAAAGGCAATGGGTGATTGTAAAACGAAAATCGGCCACACCCGATGCAACGAAATCATGAAACGCAGACACATACAATTAGAAATGAAACCAAATTTATTTTAAATACTATACAGGTGCTATTGTCTTCAATCTCCATCCTATCGAGGGCATCGTCTATTCATGAAACCAAAACATTATTGAAAAAAAAATTATTTAATGATGGAAAAAGATAGCAGAATATGAAACCAAAACATTATTTAAAAAATAAAAAATTTTAATCAATGAAGGAAAAAAAATAGCAGAATTTCGACAATAATGGCTTTTGGACTTTCAAAGAACAATGACACGTACTGTAAAATGATAGAGCGGTGTCGGCATTCTTGTGACAGACGTAGTGTGGTTGAAGAGGATGGTTCTCGAGTTCTGTGGAGAGAGTGAGAGGTTTGAGAAAGAGTCGCTAGAGAATGGCGTTCCTACGTTAGACATGGTGTGGTTGAAGAGGATGGTTCGCAAGTTCCGTAGAGAGAGGGAGATGCTACAGAAAGAGTCAGTATAGAAAGAGTGGAGGTTGGAAGTTGAGATATGGAGATGAAGATATAGTGGGGAAAAACAGTTCGAAAAATTCGAGTTAAAAGATAAGGATGTTGGAAGCGGGAAATACGGAGAAAAAATCGTATTTAAAGGATAAGTATATATTTATTCAGTCAAAACTTAGGCATAAATATTTGACATAAAGGAAGCAGTTTTCTGGTAATAGTAATAGATAATATAGACAAAGATCATAGAAGAAAAATCAAAAGAAAAGAAAAAATATACCTCGAGCGCCATTTACATGAAAAAGGAATCCAAAACTTGGATGTGATCAGAAGGAAGGAGGAAATAATAAAAAAAGGGCAAAGTGTTGCAAGTTAACTAAAGTGGTACTAAAATTTTATTTTCAAGCTGCTAGGATAATTTACCAAATTACAATCATATGTCCAGAAAACACATCACGGAGACATATTTTCTGGTCGGAAGATGCATTGCATATCTAATCACAGACAATCATTTGTCCAGACATATTGAAAGGAAATTCATCACGGCAAAAAAATGGCAAAGTGTTGCAATTCTCGAAACTGTGCTATGCGGAAATTGTATTTGCTTTAAATGGGTATTCTTTGGTGTAATGGTGTTTCGATTTTGAGTAAGGAATAAGAAAATAATAAAAAATCATAAAGTGTTACAGTTTTTAAAACTGTGCTATGCGTAAAACATGAAACTGCTTCAGTATGGATAAAACTGCCACTGTACGGAAGTTATAAAAAACCTAACTAAAAATGTAGAATTTTATTTTTAAGTATTTTAGAAAATAAAAATATTTTCAGGTTTTGGGCAAAGAAGGAATATTAAACAACAAAAGTGGATCTAGAATCATAGAGTAAAAATGTGGAGGCAAATAAAAGGATATTTGCTTAAATATAATATATATATATATATATATATATTAATGGGTATGAATACTTTGGATCTAAATAATGAAAGAAAGACAATAAATATAACTAATAAATCATACATGTTTATACATATCCACGAGCAACAACACCACAGTACTACCAACATATACCTACCATTAGACCCGACTGGTAATGCTGGCATCGCTAGCATATGATAATAAAATATTATATTATATTGTATACGTATGTTTACAAATAATTATATGAAACAAAACTATAACATAAACTAAAGTAGATAATTAAACAATAATAGTTGCATAAATAAATAAAATAGTGATATATCATATATAGTTCTATATAATAATAATTGTTATTATTATCATTATTAATATTACTACATGATATTTGATAATAGGTTAATTGTCACATTTGGTACCTAAGCTTACTAGTTTTTGTAATTAACTACTTAAAGTTTAGATATGTCAATTTGGTACCTAAATTTTGTTTATTTCTGCAATTTACCTTGACTTTACTGAATTTTGCAAATAGTAACTTGATTATTGCTCTTCTTTTTTTTTTTTTTGGCAATTAACTACCTCACTTAAGTATTATATATGACTTTGAAAAGTTTAATAGATACCTTTTTATTTAAATATTCAAAATAGTTAACTATATAGATGGGTAAAATTCAAGTACCAAATCTAACATTTACCCTAAATAATATATACAATATGACATGATATAATCTAAAAAAATTGATAAATGTTGTGCATTTAATAATTAGTAAAATATTAATATAGTTAAAATACTTTAGTCATAACTAATCAAATATAATATTATTTTTTACATTAATTATAAATATTAATTATTAACTTTAAACTATTGTATAATAAATAAAAATAATACATATTAAATATGATAATGCTTAGTGCTCTATATCTAACAACATCAAATGTATAACATATTTTATTAACATAAAACTAATAATATATTGTGTATTTATAATAAGGTAAATTGCAAATAATATAAAATAATAACCTATTCACCTAGATAAGGGCACGATTCGATTATGAATTAGGAAATAGAATCGAATTGGTTGGCTGGTTTTAGAACCAACTAAGAAACAGCTAGTTCTTCGGTTCCTAGGCCGTTCTTAGGCCTAAAAGTAGTGGAACTAGCCGTTATAGTTAGTTTCATTAAAAAAATAAAGAAAAAAATTTAAAAAATAATGTTCAATATATAATTATTAATGTTTAAATTATTTCATATAAATAGTATAATTTATTACCAATTTGCAATGTAAGCCCCATAACATTTTGATTATTGACTCAATCAGTCGACTTAATCGAAATTCTTGTTCTATTTCCTAAACTCAAACCAATACCATTCGAACATTGACTAACAATAAATTGATCATGTCACGCCCTAAGGGGTACTCTAAACGGGGTAGTCCATTGTACACAATATTAAAGCCCAAGAATGACTTTTTTAGTCGCGCAAAAGCTTACATATTATGTACAAGGCATACAACACATCAGAGGAAACACATAGAAGTAATGCAATTTACTTTGATAATAATTAAGTAACAAGGCAAGATAAATACTTAACATGAAATATAAATAAGGTCAATGACAATTCCTTGGGGTACACCCCCACTAATGTCTTCAAGTCTATATAAATACATAGTCTAGTGATCTCTAAACTATCGACACATCATATTTTGCTTATAAAGGAGTTACAAGAAAATAAATTCATCTTATGTTCTCACTGCTTCCATAAGAGTTCAAGAATCCATTAATGATTTTCTTAATATCCTGATCTTCGAATAAGGCCACAAGTAGACCTGTTTCAACAAAGATCTATGGGGGTGTAAACTTACAACTAGCTTAATAGGGTATTCCCTTTCATTCGTACGATGATTTCTAATGAGTTTATTAATTTTCACGTATATGCGATGCATGTTATGCGACAATCACATGATACAAATAATTATATATGCATATTCATAAACCATACACAAAATGGATTTATGCCCTCCGTATCGAGGGTTAGGAAATTAGGTTCGAAGATTGTTGCTATCTTCACTACTAGTCTCCGAGCACTCTACTCACAGCGATCGATCGACACGACTCATCCTTATGATGTATCGCTTGTATGCCTTAGTTTCCTAAGAATGAGCTTGATCTCCGGCCCTTTCGATTTCCCGCATAGGAGTAGCAGTCCTTATTATGTGACTGACAGATGCAATGTGTGTCCATTTAATTTATATCGAGGCCCAGTATAATTTTTGAAATACCCCAAACCTTCACATATATTAGAAATTGAGTTTAGATAGATTAAATAAATGAAATGAATTATAGGATCCAATTAGACAAGTTGGCTTAATTTAATTAGCTAATAATTAAGTTGGTTTTGAGATTTGAAATTCCTCAAATCCTTAGACATGTTCTAAAAATGTTTAAAGGATTCCTAAACATTCAATTTAGACCAAAAATACTAATTCCTAAATCTCAGTAAAATTTGAGTTCATTTGCTTGAATAAAAATATCAGTTTTTAAACCCGAACTCAAATTAAATATCTTTTATCCAAAATAAATTTCTAAATTAAGTTGACACTTTGAGTTCTTAATTTCTAATCTATTGGTTTTGAAATCATCTCCAAAATATTTGTAGAACTAAAGATATTGATCTGAAAGTTCTAAATTCGATACCTTTATTTTAAAATATCCTAATTCTAAGCTTTAAACTTCCCTTTTTATTTATTTTCCTCACCTGCTCTCTCTCTCTTCCTTTCACTTTTCCTTCCTTCTATTTTTTTTTCCAACCGATGGCTTCCTTTCCCTCTTCCTTTCTTCTTCTTTTCTCTTCTTTTCTTCCAAATTCTTCCACAAATCTCAACATCAAAGCTATCTAGAAGAGTAATCAAAGCTAGGAGAGAAGGTAGATGAAGGAAAACAAGTTAGAAATGCAAAGAAAGATCAAGTGTGCAAGTGTTCTAAAAAGATAAGTTGTTATTTCCTTGTTATCTTTGTTGTTTTATTTCTTTAATTGATGAATTGATGTTGAATTGGGTTGAGAGTGCTGTTTATTTATGTATTTGTTGGTTTAATGGTTGATGGAAGTTGGGTTTGGTTGGAGGAAGAAGATGATGAATAGTGATTTGGAGTTGATGAAGTTTTGGAGATGTTTGGTGTTGTTTGAATGATGGGATGATCATGTAACAAGCTTTAAAGTAACTTTGGAATGAGTTTAAAGAATTTTAAGAAGTGTAAAATGCATTTTGAAAACAGGGGAATATGTTGTTTCAAATGTTTATTTGCTTTGAATATAAATGCTTTTATGTATGAATGCTTTATATATGCTATGTTTTGTGATAAGAAACTATAATTAAAGTGAAAAGAAATTTTTTGATAGACAAAGGAGAACTGTCCATATTTTGGCGGGGCGATATTCGCAGCCATAGTGGGGTTCCAGATTAGTGTCTGATCAAATAGGATTAATAAAAGTTTGATATAAAGTGGATGATTAGTATAGTTTAGTTTCTTATACGAGTTCTTTTCTTAACAGTGGTGGATATCTGATTTTATCTTCTGGATTATCTTATGAAATTTCCTTCCGAAGCTATGTTTAGATTTCATATTCAAGGTACGCAGTAACCTGCTTGTCTCTGTTAGGATAGGCATTTATAAAACTTAAATATATAATAAGAAAACTTAAAATGTGATTGTTGCTTGTGCTTTATGCCGTTAAAATAAAATTCCTACGCCAGGTCATGTATGAACCTAACGGCGACCCCTCATAGTTTGATGAGTTTGGGATGGAAGTTGGTATCTGGTTCGGGGAGCGGCACCTTGCTCGGTTTGAGCACGGTAGATCTAGGCGCTTAGGCCACTCCTGTCATTTGAGATGACTTTCATTAAGTGGTACGGCGGGTAGTCGACGGGGGGTATAGATCGGTGAAAATTTATTTAAACTTGGTAGGAAGTACCATAGTTTAGTTCAAACGTTTATGAGAACGGGTGAACTATATTTATGATATGGACTGAGTATAAATAGAGCTAAGTAACGGCTATTAACCCTGGAGGAAGCTACTTTTCTCTTTGACTTAACGATATCTAAGACGGTATGAGTACTCGAACTACTTATATCAAACCCCTGAGCGTCCGAGTGTTACTCAGGTCCCCTCGCGATCCCTATTGTCCAGAGTTTGAATACTCCCGTGTTGATTTGTTTACTTTAAAGAAGATAATAACTTGTGGTTGTTGCATTTGCATTTAGTTAAGCTCGTGTGTCACTCCGTATGTGATTGTGTTGCTGTGTGCTGGGCTCCGGCTCATTATTGTTGTTGTTATTCTTTTTACAGGAATTGTGATTGTTGATGATGATGATGAGATGATGACTTGATGATGATGAGTTATTGTTGTTGATGTTGATGTTGATGTTGATGAGGATGGTGATAGTGATGATGATTGATGTGATGATGTTTGTCCCGGGTTTTGGGCGATTCTGAAGATTTGGAAGATGAGTGAAATGTGATAGGATCGAGACATTTCTTGTATTTTGTTTCTTCTTTTGTTTTGTTTTTGTAAGAGGACTGGATATTTTTATACATTGTATTTTCTTTTAAGGGCTTGTTAATGCCCAATTGATTGTAAATGGTTATCTACCCTAAGAGTAGATCATAAAGTGTTTTTATTAAAGTTTTTCTTAGAAAACTGGTTTGCTCTGTAGGGAGTAGAAGTTTATAAGTTGTTTTATAAAATTTGATTTTCCGCTGCTAAATCCGGTTATCTGAAAATCTAATTAAACGATTTCACAATCTAAAATTGAATAGCAATGTTCAACATAAACACCTTCTTTTAAGACAACTTTACGTATAATTCGTAAGAGTTATACGTGGTTGGGGACTTGATGTGCTTAATTTGAAAATTGAGCATGTCGGGTCTTTACAATTTTGGTGTACTTAAAGGTGATCAAGTAAGCATCATACACGCATAAGCAACATATACTAATGCATCTAAACAATCATTTGTTGGTTCGATATGCTTAGCATCCTTTGTCACACATACATGAAAGCATTTACATATAAACCCATAACCCCATATATATTTATTTTTATCTTGTATCTATAGATCTAGTGCAACTATCTACAAGCATAGGCTAGGTAAAGAAAATAGAAGGGAAAACTCACTCATCCATTTCGCAATCTGTTTAGTTGTAATAATCCTCAAGAAGAAAAGTCTCACATTCCTTGTCATCTAGACAAAAAAATACCTGAAATGAGTATTTCATAGAAGTTCTACTCAAACTTTCTAAACCTATCTTGTTATTTTCATCAAAAGTCAAATTATGTGAAATCTCAACTTAAAATGGTCATAACTTGTTCATTTTAACTATGAATTTCATCTATAAGATGTTGTTTTCTACCTACTTGAAAAGATTTATTTATTTTTAAGATTATTCTAATCATTTGAAGTTACTTAGGTTCAAAAATGGGTCGTTATAGATTGGTTATGAAAATTCTAGCCTCCAATTGAAATTTTTCTAAATTCTATTTCATCTAAAAATTCCATAGCAAACACATATATTTATATAGTTGAAAAATTCTTTTAATATACATAGGCTCATATTATATGTATTATTCTAGTGATAGTGTCTCAAAAATAAAACTTGCATATAATATTTGTGAAAGATAAAGTTTTGTGAAAGGTCATCTTTTGACTTATGATTAAATTGTTATTTTGGAAATTTGTGACTTAGCAACAAAAAAATCATAATTCAATATATATATATATTAATCTTTAAAGGTCTTATATTTGTTCATAAATAATTTATTTTATAAAACACGGTTTTACCTATTTGTGACATAAAACCCAAGTGTATTTTCTTTTAAGGAATTTCCTAAGTTTGACTCTTTAAACAAAATTCTAATTCGTAGATTCTGTAAATGTGAAACTTAATTTTAAAAAATCATGATTCCATATTTATTTTGAGTTCATGAATATTTTATTTTCATGCTAAACTTCTTTTAACTAATTATTTTTCGAAACATGAACCTTTATATGGTTGTGAAGAAAAAAAATCATCCTAAGTTGTATAACAAAAATGTTTCAAGTTTTAGCATATGAGAAAAATTAAGTGAATGACTTGTTTTAAACTTTTATGCTTATAATATTTCTTTCTTAATTCGAAATTTTCAACTCATGGACCTTTAAGGGTCGTTGGAAAAATCTTTAGTTTGTTATAAGTGAGTGTCTAATTATTATAACTATTATTTCCTTAAGTACATAAAAAGAAAATGAATTTACTTCTTAAAACTTAGTTTCTTGAGTTGTATTCCAATTTTATTTCTAAGTGGATTTTAATTAGAGAGTTGATCTTAGCTTGACTTGAAAATTTTTTTTTTCTTAGTGTTTGTTAAAGTGTTGGTAATAATCTCGTAAATAAACTTTTAAGAAATGTTTGCATAATAAAGAGTCAACAACATTGGAGTTTAAATAATAAATTTCATTTTAGTAATTTGAAAAGAAAGTGTGTAATGAAACTACTTAGTTAAATCTTAAAGAAGTTTATAATAGTAACACTTAAAAATTTATGATGAACTTGTCTAAATTTTTTAAAAGAATTTAGTTGAAACATAATTCTAAGTCTTAATGAAAATTTTTCTTAAGTAACAAAAATCACTTTATTATAAAGAGTTTAGCCTTATTTTATTTATCAAAGAAAGAACTCTTTTTATCTTATTAAAACAACAATAATTTGGTTATGCATGAATATGAACTTGTAGCTAAGTAAAATAATTCATACGAAAGATAAAAGACATAAAAATAAAATAAGCACATAATAAAAGTCAAGTATTGGAAAGTCTTAATTTGTATCAAGGCTTTTCGGACTTAGAAATGGCAAGTCCATTAAGAAAAATTGTTTGGACTTGATGAGGAAAAGTCTAACACTAGAAATACTACTCTTAATAAAATTGCATAAAATAAATAAATAGATAAATTGCAAGAATTATAAGAGCATGAGTAAATAAAAAGTTATGTTAGTAAGCTTATAGGCTCTACGAATATATACATAATTATACTTAATAATATATAAAAGTTAGATTATGAGTAATAATAAAACATAACAATATAACAACAATAATAATATTTGAACATTGTTAAACAAGACATGAACATATTGTTCTTTTCATAGTACCTATGGTTTTAAAAAACATACGCTATGGTCATGTTATGTTAACATGAACATGAAGATGGTTTTAGGAATTTTTACCTAAGATTATTTGTAAACCCCGGGAATTTTTCACATTAGTACCCGACATTATAATGGATTGTATAAACTAGATAATAGATTTAGATTTTGATTGAAGTCTAATAATAGAATAATATTTAGATTTTGGATAAATGAAAGATTTAGGAACTGAATAAAGAAATTCTTTAACCCTAGTTAATACCGAAAACGAGATCTTGTATCTTGAATAACTAATTCAAGATATGATCTAAAATTTAGATCCGAAAACCTAGTATACAAATAGATTTAAATAGAAAATATGAGTATAAAGATTAAACGATTGTTTTTTATCCCGATAATGATTCAAGACTAGAATAACGAGTAGTAATGAGTTTATATATAGATTTAAACCTAATTTCGAGATCCCTGGTTAAATTTAAAAGCTACTAATAAGAATTTATGTTTAGTATCAAAACTAAAGATATAAATATAGTGTAGTTTTTGTATTAAGCTCAATACTGTATAAACGATTATTTACGCTTATAACTAGAAAACGATGATCCAAAAATGAACCGTTAAGATTTTAAATACACAACGAAAATATAAACTGATAAATAACTCAAAATCTAAACTTCAAATAAATAATCAGATCACGTTATTGGTCTAACCCGAGTTTTCTTAAGCTATCGGAGCCTGAAACAAAAATTGACCTAATGAGCTTAAGAAATCTAAATCGCGGGAGATAAAATTATACGAATAATTAACTACGTATATATATAACCTAAATTTGTATTATTTGAAAATCTAAGTGTTTAGTATAAATTTATAAGCATATTTTTGTACTAAAACTTCCAAATATTAGCCGATATATACCCGTATAACTCGTATAATTAACTCAAACTAAATTAGAATATTAAACTATATATATATATATATGCTTCTTGGCTGATTTTCGTGCAAGTTGTGGAGGAAGGAAGAGGAGCCGAAACTTGATTCAATAATGCAAATTTAAGTCAACAAACTCAACTCCAACAACCTATCAATTGATGACAACACATCTCAGCATTAATTGCATGAAAACAACAAACCAAGTGGAAAGAAATTGGAGGAAAATTCGGAGGAGCAGCCGCAGCACCATTCTTCTTCTTCTTCCTTATATATATATGTAATAAAGGATCTTAATGGAGAAGCAAACAAACTCCATAATACCTTAACTCTTCCAGTCCGAAAATACTCCCAAATAACAATCAAAACCAACCAAAAACAGAAAACAAATCGAACAAAACAATCGAATACGGATCAAAGGAAAAACAAAGCCAAAACCCTAAAAAATGAGCTCAAAGGTAAGTTGATATAATTCAAAGGATTTTCGTTCAAATATAAGAGTTGTATCTGACTTAAAATTATCTTAGGAACATATTAAACACAAACACAAGCTTCGGATTGCACTCAACGAGCTCCAACAAGGTAAAATTTCAAAACCCTAGCTTTAAGTTCCAAGGATCGAAATCTATTTATTCATGTTTTTAAATGTGTTAAAAGTTGTTATATATCCTTATATATGATATATAAACTCTTAGAATTAGTTTAAATAAGTTTTTAACGTGTAAAAATCAAAGAAAAAGAATCAAACCGAGGTGGAAGATGATGAACAGTGCAACGCTGCCTCAAGGCCGGCAGTGTAAACGATGTACGCTGGCTGCTTACATGGATAGGCCGGTGGCCTATAGGCGGCTTACACTCAAACAGAGGCTACGTAAAATAAAGTTTCACGTAAAACATCAACGTAAATCGGCTACCTGGAGATCTATGCCGGTGGCGTAGGGCCGGCATACGTTGTAAGCTGGCAGCTTTCAACACCAATGCTTTCGATACGAAATTTTTCTTCAAAATGGTTTACACCGGCACCTTGAGATGTAAGCCAGCGGCCTTGAGCCGGCTTACAGTTAAAATTTCTCCAACGAAAGTTTTCTGACCTAAACCGAATTTATATATATATATATATTTATATCTATTAAGTATATATATATGTGTGTTATACAAATATGTATTAGCTAGTAACTATAATACAAGTATTTAAGTCCATTTAGAATTAATATCTAGTAACTTATGAAACCATAGAATTAAGAAAATATTTAGTATTAATTAAAGTTGGTATTAGTCAAATACCTGTTCTAAACAGATAAAATATATAAGAATGGAAATTGAAATAAGTTAATTTCTTGAGCGATATGACTTCTAAAAATAACCAAACAATTATGTAAGATTAAATAGGAAAAACACGACGATACTAAGTATTAATATCGAGTCTATGACACTAATCACATATAGGGATTTAGCTAGATTGTATTGATGAATACTTTGTTTTAAATAGGTGAATTTGACTCATTAGAAGCTCTACCAGTAGACTACTACGACTGAGTCAGTATGAGCAGGTGAGTAATTCAGTCATATTGTACTGGTTGTGATTGTAAATAGTCGAATATATAATGCAAGATAATCAAATGAATGTTTGTTGAAAGTATAATATGATCTGATTGTATGATTGTTAAAATATTTTTATACAAGCGATAACACAATGGTTGGTGTTGTGCAGTAGTATAATGATGATTGTGTGTAATTTATGGTCACCTCGAAATTGATTAAGACTTTTTGACTTAACAAAATAATATGAACATGCATTGCACGAATAGCATTATTGCATACATGGTTATGACAGCCTGCTACGTATTAATATTTCGGATCTCTGTTTTTGCTTGGTTAATCCAATGTGTGAGTCTTCCAAGGTTCTCTTTGGTCTGGCGGTCCTATGAGGAACTAAAAGGCATCGAAGAACGTCGCCCGTATAATCGCTTTGAAATGATTAATACTTAGGGAGTTTCTAAGGGGATTGCAGGAGATGGTTTGTGCAAGCCACTATATTCAAAGTGATAACATTAAAACGAGAAAATCGTTGATTCTCCTGTGTACTTAGTCACTCCTGGGCAGGTGGGTCATTAAATGCTAGTTCTTCAACCCATTAAAAAGAGAGCGTAAATCTTTTTCCTGTTTGGATTCTAGATCATCCAAACTTGTATCTGTGCATATGGTTGAGTGCTTGCATTTCATATGATTTGTTAATGACTTGTGTGATGTATGGTATGTCTAATTATTCACTAAGCTGTGGTTTCGCTCATACTCCTACAGTCTTTTCAGGTTCACGTTACGTCCCTGGTTAGTTACATCCAGGAATATGTCTCTAGTAAGAGCTTTGAAGCTAGAAGTCTACAGATCTAATTTAGTTTGATGGTTATGTAATATTAGAGTAGATTATTTAGTTGTATACTTCAAAGGAGATATATGGTTTGTAATAGTTTGTAATGGTTATTCACTAAATCATTTCTCTCATATATTTGTTATTTCTTATCAAGCAACTTAAAAGATCCTGTTGATTTGAAAACCTGTCATTCTCTGAAGGTAACCTAGTGAGAATATTCAAGTGTAACTTGTTTATTACTACTAGGGTACCCTCGAGGCGTGACATTATTTGTTGGTTGAAGAAGAAATGAAGTATTGATAGTTATATGCGGATGGTAGTTGTATGGGAAGAAGAGAGTGTTAAGAAGAGAATTTTGGAGAGGAAATTTTGTGGAGAGAAGTTGAGAGAATTTTGGTATGTAAATGAAGTGTATGAAAGAAATGGAGGGAAATAGGGTATTTATAGAGAGGGAAATTACATGTAATAAAATAAATTGAAAAATAAAATAAATTAGATAGAAGGGGCATTTGCAATCGGATACTAAATTTGATAAGACATGAAGCCTGGCTGAAGATTTTTGGATGGAGAGAACCTGCATACAAAAATCTAACCATTGAAGTTCTCTCTACTTTAAAAGTGCAGTCAAAGGGAGATGAATCCAAATTTGTCTTTCAGGCTTATGGGAAAATTCAGGAGATCAGGTGAAAGGCAACAGGGAAGGTTTTGGGCTTATATGATGAGGATGATAAAGTCATATTTTACTCAATTTTGCAATAATTAAATCATGTTTATCTATTATAGATTTTATCGAAATCGAATGGAAATGGTACTTAAGTATGCTGAAATTGTTATTTCAGGTCATTAAGGACTTAAACATAAATACAAGCAATTGGGAGAATTTTCATGCAAATTTGGGAAAGAAATCAAGCAAGGCTGGCCATGTAAGTACCATGATAGTTTCGGTAATGTTTCGTAAATTCAACATATCTCTCTCATCTGAGCTCCTATTGAGATGATTTCAAATGATACTGAAACCTAAGAGAGAGATCTTCAATTTTTATGTTTTGGGCGTGAATGAATTCAGAATGCATCAGTATCAAAATATGCCATGAATTTGTTGCTATTATAGTGATGGTGTTCATGTTTTGGAAAATGACAGATTTTGATAAATTGCAGATATCTCTGTCCTATGATCTTATTTGACGTGATTCAACCTCCTATGGAAAGAAAAGAGATAAATATACAATCTTCATGTTTTGAGTTTTTGCTAATTATGAAAGAATGAAGGTTGAAAATCATCTTGAAGTCACTACAAGTGCAGAACATCAGTAAGATTTGCAGATTGACACTGTTTTAGTAAATTTGAAATATTCTCTCATCTGAGGTTCGTTTGATATGATTCAAGATCCTATAGAAAGAAGAGAGAAAGATCTATAACTTTCATTTTATAAGTTTTTCCAAATTCTAATTGGAGTAAAGTAAAAAATCGCCATGAAAATTCTGCACATCAACACTGCTTAAAGGCTGTCATCTATCTTGCTTCGGAATTAATTTTAAAATGTACACCGGCTATTAGGAATTCAAGACCGCCAGCGTTGAAACCGGTGTACATTAAAAAATGCTCTCAGGATTTTGTGATTATTTGCATGAAGGAAACCCTAGATTTGGTTGGTATCCGAATTTGTGGATGTGAATCGGGTTTCGGTGATCCAAATCAGTAAGTTTTATCTTTTCGTTGATGAATTTAAACAATGTAAGATTAGATGATCTTTATATATTCTTGTTTTCATGTAATATTAGGGTTTTGGAGAATTATCGGTATTATGAACTTGTTGTGAGTTGTGATCAGAGAAGATGGTGCAGATAGTGGAGATTTTTTTATTAGGATAATTGGAGACTTTGGTGTTTGATTGTTGGTATTGAATGAGGAGTTGTAGAGATTCATGTTAGCGTTGTTGTTGTCGTAGATATTGAGTTTGGTGAATTTAGAATTGTATTCCTGAAACTAAGAAAGGTACGACCAATCCCTGCTTGTTATTTTTGCTTATAAGTTTAGTATTGATTGAATGGTTGTAGGAATATAAATTCATAATAAATCTAATTATATTCGGTTTAATAATTGTCTATTTGGTTGTGCTTGGCTTTGACCAGTAAAGACCTGACAGACCATGATACTGGTGAGGCACCCTGATGATCTTGGTGGGAGGTTGTCCCTAATGGACTCGTGCCTTGATATGATTCCGATAGAATTAGGTGTTCTAGATTCGAGGTGTTTGGGGAGCACCCACTCATCCATATATGTATATGATTTTTATTTTCAAAGTGTTGTTTGATTTTCAATGGGGTCTAAGTAACTCCAAGTTCGGGATTAGAGTATACCTAATACTGGACTGTGTTGTTTTATTAGCTTAAGAAAGACAAAAATATGACTGTTTGCATTAGCTTAAGTTGCATGAATTATCTGTATGTTGTATGTGCATATGCATTTGTTTTTGGATTGGAGTTATCGTACTGGACGTCGCCGCTCATTCTTTTAAATTTCAGGTACATGTGAAGAAGATATATATATGATCTTTCCGGATATAAGTTATTCTTTGATAGTGGGGATGTGATAGTAGACCGACTACCCAGCCGAGAGCTAGGCTTCAGATATCAAGATTTCTAAAGAAAAGACATGTTTTGGTCATTTGGAGTTGGATGTTTATGTTGGTTTTAAATGAAAATATTTTGATGTAAATAGTTTTTAGTTTCTATTGATTTTGTTAGCTATGATGTCAACTTGGATTTTATGCTTGAACCAGGAGTTCATTTTTTATGAGATATATGTTTTTAGTTTGAACGGGTTTGGTATCATATGAGATACCTTATGTGTGTTTACAGGTGATATTTGAGAATCTAAGGATATTAAAGCCTTAGCGCGTTCTATTCAAGAGAGAATGCGTAGCGAGTTGTAATGCCTTTTTCTTAGGCGTTACAGCTTATTTGGTATCAAATCCATAGGTTTTGAATCATATAGATTTAAGTTTTGATTCCTTAGGACGGTGAGATTTAAGGAGTGGGGTAGAATCATAGGTTTGTTGTTTAGTTAAGTTTGATGTTGTCTTATAGATTTAAGTTTTGATCTTGAGTTGGATACGCTTATTATAATCTTTTGATGTTTTGTTGTGTTAGAATGCCTCCAAGAAGAAGAATTCCTGAGGAGAATGAGAATTTAGGGCAGCAACAGGATGAACAACAGGCTCAGAATCAAGACTTGCCACCACTTCCACCTATTGGACAGCAGGTTCTAGTTGATGCTGCACAACTTATGCAAGCTGTGAATGCTTTGTTAAGAGTGGTTGGTCAACAGCAGCAGGATATGAGGAGGGACATGCAGATGGTCCAAGAAAATGCTGAAGCTTGGACACAAGAGACTTAGAGACTAAATGGGAATGGAGGAAATGGAGCTAGGCATGTAGATGTGCTTAGTCTGAATAAATTTGTAGACCTGGTACATAAGTTTGAGCCAATACTAGGTAAGCTTCTCGAAGCACAGTTGTGGATGGAAGAGGTTGAGAAGACATTTGCTGCTCTGGATATTCCAGAGAACAAGAAAGTTGAATATGCCTCCTATTTGCTGATTGGGAGAGCCAATAACTGGTGCTTAAGCACCAAAAGACACATGACTGGTATGATTACATGGCAAATGTTTCAGCAAGAATTCTACAGAGAATTCTTTTTTTACAGTGTTAAGCAGAGAATGCTTCAAGAGTATTATACTCTGCAGCAAGAGAAGATGACAGTGGAAGAGTATGAGGCGAAATTACATAGGTTGATGAGATTTCTACCTGACGCTTTGAAAGAGAGTGAAGATGCCAAGGTTAGCAGATTCATCACTGGACTAGAGCCTGAGATCCAATATCAGGTAAATTTGATAGATTTGGATAACTATTTAGCTGTGGTGAACAAAGCCAAGACAGTTGAGCAGGGCTTGAGCAGGATTAGAAGCCGTGAGCCATAAAGGAATCAGGTATTCTTGGGCAAGAAGCCAGCAACTAGTATACTAACACAGGATAGAGGCAAGAGGCCTGTCACCCAGAATTTTAGGCCATCAATGCAGAATACAGATAGAAGATGCGTGAGATGCCTCGGACCACATGATGTGAAGGATTACAAGTGGGCAGAGGATGCTTGCTTTTCTTGTGGTAAGCTGGGACACAAGAGTAATACCTGCACAAACAAAGTCATTCCACAGGTTTTTTACTTCAAGTGTGGGAAGAGGGGACACAGAGCTGTAGATTGTAAAGGAGGCCAATATGGCAGAGTATATTCTGGCCAGGGGTAGCAAGCACCAGCAAAGGTTTATGCTTTACAGCATAGTGAGACTTCTAGTGTGGACACTATCGCGGGTATGTTTCCTATACTCCTACATAGTGCATATGTGTTGTTTGATACTGGTGCCAGTTTCTCTTGCGTTTCTGAATCTTTTATGTCTGTTTGTGGTATGTTGCTGAGTTTATGTCTAGATGTGTATCTATTAGTGCCTCTTTAGGAAGCGAGTCTGTATTGAATAGAATCTGTAGGAATGTGGATATTGAGATAGAGGGTAGGTATCTACCTGCAGATTTGGTAGTGCTGGATATGTTAGATTTTGATGTGATTTTGGGTGTAGACTGGTTGGCAAAGTACCATGTGACGATTGATTCCCATAACTTGGTAGTGGAGTTCAGTTTGCCCGATGGCAATTAGTTTTTTATAAGTTGGTAGTGCAATGAACTCCAGTTCTACCTACTTATGAATTGTGGGGAAGATCAATTTTGGCTGCTATGGTAAAAGAAGATAAGAAGGAAATAGTGTTGTCGGATGTTCCGATAGTATGTGAGTATCCAAAAATTTTTCCAGAGGATCTGCCTAGATTACCACCATAGAGGGAAGTGGAGTTTGGTATTGACTTGATACCTGGTACTGTATCGAAATCAAAAGCTCTTTATCGAATGGCTCCTACAGAACTTGCTGAGCTTAAAGTGCAGTTGATGATTTGTTGAAGAAGAAGTTCATTAGACTTAGTGTTTCACCTTGGGAGCTCCAGTTCTATTTGTCAAGAAGAAGGATGGCATATGAGACTGTGCATCGACTACAGAGAATTAAATTAGGTGACAGTTAAGAACAAATCCTTGCCACGAATTGATGATATGTTTGATCAGTTGGCAGGAGCTTCAGTGTTTTCAAAGATAGACTTGAGATCTGGATATCATCAGTTGAGAGTGAAAGCTGAAGATATTCAGAAGATAGCTTTCAGGACAAGGTATGGACACTATGAATTTGTTGTCATGCCTTTTGGACTCACCAATGTACCAGCAGTATTTATGGATTTGATGAATAGAGTCTTCAGGGAGTATCTTGATATGTTTGTGTTAGTCTTCATTGATGAGGTACTGGTGTATTTAAGGAGTAAAGAGGAGCACGAAGAACATTTGAGATTAGTTTGACCAGATTGAAGGAAGAGAAGTTATATGCGAAGTTTTCAAAATGTGAGTTCTAGTTGGAACATGTGTCTTTCTTAGGACATGTTGTTGATGGTAGTGGGATATCAGTAGATCCTGAGAAAGTCAAAGCAATTGTTGATTGGCCAAGACCCAAGACTGTGACTGAAATAAGAAGTTTTCTAGAATGGGGATATTACAGAAGATTTGTGGAAGATTTTTCCAAAATTTCCAGTCCTTTGACCGGTTGACACAGAAAGGAGTGAAGTATGGAGTGAAAACTGTGAAGCTAGTTTTCAGTTGTTGAAGAATAAGTTAATATCTGCTCCAGTGCTAGCCTTACCTATGAGTGGTGAGGAGTATGCTATTTATAGTGACGCCTCTATACAAGGTTTAGGATGTGTGCTGATGTAGAGAGGTAGGGTTATAGCATATGCTTCCAGACAGTTAGAGCCCTATGAGAGGAATTATCCTACTCATGATCTGGAACTAGCAACAGTTGTGTATGCTTTGAAGCTGTGGAGACACTACTTATATGGGGAATGATGTAAAGTGTATAATGATCACACAAGTTTAAAGTACATTTTCACTTAGAAAGAGTTGAACATGAGACAGAGAAGATGGTTGGAACTGATTAAGGATTATGATATTGATATTTAGTATCATCCAAGAAAGGCGAATGTAGTAGTTGACGCTTTGAGTAGAAAGAGAATAGAGAATCTTGCAGTTTTGATCACGACGGAACGTCATCTCATTGATGATATGAGGAAGCTTGAGTTGGAGATAGTCATAAGACAGGTAGGTGAAAGATTGGCTAATATGAGAATTCAACTTACTCTTGTGGACAGAATCAAGACAGCTTAAACAGATTATCAGAGTATTTTGGATATAAAGAGGAAAATGGAGATGGGTTGAGCACCAAAATTTTATGTGGATGATGAAGGTATCCTTAGGTACAAAGGGAGATTGTGTGTGCCAGTGCAAGGAGAACTTAAGAGGGAATTATTGAAGGAAGCGCACTACTCCAGTTATTCCATTCATCTTGGAGGAAACAAGATGTACCAGGATTTGAAAAAGCTATACTGGTGGAATAATATGAAAAAGGAGATAGCAGAATACGTATCTAAGTGCCATACGTATCAGATGGTTAATATTGAGCACAGAAAACTAGCAGGTGAGTTGAAGCATTTGCCAATACCACAATGGAAGTGGGAACATATCACCATGGATTTTGTTTCAGCTTTACCCAAGATAAGAGATAAGTTTGATTCAATTTGGGTCATTGTGGATCGTCTCACAAAGGTAGCTCACATTATACCTATTAAGACTGGTTATAAATTAGAGCGTCTGGCGCAGTTGTACATCAAGGAGATTATGAGATTGCATGGAATACCAGTAATAACCGTGTTAGATAGGGATACCAAATTTGTTGGGAGATTCTAGAAAAGTCTGCATCAAGCTTTGGGAACCAAGGTCGTGTTCAGTACTTCTTATCATCCTTAGACTGATGGGCAATCTGAAAGGACTATATAAACTTTAGAAGATATGCTGAGAGCATGCACTTTGGATTTCAAAGGAAGTTGGGATGAGCATTTGCTACTAGTGGAATTTGCCTACAACAACAGTTATCAAACGTCGATTGACATGCCTCCATATGAAGCGCTTTATGGCGGAAAGTGTAGATCACTTATTCATTGGGATGAAGTGGGTGAAAGACAGTTGTTAGGACTCGAATTAGTCCAAGACGCAGTTGACAAGGTCAGTTTAATCAGACAAAGATTGTAAACTGCTCAGAGTCGAAAAAGAGTTATGCGGATAAATGAAGAAGACCCTTGGAATTCAAGTAGTGAGCATGTTTTGCTAAAGATTTCACCAACAAAAGGAGTTGTCAGATTTGGCTTAAGAGGAAAGTTAAATCCTTGATATGTGGGACCATATGAGATTCTTGAAAGGATAGGCAACATGGCTTATAGATTAGCTTTACCACATGACTTGGATGGAGTGCATAATGTGTTATACATATCCATGTTCAGAAAGTATGTCAGAGATCCGGATGAGATAGTAGCTCTTGAATCGCTAGAAGTGCAGCCGAACCTTACAATGATTGAAAAGCCAATCAGAATTATGGATTCTAAGGAGAAGATTCTGAGAAGTAAGGTGATCAAATATGTAAGAGTACAGTGGACTAATCAAACTGAACGTGAAGCTACCTAGGAGCTAGAAGAAGACATGAGAACGAAATATCCAGAATTGTTTCATTAATCCAAGTAACTTTCGAGGATGAAAGTACTTTTTAGGAGAGGAGAGATGTAATATATGAAAATAAAGATGAAAATATAATGAATTATGAATCATAAGATGATATAGAATGAGTTTAAGGTCAAAACAAGTAAATTGTAAAGGTTTAAGTTTAATTGTAGAATAAATGTTGAAGTTTGGATTTCTGTAATTTTTTATACATGCTGCGCCGCCTCCTGGAGAATCTATGCCGCCTACATAGAGACGGCATAGGAAGGGAATAGTAGCGCTTTTTTTTTTAATGCTAGGTGGAACGCCGCCGGTGTAATGAGGGTTTCTTTTAATGCCGGCTAGGAACACCGTCGGCGTAGGTCATGGATTTGCCGGTATACGTTGTTGGATCAAAGTTTTGGGACTTTAAAGCCTCGATGAACGCCGCCAGTGCTCATATAAATTTTGCCAGCGTAAGGTGCATGCCGGCAAGATTTAAACGTACGCCGCCGGTGTAGGTGCGACATATGACCAAATTCTATAAATACGAAATGCGAGAAACAGTTTTTTGACAAAATTCTTTTATTCATACTTTTCCTTCGTCAAAGAGAGTTGTAAGCCCCGGAAAATTTCAGTAAATAATTTCAAGATGAACTTCGAAAATGAACCCTAAAAATCACTCCAAATTAAAACTGAATTTCGATAAGTCCTAATTCACGAACGAATTCAGAAACTTCCTAATCTTGAGAAAATGAAAATCTTTAAACAATAAAATAAGAACTCAGTGGTCTTCAATTCCAAAACCCCTACGTACTACAAATTCCATACGTAACTCCGACTTGTAAAATCGGGTAATATAGAACCCAAAATAAAATTATTAAAAAGTAAATAACGATTAACTTTCGGAAATGAAACCCAATTCGAGAATTCCGAAAAGGGTGAAAGATATTAAATACTTACAAAAATAAAATTTAAAATAAATTTCTCAAATTAAATATGTTGTATAAACATAAATATTAGTTTCCAAATTGGCAAAGGCCTAAACCGAAAAATCACCCAGAAACCCTAACCGGAATACAATAGTGTAAGTTCGGCAATCTAGCGCCCCTAGCCCTAGAGTCCGAGATGTAGTTTAAAAATGTAGAATAGCTCATAGTAATATAAGTCCGTTTATAATTATCAGATTGGTAAATTTTTGAACTATTTCGAACCCGTTCGGATACAGACTTCGAAAAGCGTGTCCCGGAGCTCGAGATATCAAAAATATACCAATAGTACCGTTAGACTCATAATTTCTTAAGCTTTCCAAATATATCAGTTTTATAAATTTTTTTTATATATAACTAGAATTATTTGATTTTGTGATTTATTTCGTATTTTATTACTATCGGTATTTAACTGGTCTTTTGGTACTATTCACTACTTTTCATTTTACAATGTTATTATTCTTATAATATAAACCTCGGTTGTCTTAGTAATCAAGTAAACTTCGAAAACCTGAAACGAAACCCTAAACTGGTTTGGTTCAGATCTTGTGAGAAAAACCTGGAAGCCCTAGATCCGGCTTTCTTTCGGTTTTATATCAAAAGAACTTTTATAAAATAATTTAATGTGGAATATTTTTAAAGTATATTTAAACCTTGGAAAGTTTTGATTTCGAAAATTTTTCTATTCCGGGCCTTCCCGAGCTCCATTATGGAAAAGCGAGCCCCGGAGCTAGAAACTCAGAAAGATATTCCGGAATATTAATTAGAACCGAAATTTTATAAGGATTTCAAAAATAAATTTTATAATTTTCTAGGCTATAAAAATTACAGTTATAGCCTTTTTCCCGTATTTTCTTTACTACCGGTAAAGTAGATGTCTTGTCTACTATTTATTACTATTCATAAGTACAACCTACTACACACACACCCATACCCTAGTCTTACATCCTTACAAACACTCAATTATATTTTCTTTTCCAAGAAATTTTTGTTCTTACAAATTATTACATTTAACACTTTTATTACACAAATTCCAATTTTTCAAACAAATTCAACTCTCCCTCTCTCTCTCCTCATGTTGGCCGGCGCATCCCCCTCCCCATTTCCCTCTATTTTGTTTTATTTTACTCCTTTTTATACAAATAAACCCTAAAACACTTAATATATAAACTCATTTCTACTCTCTCTCCCCATTTTTACTCATTCCAAATTTTTTCAAAAGAAAAATCCTCTCTTCTTCTTCCTCATCTTGCCGTGACTCTACCCTCACCCACACACATTCACAAGTTCATTTCCTCTTCATTTCATCTCCAAAACTCCTTTTAGGTGATGATTTCTAGTCTTTCTACTACATAATCTTGCAATGGCAAGAGTATTCTTGTATGTTTTCACCTTAAAATCCCAATGAGCAAATGCTAGGGATAAGAAAACATGAATGCATGAATCTCAAGCCATTACAAGAGTAGATCTTGTGTTTAACAAGCTTTTGTTGAAGTATTATTATGATCATGTATATAAAAGTAGAGATCTTGCATGAAAAGTATATGTTCATGTCTTAAACCTCATCTTCATGCCTTATAAGTTGTAGATCTAGTGTTTAGACACTCATGTTCTCCTTGACATTCATGTTCATATGCATATTTTGTGTTTTCATGCATTAATGTTCATAAAAGCTTGGCTTTGTATATATAAACATGTTAGTTGGTAGATCTTTATGAATAAAGGCAAAGAACTTGAAAAGAAAAGATTTTTGTTAGAAAAGTTCAAGGGAAAATTCGTATGATTCTTGAGACCTATTTTGAAGACCCTTGAAACCACTTTGAAACTCCTATTTTACATAAAAAGTGAAAGGCATATGTAATAGGTATATTTAAGGAATGATTTTTACAAGTTGAAATGAATTTAGGCATGAGAAATGTGTAAAACAAGTAGTGGAATTAAGATGGAAAAAATTGGAGTTAGTGATCAATTTGTCAAATTCGTAATTTGAGATAATGCATATGTAATCACCTAGTATTTAAGCTCAAATGGCATGTTTTATGTGTTAAATGAAGTCCTTAGGCAATAGATATAGTAAAACTTTAAATTTTGATGCATTGAACAAGTTTTCTCAAAAGAATTATGCAAGAAATAAAATTTTCAAAATTCGGATTTTTGTGAAAAGCATATTTAAAAACATACTTGCAAGGTGGAAAATGTGAATTTTTATGTAGAAATGAAGGTCTTGGGTAGTATAGATGATGAAGACTCATTTTTATTTAGATAGCAATGAATTTCTAAGAATAGAATCTCAAAACACTAGGAGGAGCAAAATTTGGAAAAATGGATTTTTAAGAAGTAACTATTGTGGAGTCTTGTGCTAAATAGGAATCCTTAAAAGTTTCATTATAAAAAATCATCAAGATCATGTATATTTTGAACTCATTACATGACATTCATATTAGGAATTCATTCATATTTTATCTACCCATGAATGATTAACGAGAAACATTGTGATTGAGTGCGAAACAATTTTTCGGAAATGACAAAGTTATAGACCTGATCTGAGTCCTCTGTTCCACGACCTAAAATTTTTTGAAATTTGAAAATAATATTAGAATTAGATAGATCTTTCGAAGTAGATAGAAATCGATATATAATTTGCGAGATTCCGAGTTAAAATGACCAAGTTAGGGTCGTTTTAAGTTGAAATCCCTGCTTAGGACGAGAATTACAAATTTGATAGTTCGTATGAAATTGTTTGGATTAGTTTGAGTTGAAATACTTATTAAAGTATTTCTTCCTTTTTTAGGAGATTTCGGAATCGACGATTCCCTACCATCGGATTACTATTACTAGAAGACCGGTGATCCAATGGCCGAGTGAGTTTTCTTCTTGCTTTGTTACCTTGATTGTGCTTGTAGTTAGTTGCATTAGAATTATAAGAACAAGATAAAAATCGATATGAATGGGGATAGGAGATATGATGAGACTGTGATGAATGTATGCCAAAGAATACTAAAGCATATCGAAACCACGATTTGATTGAATAACTGCACCGTTCATATTATTTCTATTATATGTGTGATATTGGTTGGTCACTCTAAAGAATGTATAAATATTTGTGACCTAAGCAAAAAATTAAATTGGTCATGCATCGCATTGGACATATTGCATTTGGTAGCATGCTATTCCTACGCAGGTCGATCGGTATGGTCCGTGGATGATTCGTTTGGATAACGAACCCGGTGCCAAAGCTCATTCAGGGGTATTAAGGCGCATGTGGATGCATTCTTGGATGAGCCTAGCCGAGTCGAGTGCTAAGAGCCGAGGGCTTGGGGACTAGATGCGGTCGTGTAGACTCAATACCATTCCTAACCCAAGATACGGAGGGCGTAAATCTGTTCTGTGTGTGGGTTCCGGATACCCATGCATAATTGCTTGCTCACGTGTTTGTTCATGCATAGCATATGAATGATTATAACTTGTTTGTTATGGTACGGAATTAAGAGAATTCTCACTAAGCTAGTGTAGCTTATACCCCTAACGTTGTTTAAATGAACAGGTTATCTCAAGAATGCAAAGTGGGGACTAAATTGATTGGAGTCGAGAATGACTCCGGGATCTTGGCAAAGAATGCGAATGTTTGAAGTTATCTGCTAGTTTTATGATTTGTCTTGTAATAGTTTATGTAGGGAAGTCTGTAGATGAATGTAATTGAAGTTGAATGATTTGTATTATGAAGTATAGTGATTCGTATATGAAGTATAGTGGTTTGCATCGGAAGTATAGTGGATTGCATTTCCTTTACATTGTTACTCAATTGTATCAACATAAAATGTATCATTCCGATGTGTCTCCTTTATGTGTTAGACGCCTTGTACATAGTATGGAAGCCTTCGCGTGACTGAAGTGGTCATTCTTGGGCTTTAATATTGTGTACGGCGGACTGCTACGTTTAGGGTACCCTTCGGGGCATGACAAGAGTTTTGGAGTATTCTTGGAGATCTAGGGTTGGAGAATCATTCGAAGTGTGTTTTTGATCCAAATTAAGTGATCTTAATCTTCTCTTATAAATTATATACGAATTTGCATAAGTTTTCTTAGGGTTTTGTTGTGTTCTTGAAGGCAAACGTGGGAAAGATTTAGATCTCGGATTTAATCTATCTCGATTGGATAAGGAGTGAATTTTGTAATTAAAGTAAGTAAGTATAATGTTCTCATAACAGATTTATACAAGTTTCATGCAAATTCTAAGGATTTTGTGATTATATGCATGAAGGAAACCCTATATTTGGTTGGGATCCGAATTTGCAGATGTGAGTCGGGTTTTGATGATCCAAATCAGTAAGTTTATCTTTTCGTTGATGAATTTAAACAATGTAAGATTAGATGATCTTTATATATTCTTGTTTTCATGTAATATTAGGGTTTTGGAGAATTATCGGTATTATGGACTTGTTGTGAGTTGTGATCAGAGAAGACTGTGCAGATAGTGGAGATTTTCTTATCAGGATAATACTTTGGTGTTTGATTGTTAGTATTGAACGAGGAGTTATAGATATTGTATTAGTGTTGTTGTTGTCGATATTGAGTTTGGTGAATTTGGAATTGTATTCCTAAAACTAAGAAAGGTACGACCAATCCCTGCTTGTTATTTTTGCTTATAAGTTTAGTATTGATTGAATGGTTATAGGAATATAATTTCATAATAAATCTAATTATATTCGGTTTAATAATTGTCTATTTGGTTGTGCTTGGCTTTGACCAGTAAAGACCTGGCAGACAGTGATACTGGTGAGGCACCCCGATGATCTTGGTGGGAGATTGTCCCTAGTGGACTCGTTCCTTGATATGATTTCGGTAGAATTAGGTGTTTTGAATTCGGGGTGTTTGGGGAGTACCCACTTATCCATATATGTATATGATTTTTATTTTCAAAGTGTTGTTTGATTTTCAATGGGGTCTGAGTAACTCCAAGTTCGGGATTAGAGTATACCTAATACTGGACGGTGTTGTTTTATTGGCTTAAGAAAGATAAAAATATGACTGTTTGCATTAGCTTAAGTTGCATGAATTATCTGTATGTTGTATGTGCATATGCATTTGTTTTTGGATTAGAGTTATCGTATTGGACGTCGCCGCTCATTCTTTTAAATTTCAAGTACTTATGAAGAAGATATATCATATGATCTTTCCATATATGAGTTATTCTTTGATAGTGGAGATGGTGATGGTGGACCTACTACCCAACCGAGGGATAGGCTTCAGATATCAGGATTTCTAAAGAAAAGAGATGTTTGGGTCATTTGGAGTTGTAATTGGATATTTATGTTGGTTTTAAATGAAAAGACTTTGATGTAAACAGTTTTTAGTTTCTATTGATTTTGTTAGCTATGATGTTAACTTGGATTTTATGCTTGAACTAGGAGTTCATATTTTATGAGATATATGTTTTAGTTTGAACGGGTTTCGTATCCTATGAGATACCTTATGTGTGTTTACAGGTGATATTTGAGAATCTGAGGATATTAGAGCCTTAGCACGTCCTATTCAAGAGAGGATGCATGGCGGGTTGTAATGCCTTTTTCTTAGGGCGTTACAATACAACTAAAGTAAAAGTCAAGATAATGGAACATAGAAAAAACCCTTTCTATAATACATTGATAATGTTTGATACAAGTGACTACAATGAACGATCTCCTTAATGATTACAAAATGAAACAAAGTCTATTACTGAGATGAACTAGTACAACTTTCTTACATACAATGATTGCACTTGTTGGATTACTAAAGTGGATTCTAAAATTGATTCTTGATATGAAAATTGAATGATCCTTTATAATGTTTAGATGATTATTTATATTTCACATGTCACTAGGCATGTCAGAATAGCAAAGCTAAGCATCACTTCATTTTTATTCGCTTCCCATGTGTCTTTTAAATCCAACCATCATGAAGAAATCTCCTGAAAGAATTTCCATCATGGTCATATCATGGCCCATTATCTCCTCAAGTCCATCTATCCCTGGTAAATAACGGCCGTGATCTCCTTGGATCACATATCAAAGCATGATGATGCCCGAGATTGATCGTTAAAGATAATATTGCAGATTTCTCCCCTATTGGTCACGACCGTATCAAGGGTTGTGATCTCCTCTGTCTTCTTCTTCTCTTCTCCAAATAATGGTTGTATCAAGTACGTCCATATGATTAGTGGAGATCACCATCTAGGTCACAATTGTATCAAAGGTCGTGATCTCCTCTATGCTCGATTTTCTCCACAATCATGCTCGTGATAGCTCCTTAAATATACATTCGAGATGATCATCAACCCTATCATGGGCATGATCAACCTTAGATGTTATTTCCAAATTCAACTTTTAATTCGATCCAATTGTTGATGTTTTTGCCTTTTTATATTTGAAATGAAAATATTTATTTACTAAGTACCAATTCCTTTAAATTCAACTATGAATTAAAGTACAATCAACCATATTTTCACTCTAATTTGTATATTAATTTGCCGCTATCAATTAGAAACCCATTTAGTTAAGGAATGCCTTGTGCATGTCACTTGGAGGTGATATATGCGGTGTAACTGTCATGCCCTGCTTAGGGTGGGCTGATGCACTTATTGATGTCTAAGGACTTATGTTCAGTGTAGTTGTTACCTACTATAATGGTCATGTATTGATGCATGTGTGCAAGAGTTACAAATAAATGGAGGCATAGTTTATTAGGACACTATATCTTATTTTATGAGCCTTCTAAGATCCTTACATCATGTGATGGTACTTTTGATGAATATGTATATCGACATTGCAAGATATAGTGTCTTTATTTTCATTTTTTATTTCTTAAACTATGTAAGAGATTGGGTATAAGCTAAAACTATGTAATGATATAAGAAGAAATTTAGAACAAGTAGAAAAAAAATCATTGACTCATAGCAAATCATTACAGTAGTTTTGACTAGCGTCTTGGCTAAGTTGGTTTTGATTGGCATATTAACTAAAAGCTTATCAAATGAATTCTCACTGCCTAAAAATTTATAAGTGTGTTTGGACATCGGGTTAAGGCATAAAGCCTTGACCATGATGTGGAACAAATAGGGTGTTGGTACACCATTTGTAAGGACTTCAACTCGAAAAAGTGCTGAGAGACCTGTGGTGACTTGAGGTAAATTCCATAAGCTTACATAAACATCTAAACAAGGTCATCATGAATCTTAAACTCCAAAGCCTACTGCTCTTCCCATTTATTCCACTCACCATGAAAATGGCTGAAGAAATAGATGTTGATGCTTTAGAAAAGAATGGCTTCCCCCTTTACAACTAAGTCTTGAAGCAGTCAAAGGAATACAAGAGGTTGTAAAAGAGGAACAAAGCACTTGCTCACTTTGTTCACTCTATTGTAATCACTATGACCTTGAAGACATGTCCATGAAGAGGATGACATTAGCTTGAGGGGTTACAGAAGTGAAACAAAGCCCTAGGCCTAGATAAGAAGTAGAGAAAGGAATTAAACCAGGCTTGAAGCTAGAATGGCAAAGTAGCATGATCTCTAGCCACCACTTATGCTCCTTCCCAACTTTACATAAACATAAATAGCAAGGAAACTAATCTCATTAAATAGAGATAGAAGGGAAATAGAAGTTTATGGCTATAATAAATGGCCTCCAAGGGCTCGACCGGTCGCACTGAAGAAATCAAGGAAAGCGTTAAGCCAAAATAAGAACATCTTAGAGGAAAAAGATTCAAAATGTGAAATTGCAACTAAGAATGCAAGAAAACTATCTTA
The DNA here is from genome assembly GCA_024138025.1 of Combretum micranthum. Classification (NCBI taxonomy): domain Eukaryota; kingdom Viridiplantae; phylum Streptophyta; class Magnoliopsida; order Myrtales; family Combretaceae; genus Combretum; species Combretum micranthum. The sequence continues at coordinate 74,331 of JAMXBD010000495.1, read as the reverse complement.
GGACTTTAGAGCTCGGTTTTGAAAATGTGATGAACACCAACTCAACCAAAGGCATATTTATAAGCAAAAGAAAATAATGTCCTGATAACATTTACTGCTACCAATTCTTAAGAATCTTAGGTGCCACATCCCTAGACATCCGATCAAGCCTTAAGGATACCTAAAGCCTTGGGATGGAAAGTTCATAGCATGTGCAAATCTGACACCACCAGATGTCATCACCTAGTCTAGCTTACTACGAACCCGTTAGTGCTAACGTGATTAATTGACTAGCTACTTACAACCTTGTCTTGTATCGCAAAGTCATTAACTAATAGTTATAAAAGAAGTTAACATGGAAATAATCTCCACATGACCAACTAAACTCCATTAGTTTGACCGTGAGCTCATAAATCAAAGCAAGAAGCTATAAACTTGACAAAAATTCAAGAAATGGGAAACAACAAGAACATACGCAAAGACACAAAGCCCAAATGAAAATCTCTTCCATTCATTGAACAATACTACAATATAGGCAACCTTGTAGGTCAAACAACAAATCTAATGAGCCGACATGCTGGCTCCACGGAAACAAACAACAAAAGCATGAACAATAATAAAGTACAACTCAGTCCACCATCTTTACAAATTAGCAATAATTGAGATTCTCATTGCTCATCACCGAATGAGAATTGATTGCCATAGCCCAAACCGAATCTTCTCCAAGGAATTTTGTAGGATTGGCAGGAACATCAGTTCAACCCTCCTCATGAATCTTAGGAACCATAATAAGGTTAGGAGCTACGATAAGAGGAGTCTGTTAATCCTCCCCTTGAGCAGTAACAACACTATCTCCCTCGACTTTGGCACCTCCTCCAACTCCTGCGGACCTGTTGTCTTCATCTTCATCCTCTTCCTCTTCCTCATCAGTAGGCTTACCGAGTCGAGCAGCCAGGAAACTAAGATCTAGCTCGGGATATGCTCGGAGCACTTCATCTCGGACCACTTTTGCACTTTCCTCGCAATCTTCCTCTGAAGCTCAGTCTACTCATCACCCTATGAAAACTCCTCGAGTACCAGCTTTCTAGTCTCACTATCACGCCCTCCTTACTCTCAATGTCACACTCCGCCCCCGCAGGCGACGGCAACGCAATGCCAGGGCAGGCAAACCCACCACGGCCCCCTAGTGGTAATGGCCGACACCACCATTGCATCATGGTGACCCCAACCAATGCATGCCCCTCAGGGTACCACGGGCACTATAGGTATTGTTACCTTTAGGCAGAGTTGAACCCAGTCTGCAGCCTCTAGGATTCGAACGCCAGACCTAAGGCTTTTGCCTGCCCCAAAGGCAGCACCTCTTACCAATTGAGCTCACTCAATTGGCGTTCGAATCCTAGAGGCTGTAGACTGGGTTCAACTCTGCCTAAGGGTAACAATATCTATAGTGCCCGTGGTACCCTGAGGGGCATGCGTTGGTTGGGGTCACCATGATGCAATGGTGGTGTCGACCATTACCACTAGGGGGCCAGTGGTGGGTTTACCTGCCCTGGCATCGCGTTGCCGTCGCCTGTGAGGGCGGAGCGTGACACTTTAAGCTTGCCACACAGGTTAAACATAAAGGAGAAACACATACTAAAAGAAAAGGCATGAAGTTGATGGGAAAAGAAAGTTACCCCTACCTTAAGGGCACCTCGTTCAAAGTCAAACTCCTCAGCATCCTTCTTTAGCTTGTTAAGCTTTAGGATAATCTCTTTTAGCTTCTAAGACAAGGTATCCCATTGTTGCGTTGTGCTTTTCCATTATTTTCAAAGTCATTGGTTGTGAGTTGGGCTAAGTTCATCTCTCGCCTAGTGCAGCCACCTCACTTTAGCATCGGAGGACATTACTCTCAGCTTCATTCTTTAAGGTCTCCTTTTCCCTTAGGAGACTCCTAAAGTCATTCTTTAACCTCATCTTATTCTGCCTCACCTCAATAAGCTCCTCCTCATGCTCGTCGACTTGAGCTTTCAACTTCTCGAGCTTTCTAAAATCCTAGTTAGAAGACAACGAGCAGGTCAAACAAGTTACCTATATACAATTTAACATCAAAATAACTCAGTGAAAAGAAATCGATTTACCTCACTTAAACCTTCCTTCACGTACTTCATAGCTTCAGACATAGCTGCCACAACTTGCAATACGTAACAATGGAATAAGATCTCTTAAACAATGCATTATATTCCAAAATCCATAAAAGATTACCTTGTAGGTCTTGCATGCTGCGAAATCTAACGCCTACCCCCTAGACTTTAATTCCCTATATAGGGACTTCAAACTCTCTTTGTCATGTAAGATAACTACTCCTTAGATGAACTCCACTCAATAGAGTATCACCTCACTTATGGCTGTAACCCCAATTTTTGTAACTAAGCTTAACTTTGAGAACTAAATGGAAACCGTAACCCTAAACCAGAGTAGCTAGGGTTAGAAAGAAACCTAGAAACTTTAAGTCCAGCTCTATTAAGAATAAAGCCATATAACTTATGAGAATAAGTTGACTTAGATTATAGTTCTAAAGAATATATAGAAACATAAAAAGATTGCTTTTCAGGAAATTATTTGTTTTGAACCTGATCAGGATCCGTTCTGGAAAACCAGCCCCAGAACTCGAAATTAGAAAAATATTCCGGAATACTCATTAGTGCCGAAATTTAATAAGGGATTCAAAAATATATTTATTATAATTTTTCGGTTTATAAAAGTTACAGTTATAGCATCTATATCATATTTTCTTTACTAACCAGTAATTTAATTGTCTAATATACTGTAACGCCCTAAACTAAGGTAGTACAACCCGCCACGTGTCCCTCTCTTAAAAGAGACACACAAAGGCTCTAAATCTCAATACCACAAAATATAAACATATAGAAATTTCCATGAACCCACATTTAAGGGTACTCCAGAAGGAACAAAACCAATGAAACCTGTAATTTATAACTTTCAAATATCTCCTGTAATATAAACTAAATCCGAGTTGGCAAAACCAAAGCCGACAATAATCCAAAAAAATCTAACTTCCAGCTTAAAATCATATAATCCTATTTAATAAACTATTACATAAGAACCAATACTTCAAATCCTCAAAAAGATAAATAATCAAAATATTATTTTTTTTAAATCTTCAAAAACTCAAGAAATCCTTTTTCATATGTCTTGTATAAATCCTCTTCCTCTGCAGTATAGTCAGGCCCACTATCATCATCCCATGATCAAAATACAAGTCATACTAGACAAGTCATATAATATCTCATCACCTGTACCTGAAAAAGCAAGGAATGAGCGAAAACGCCTAGTACGCAATCCACAAAAAATGCAAATGCATAAAAAATGTATATATACGTGCAACTAGCTAAATGCAAACAAAGATATTATCTTCATTTAGCCTGCAAAAAAACACAATTCAGAATAGATTCTGATCCCAACCTAGAGTTACTCAGACTCCTGAAAAACAACCAGGTATCGAAAAATAAATAATTATAAACATATATTGGTGAATGGGTACTCCCTAAACACCGCAGCCATGTTGCCAATAAACCTATATCTACCGGAATCATCTCTAAGTAAAACTCCACTAAGGACAATGACACACAAGGATCATCAGGGTGCCTCACAGTATCTGTCTGCCAGGTCTTTACTGGTCAAAGCCAATGATATCCAGAAAAACAAATTAAGCGAAATAGAATTGAGTTCATTTATATATTTGTTCCTACAAGCAATAATCAGAAAAACTAAACTACAAGCAATACAACAAACAAGGAAAGGTCATACCTTTTCCAATTCCAGGAACAATCTCTCCAAATCACAGATTTTTAAAAACAACAAGAAATCTCCCAATTTCCTCTAAAGAAATCACAACTGCAGAATCTCTTCGATCAATTCCCTAGAAAACCCAAATCTCCACAAAGCCCTAATTGCATAAATCAACAAATACAAACAAATCCATCATTCTAATTCGATCTTCTAATGAATCTATGATTTAGAGGATGAAAACTTACTTTGATTTGACTATAAATCTAGAAAATTGCCAAAGATCACAAAGAAACGGTAACCCTAGAACATCATCGATCATGAACGAATAAAACCCTAAATCGGAAATCATTTTGATGAAATCTACATATGTAATTAAGGGATTTAATTACCTTGAATGGATCTCAAATTCCTAATCGTTCTCCTCAAAATTCACATCTGATCTTCAATTCCTTAAACACCCACTCTTCAAATCTCCAAGAAAATTAGAACCGTTTCTCCAATTCTTCTTAAAAACAAAAGAAATCCTAAGGTAATTCATAGATTGAAAGACTTTAAGGAAAGATTATGACTTTGATTACCTGAATCCGATCATCCAAGATTCCTTTGACCAATAGAATCAAATCTCTAAACCTGTATGTATGTTTTCCAATTCTATCACAAATTCAATAATCAAACCCTAAGAAATCTAATAATCCATAATATCTTAAAAAAAAAAGTGATTCAGTTACCTGATCTGGACTTCTGAATCCGTTGGCGGCTATAAATTCTCAAAGGATAAGAATCTAGGTTTAGGGTTTTGTTGGAGAAAAGACAGAAAGAATATATAGGGGATTTATGACTTTTCATCTTCCATCATGTGTCTGTTATGTGACCAAAATTGTATTAAAAATTAGATTTTGTTGACAAATTTAACCTTATAATTTATAACAATGGACACTTTTATCCTTCTTTATGTAATATTTACTTGTATATTACATATACTATTTATTACTATTCACAAGTACAAGCCCATACCTTATTCACACTCACAAGCCATACCCTACTCTTACATCCTTATGATCAAACCTTACCTTATTATATCATATTCCTTACATTTACTTTTCCAATATACTTTATTACACAAATTTAATTTGAAAAATTAAAAAATTCATTTTCTCTCTATTACACAAATTTAATTTGAAAATTACAAAATTCATTTTCTCTCTCCCTCCCCCTCTAGCTAGCACCCCCCTCCCATTTTCCCTTCAATTTGTGTTATTTTTCTTCTTTTATTTAATCATCATCAAACCCTAATAACCCTCACTAATATATATATATATATATATATTCTTTTATGCCTTCATTTTTCTTTCTTCATTTTTACTTTTGCAAATTTTCACAAACTCTCTCCCTCTTTCATTCCCTTGCCGTCCATCACACACACACACACACACCCTTTTTTTTCTTCAATTCCTCTTGCTCCATAAGCTTAATAGGTATAGATCTAAACTTTACCACCACAAAAACATGTAATGGCAAAATCATTAATGTGTGGATTCATAAAAATCCCCATGAGCTTCATGCTAGGGACATGAAACCACTAGAACATGAAGATCAAGCCATCATAAGTTGTGGAACTTGTGATTAAAGCTTATATTTTTACCATGATATAATATATGTTAATATAGTGATAATTTCATGTAGGAATTTTGCTATTACATTATTGTCATAAGTAGTATACTTCATTTCATGCATTTAACATGATCATTACACTTAGATCTAGCCTTTAAACATTTATTCTCTTACATGATATTGGAGATCCCATGCATTTATCATGCTTAAGATGAATGAATAGTCATAAAGATTTTTGTCTTATGTAAATGAATGTTTTGTTATTCCTAAAAGTTAGGGTATTTATGAAGATGAGCAAAAAAACTCAAGAACAAATTTGGTTTCATCAAAACAAACTTTTGTAAATTTGGTTGGAAAAAGAGTTGTATTTTGAAAACCTATTTTTCAACTCCAAAACATGAATTTTATGTGAAAAATGAAGGGTTTATGGAATAGGTATCAATAAGAGATGATTTTAATAAGTTAATGGTAGATCTACTAAGAGAAATTTGTCAAACAAAAAAGATTTACAAGAAAGCAAATTTGGATCTTATGATAGTTACATGAAATTCGTAAATAGGAAAAAAAGGATATGTAAACACCTATTTTTCAGACTCAAAATGGAAGTTTTATTAAGGAAATAAAGTCCTTAGGGGATAGGAATAATTGAGCCTTAATTTTTAAAGTATCAAACAAGTTTTTCTTGAAGAAATCACTTAAAAAAAACATTTTTAGAAAATTCGGATTTAGGGATAACCAATATTCAAACACTTGTTTGCAAAGTGAAAAATAAGGATTTTTGTTGAAAAATGAAGACCTTAAGGAATAGATATGGTAAAGACTTAGTGTTAGCAAGAATAAATAAATTTTGTTAAGGAAAATCTCTAAAACAAGTATGGTTTGTCAAGAACACAAAACTAGACTTGCGAGAATAAGTAATCACGATATCTTGTAAAGTAAAAGTTTCTAAAAATGTTCTCTAATAGAATATCATAAAAAAACATACATATAGGAAGCTCATAACATACCATTCATGATAATAATTTGTTAATATTGCATGCATATTTGGCATAGATAGTAGAAATATTATAATTCCTCACAAAACAATTTCGAAAATGGATGTTTGGATACTAACTAGAACTGTTTGGATCTTTTCGAGACTTAAAAGTTTTCAAATTTAGATATTATATTAAAATTAGATATATCTTTCGACGTAGATAGGAATCTGTATATAATTTGCGAAATTTCGAGTTAAAATGATCAAGTTATGGCCGTTTTAAAGTGGAATTTCCATTAATGACGAGAATTACGAGCTTAATAGTTTTTAATGAAATAAAATGGATTAGATATGAGTTGAAATACTCATTTGGGTATTTCTTTCATTTAGATGACTTAGATCCCGAGGATTCATTACCACCGGTTATTATTACTAAGAGACCGACGACTAATGGCCAGTGAGTATTACTTCCTAATTTCATTCTGCCTGTGTTTGTAGCAATTAGTTGCACTAGATTATGAGCAAAAGATAAAATAGAATTTCATGATGGGAATTATTGGGGATTATGTATGCTTGTTGATGAGTTGCAAATCATGATGAATATCGAATCGGGTGATTAACTTATGCTGTTTGGAGTATTCTAAGATTGATTGTCTATGAGATTGGTGATCACCTAAAAATGGTATTAACAATTATTAGATTGATAAATTAATATGGACATAAGACTTCACGACAGGATGGAGCATTAGCATATGTTGGTTACATTCATAAACGGCTAAAGTTGGATTAGTGATCCATAAATGACCTTAATGAGTGGTTGATCATGATCCATAAACGAATATAAGTGGTTACCGTAATCCATAAAAGTCATATTAATTCAAAGTACCGTATTACTCGTTATTGCTACCCCGAATGGAGAGCGTAAATCCATTCACATATGATTTTCGGCTGATCATATGATTGTTTGTTCATGTTGTTGATGCATTCTATACGACTGAATAATTAACTGATTGAATGATTTGTTACAAATGTCTTTATGGAAGTTACTCAGTAAGCTAGTGTAGAGTACGCCCCATGCTTTTTCTTGTTACAGTATTCTTATATATGGTTAAGGCTGAGCATTCTATGAAACAGGTATAAGGAATTAGGAGTTTTCGTTAGAAGTTTGTTCGATTTTGTATAGACTTCATAGGAAATCGTAGTATTTATTGGATGACTATAAAAGATGTTTTAAACTCGATATTATTTTACGGGGAAATGCCCCTGGAACTTTTGTAACTAATTATGTGGACTCATGGTTTATATTCTGATGCTTGTAGTATGGTAAATTAAAATATTTATTCCATTGGTTCATGTATTCTATTGTCGTAAAGGTATGCCTTGCATCTGTACAAGACTTGGAAAGGTTATGGTAGCAATTCCTAAGTCTTATATAGTATGCGACGAACTGTTACGTTTAGACTACCCTATGGGGCGTGACAGTTTAAGTTGGTATCAGAGCATAAGGTTATAAAGCATGACAATAGAGCTAAAAGAGGCTTAAAAGTTTAAGTAATTAAACAGTAGGATAAAATGGAGTTAAAAGCTTATAAGTTGACTAGAAGTCTTTTCTTGGTATAGGTCTCTTTAGGGGAAACTCGGGAAAAGGCGAGAAACTTTGTTAGGAGGCATGAAGAAACTTTTGTGGAATACCGCTTAAGATTGAGAACCTTATGTGAAGACTTTCCTTTAGCTCGAAGACCCCAGACCATGGCTAAAATGTATAGGATGTGGAAAGAAGGTCTTAGGTATACACGATGGGTGTCAGTGGTGGACCAGATTAGATATGATCCCATTAGGAGAAGGAGATGAACCATGTTGAAGACTATCTATGAAATGGAAAGCATCATGGTAGAATATGGACGTGAGCGATGTTGAGGGAGGCTACTTTCATCTTGAAAAATGAAGGAAATCCTACTCATCTAGACTTTAGAGTATGGAATAGTATTGGACCCTTATATGTCTATGCCCATGATGACCTTATGGATCATAGAGAGTGGAACATAGTTGATGTTAGGAGCCATTTCATATGGCAGGGAGTATACTTAGACATTATAACACCAACTGTAGGGATCCAAACCCCTCATGCTAGTGAGATCGGGATCCAATTACCAATTGAGCCTGTGGAGAGAATAACGATGATGTAAATAATAATGAGAATGAGAATGGGAATGAGAATGAAGAGGAAGAAGAAGAAGAAGAGGAAGAGGATCCGAATTGGGTCAATGAAAACGAAGCTAGAACACTACTGCCTATGATGTTAGAAGAGGAACCCAATCATGAGCCAAACCCACAAAAAATGGATTTTGACAAAGATTTGGAGATCCCCGATTGTGGTAGGATTGAATCTGATCCGAACCTAACTATTTGGAGAGACATTTATGAAGTTAATGAACATCCTAGGATGACCAATGAGATGGTCAACGATCCTATGGAAGTGGAGAATGAGGACGAAGCCATATTAAGGGAAGCAAGAGAGACTGTGGACTGATTTTAGGAAGAATCTAGAAGAGAGTTAGAGATAGAAGAGACTAGTGAGAATAGACAAAGAGCAAGAGAGGAAAAGGAGGAGGAGGAGCATGAACAAGAAGAATTGACCCGACCCCCTAGAAGGAGGAGATTGACTATGAGAGCTTAAGTAAGCTAGTTCATCCGTAGGGACGACGGGAGTTCATTTAGTAGAGGTCAACTTCCAAGTCCGACCCTTGAAGACTCTGACTGATAAAGAAGAGAGATAGAAGCAAGTTTAACCCTTATAGTCCAATAGAAATTTTGTTGTGAGCAATGCGGGATGCCAAATTGCTCTTAGGTTCTTTAACGGATTAGTATGATGTAACTTTTATCTCTTATCATTTGTTTCTTTTAATCGGTTAGTAAGGTAATGAAAAAAGGATTAGGATTAGAATAGCAATATGGCAAGTTTTGTGCACCTAAAAGTAATAATCTTGACTCATGTAAGACCTCGCTTATCTAATGAAATCCTATGTATTTTGTTAAAAGGAATTGTACCATTTCTTAATGTGAGTAACAACATATTGCAACTAATTAAAGTTTATGCATTAATCATAAAAGATAATAACCAATTTTAGGATGCATGAGCATCTATTCATCACATCATCATGATTGATTTTAACTTTGTGATTTTATAATGAGCATTATACTTCAATATTTTCTTTGAGTTGTTGTTGAGATTTCATGATTTGGAATTCTTATTTTAATCCTTTGCTTTTGGGAGGATTTAATTGATTTTATAATTCCATGATTACAAGTTAAACTTTATAACATAAACTCAAAGCGAAACTTTAAAACTTACTAAATAATGTACAAACAGACAAAATCAACGGATTCGTAATAGGGAGCAAGAACCTCTCTCGAACGAAGCAAATAATAAGAACCAACCCGCTATACCTCAACCCAATCAACAGGGAGTAGCACCCCAAAACCTATAAAACGAGGTGATGAATGCGATTGGACAATTGGCCAATCTCCTGAATACATTCATCTAAAATAAAAATCAGAATCAGAACCCGCACCCAGGACAAAATGTAAGAGATTTTGCCCCGCTACCACCACCACCTGCAGATCACCGAGAAGTGACTACTGAGGCCCCAGCTCCACAGGATGAGCATTCTTACAATGCACCCTTACCACCACCTCCACCCTATAGAAGATTTCACTGAAGCTCTCTACTGGATTTTAAAAAGCAACCGGTATTTTGATGGAGCTTTCGGCAAACTTGACGAAGTCGAAGACTGGCTGGCTCAAATTGAGCGCTTCTTTGCAGCTTTTGAGACTCTACCATATCTTCAGTTGGAATATGGAACTTATATGCTAAGATATAATGCAAGAGTTTGGTGGGAATCTAAAAGAAGGAGCTTAACCCCACCAGCCACGTAGGAGTCATTCCGCCGGGAGTTCTTGGAAAACTATTTTCCCTCCAATCTGAGAGTGAAGTACAGTACCGGCTTCCTACATGTTAAGTAGAAAGGTAGAACCGTAGAACAGTATGAGACTGAGTTCACTCATCTGCTACAGTATGCACCTAAATCTTTTAGGGATAGTGAAGAGCTAAAGAAACAAGTATTGTCTAGGAGGTCTGGATGAGGACTTAAAGATCAAGCTAGAGGAATTTGGGATGAAAACCTACCCGAAGTTGGTAGACAAAGCTCGAATAATTGAAGGAGCCAAGAAAAGGAAGTACTAAGAACCTGGCAAAAGAGTGTTTAGAAAGAGGTCATTCGACACATCGCGTTTAGGGTTTAAAGGAAAGAGGGATAAGCCCTATCATGGATTTAAGGACAATTCTAGTGAGAGGCTAAATCAGTCAAAGATCAATATCACTTGCTGGAAGTGTAAAGAGGCCCATTACCTTAGGCAGTGTCCGCAACTGAGAAACAAGTGTCACTATTGTGGCAAATCTGGCCACATGTCTATGTTTGTCCAAAGAAGATGGTTGTGACTTATTTTATCTGCGAGGAAAAAGGACATTTGGCCATAAAATGCTCGCAGAGAAAGATCGTAGCAGCCTGATCTCTTGGAACACCGAGCAATACAAACACTATGAGATCTCGAAGTAAGAGTGGTAGTTGTGCGTCATTAGCCATGCACGAGATGAGGCTCTACAATTTTGAGGGCCAGTAGATGGTTGAAGAAGACGATGATGAGGAAATGGAGCTGGCAGCTATGAACTATGGTAGCAATTATGATGTCGGCTTAGTCACAGGTTGGCCACGAAACCCTCTTTAAAGTTAGAATTTTCTTAATTGCCAATTTTTGTAAAACTTAAAATCTTGTAAAAGAAAACTTAAGACTTTAAGCATAGGATAAATAAGTTGTGTGAGCGATCTAGGATCAAGTAATGATGGACGTTTGTTGAACATAGGGCACATACGGGTGAAAGAAAGTGAGGCTTATGTTTTATTTGACACGAGAGCAACCCACTCGTTTCGCCACTACTAGTTTGGCTAGACGACTTGGGTTATCTATAGCCATAACCACCGCTAGTTTGAAATTAAAATACCCACATGAGGTGTCGTGTTGACCAGTAAATGATAAAGGATTGTCCATTGGAGATTTAAGGGCACCTCTCCAAAAGTGATTTGATAGTATTGGAGATGAATAAGTATGAAGTTATACTTGGCATGAACTGGTTAAGTAAGGTTAAAGTTATAGTGGATTGCCAAAAGAGAGTGGTGAACTTCAATGATCAATCAAGGAAAGGAGTAGAATTTATTGGAGAGACCATAGTTCCGAGAAAACATAGGTTAAATTCTTTTGAGTTGATGATGGAAGATGAAGAAGTAGTGCCTATTGAGGTTATTTTAGATGAGGAGAAAACTCGGAAGGAAGAGGATATACTAGTGGTGAATGAGTATTCGGATGTATTTCTAGAAGTATTACCTGGGTTACCCCCGAAAAGAGAAATTGACTTTGAAATTATTTTGGCTCTAGACACTGAGCTAATATCAAAAGCGCCATACCGGATGGCATCGGTTGAGTTAAAGGAACTCTTAGATCAGAAATTCATAAGACTGAGCATGTCGCCACGGGGCGCACCTATTTTATTTACGAAGAAGAAAGATGGATCTATGAGATTATATATCAATTATCATGAGCTAAACAAGGTTACAGTCAAGAATCGATACCTCTTACCGAGGATTGATGATATCTTTGATCAGCTCCAAGGGGCGTGCAAGTTTTCACACATTGATTTACACTCGGGGTATCACCAACTAAGAATAAAGCCTGAGGATGTGCCAAAGACGGCTTTTCGTACCCGTTATGGACATTATGAATTCCTAGTGATGTCATTTGGACTGACCAATGCACCAGCTGCGTTTATGGATCTCATGAATAAGGTCTACAAACCACTTTTGAATAAGTGTGTGATAGTTTTTATTGATTATATTTTGATTTACTCCAAGAGCAAGGAACAACATGAGGAACATCTTCAGATGGCGTTACAAACTTCAAGGAAAACAAGCTATACGCCAAATTATCCAAATGTGACTTTTGGTTGGATAAAATATCTTTTCTTGGACATGTTGTGACAAGAGAAGGGATATCAGTTGATGTAGAAAGATCAAGGATGTAATGGATTGGAAGCAGCCACACACAGTAACCGAAGTCAAAAGTTTCTTAGGATTGGCTGGCTATTACCGCAAGTTTGTAAAAGATTTTTCAAAGATAGCTAAGCCCCTAACTCAATTGACACAGAAGAATGAAAAATTTGTTTGGACGGATAAAGGGAACAAAGTTTCCAAGAGTTAAAGCAACGGCTGGTATCGGCGCCAATCTTAGTTCTGCCAAACTCAGAAAAGCCTTATACGGTGCATAGTGATGCTTCAAGGAATGGCTTTGGATGTGTACTAATGCAAGAAGGAAAATTATTGCCTATACATCTCGACAATTGAGGCCTTACGAGTAGAATTATCCTACACATGATCTGGAATTGGCCGCAGTTGTCTTTACCTTAAAACTTTGGAGACATTATCTGTATGGACAAAGGTGTGAAGTATACACGGATCACAAAAGTATCAAGTATTTATTCACATAGAAGGAATTAAATATGAGGCAAAGAAGATGGTTGGAACTGATAAAGGACTATGATTTAGGAATCAATTACTATAAAGAGAAAGTAAATGCAGTTGCAGGTTCCCTAAGCCGGAAAAATTATGGAGAAGCACAAGTCAAAAAGATCTAATAAAAGAGTTTGAGAAACTAAGGATCGAGTTCATAGGGCAAAGTGTGGAGCTTGAAATAACTAACTTGGTATTAGAACCGACTTTGATCGAAAGGATCAAAGAGGCCCAAAGGTATGATGAAACAATACAAAAGGTTAAAAAGGAAGTTCAAGAAAGAAAATACCTGGACATTACCGTAGACGAAGAAGATGTAATCAAGATGAAAGGCATATTGTATGCGCTCAAAGACGTGGAACTAAGAAAAGAGATAATGAGTGAAGCCCATAACTCCGGCTACACTGTGCATCCTGGAGGTACCAAGATGTACCAGGACTTCAAAGGCACTACTGGTGGAATGGTATGAAAAGGGATGTAGAGAATATGTAATGAAGTGCCGGTCTACCAACAAGTGAAAATGGAACACCAAAGGCCAGGAGGATTATTAAAGCCTTTACCCATCCCTGAATGGAAGTGGGATTAGATATCCATAGATTTTGTATGTGGTTTCCCAAAGACTTCTTCAGGTTGTGACGAAGTATGGGTAATAGTGGATCGGTTAACTATGTCAGCGCAGTTTTTATCTATCAATATGACATATTCAATGGACACGTTGGCTAAGATCTACATTCGAGAGATTGTATGGTTGCACGGCATACCGACAGGGACCATTTTAGATAGGGACTTGAGATTTGTGTCCAAATTCTGGACAAGTCTACAAAAGAGTTTGGGCACAAAGTTGTACTTTAGTACTGCATACTACCCTCAGACAGATGGACAGTCTGAGCGGAAAATCCAAACCTTAGAAGATATGTTAAGAGCTTGTGTTTTGGAATTTAAAGGAAATTGGGATAACCGTATACCACTCATTGAGTTTGCCTATAATAACATCCATCACTCAACCACCCAGATGCCACCTTACGAAGCCTTATATGGATGGCGTTGTAGGTCCCCTCTGTTTTGGGATGATGTGAAAAAGCTTGCTATCGGACCAGAGTTAGTACAAGATCCGGCCGATAAGGTGAGAATTATCCAGTAGAAAATGAAAGAAGCCAAGGATAGATAAAAGAGTCAGACAGATTTGAAAAGAAGGGAACTTGAATTTCAAGTAGGCGACCATGTGTACCTGAAGCTAAATCCAAGTATAAGGAGAATATGTACGCAAGGAAAGTTGAGCTTGAGAAATATTGGACCCTTTAACATTATTTTAGAAAGAGTCAGAGATCTAGCATACCAGCTAGCCTTGCCACTAAACTTATTAGGAGTCCATAATGTGTTCCATATGTTGGTACTAAGGAAATATGTACCTAACCCCGAAAAGATATTGGAGTTGGAACCCATTTAGTTACAAGAAAATCTCACTTACGAAGAACATCCAGTGAAAATTCTGGATAAGAAAACCCAAATGCTATGGAATAAAGAAATCGATATGTGAAGGTGTTATGGAAAAATCACGCCTTCAAGGAATCAACTTGGGAAGCCGAAGAGGAAATTCGAAAGAAGTACCCCGAGTTGTTTGAGAAACGAGGTACATAAGTTTCAGTTTTGAGGACAAAACTCTATTTAAGGTGGGTAGGTTGTAAGCCCCAGCTTTCTTTATAACCAAGCTTGACTTTGAGAACCGAATCAGAAACCAAAACACTAAACCAGAGTAGTTAGGGTTAGAAAGAAACCTAGAAACCCTAAGTTCGGCTAGCACTTATGAGAGCAAGTTGACCTAGATTATAGTTCTAAAGAATATATTCATTCCGAAAAACCAGCACTCGGGACTCGAAATTAGAAAAAATATTCCGGAATACTCATTAGAGTTGAAATTTAATAAGGAATTCAAAAATATATTTATTATAATTTTTTGGCTTATAAAAATTACAGTTATAATCTTTATATCATATTTTCTTTACTAACCAATAATTTAATTGTCTAATTTACTATTTATTACTATTCATAAGTACAAGCCTATACCCTACTCACACTCACAAGCCATACCCCTATTCTTACATCCTTACGATCAAACCTTACCTTATTACATCATATTCCTTACATTTACTTTTCCAATACACATTATTACACAAATTTAATTTGAAAAATTACAAAACTCATTTTCTCTCCCCCTCCCCCTCTATGGTTGGCACACCCCCTCCCATTTTCCCTCTCAATTTGTGTTATTTTTCTTCTTTTATTTAATCATATCAAACCCTAATAACCCTCACTATATATATATATATATATATTCTTTTATGCCTTCATTCTCTTTCTTCATTTTTACTTTTGCAAATTTTCACAAACTCTCTCCCTCTTCATTCCCTTGCCGTCCATACACACACACACACACACTTTTTTTTTTTCTTCAATTCCTCTTGCTCCATAAGCTTAATAGGTATAGATCTAAACTTTATCACCACAAAAACATGTAATAGAAAAATCATTAATGTGTGAATTCATAAAAATCCCCATGAGCTTCATGCTCGGGATATGAAACCACTAAAACATGAAGATCAAGCCATCACAAGTTATGGATCTTGTGATTAAAGCTTATATTTTTACCATGATCATGATATATGTTCATATAGTGATAATTTCATGTAAGAATTTTGCTACTACATTATTGTCATAGGTAGTATACTTAATTTCATGCATTTAACATAATCATTACACTTAGATCTAGCCTTTAAACATTTATTCTCTTACATGATATTGGAGATCCTATGCATTTATTATGCTTAAGATGAATGAATGGTCATAAAGATTTTTGTCTTATGTAAATGAATGTTTTTTTATTCCTAAAAGTTAAGGTATTTATGAAGATGAGCCAAAAAGCTCAGGAACAAATTTGGTTTGATCAAAACAAACTTTTATAAATTCGGATGGAAAAAGAGTTGTATTTTGAAAACCTATTTTTCGACTCCAAAACATGATTTTTATGTGAAAATGAAGGGATTATGGAATAGGTATCAATAAGAGATGATTTTAATAAGTTAATGGTAGATCTACTAAGAGAAATTTGTCAAACAAAAAAGATTTATAAGAAAGAAAATTTGGATCTTGTGATAGTTACATGAAATTCGTAACTAGGAAAAAAGGATATGTAAACACCTATTTTTCAAACTCAAAATGGAAGTTTTGTTAAGGCAATTAAGTCCTTAGGGGATAGGTATGGTAAAGACTTAGTCTTAGCAAGAATAAATAAATTTTGTTAAGGAAAATCTCTAAAACAAGTGTGGTTTGTCAAGAACACAAAACTAGACTTGCTAGAATAAGTAATCATGATATCTTGTAAAATAGAAGTTTCTAAAAATGTTCTCTAATAGAATATCATAAAAAAAATACATATAGGAAACTCATAACATACCATTCATGATAATAATTTGTTAATATTGCATGCATATTTGGCATAGATAGTAGAAATATCATAATTCCTTACAAAACAATTTTGAAAATGGATGTTCAGTAGAACTGTTTGGATCTTTTCGAGACTTAAAAGTTTTCAAAATTTATATATTATATTAGAATTAGATAGATCTTTTGACGTAGATAGGAATCGATATATAATTGGAGAAATTCCGAGTTAAAATGACCAAGTTATAGTTGTTTTAAGTTGGAATTTCCATTAATGACGAGAATTACGAACTTAATAGTTTTTATGAAATAAAATGGATTAGATATGAGTTGAAATACTCATTTGGGTATTTCTTTCGTTTTGGTGACTTGGATCTCGATGATTCATTACCACCGGATTATTATTACTAAAAGACCGACGACCAATGGCCGAGTGAGTATTACTTCCTAATTTCATTCTTGCCTGTGTTTGTAGCAATTAGTTGCACTAGATTATGAGGCAAAAGATAAAATAGAATTTCATGATGGGAATTATGGGGGATTATGTATGCTTGTTGATGAGTTGCGAAATCGTGATAAGAATATCAGAACCGGGTGATTAACTTATGCTTGTTTGGAGTATTCTAGGATTGATTGTCTATGAGATTGATTGATCACCTAAAAATTGATATTAACAATTATTCGGATTGATAAATTAATATGGGCATAAGCACTTCACAACGGGGATGGAGCATTATCATATGTTGGTTACTCGTGATCTTTGAACGGCTAAAAGTTGATTGATCGTGATCCATAAACGACATAAGTTGGTTACCTGTGATCCATAAACGTCATATTAATTCAATGGTAATACCGTAATATTCGTTAATCTACTAACCTGAATGGAGGGTGTAAATCCATTCATATATGATTTCCAGCTGATCATATGATTGTTTATTCATGTTGTTGATGAATTCCATACGATTGAATAATTAACTTGATTCAATGATTCGTTATAAATGTCTTTATGGAAGTATTCACTTACTGAGCTAGTGTAGCTTACGCCCCCACACTTTTTCTTGTTGCAATATTCCTATATATGGTTAAGGCGAGACATCCTACGGAACAGGTACAAGAATTAGGAGTTTTTGTTAGAAGTTTATGTTCAATTTTGTATAGATTTCCATGGAAAACCCTAGTATTTATTGGATGACTGTAAAAGATTGTTTTTAAACTCGACATTACTTTACGGGGGAATGCCCCTAGAACTTTTGTAACTAATTACGTGGACTCATGGTTTATATTCTAATGCTTGTAGTATGGCAAATTAAACTATTTATCTCCATTGGTTCATGTATTCTATTGTCATAAAGGTGTGCCTTGCATCTATACGAGACTTTGAAAAGGTTGTGGTAGCAATTCCTAAGTCTTATATAGTATGCAGCGGACTGTTACGTTTATACTATCCTATGGGGCATGATAATGGCTCTAAGTCCAACAACCTCAAGCAGACCCCCGACAATGGCTATAATAGGTCAACTCTATTGAGCCCCGATCTCACCACCTTAGGGTGAACATTAGTGTTGCTCTTAGTGGCTTTAGTCCTAAGAGATGCATGAGAATTCGAAGAAGCAGCAAATGAGGAAAGTCGAGGCAAACTCTATACCTTAGGAGATCGAGGGCATGGCAGGGCTTGCATGACCTAAATGCTTGGGTTGGTAGCTAGAGTCTCCTTGGTCTTTTGCCTTTTAGCCTTAGGGTACTGAGAAGATACACCTTGATCTTCCACTTGAGCAGAAGCAGGTTGATCCTTCACATCCACTCCACTAGTAGGCCTCTTTGAAGATGCCTTCTTCTTTGCTAAAATCTTTTTCCTCTAGTCGATAGCCCGTGAGGAGTTCGTTGATATCCCTCACCTTGATCTCCATGGCTAAAGAAAAAACATAGATATTAGTAAGCAAGCAATAGGCATACCAAGTTGAGCTTAAACACTCATAAACTATAAACTCGTCATCAAATGTGAAAGTCCTATTTTGGTCCATCAGAGCTTGACTTGATCGGCTTCTAGGGTGGTGAGGGGGGAGGGGGGGGGGGGGATGGAGGAGATGCGGGAGGGTGTTGGGTAGCGGCGAGGGAAAGGTGAGGAGGAGGAGAGAGGGGGAGAGAGAGGCTACATCCACCCATCAAGGAACCATTTCACACCTTTGGGAGCTACATCCTAATCACTATGGTGATGGCTAAGCCTTTCAAATAATTCTCTACCATGAGTCAAGCATTTAGAGGCCTCTTACCTCGCGATCTCATAAACTCATCAATTCTCTTATGGCTTTCTTCTTCGTGAGGCCCCAACCTCAAAGGCATACTAGCCTGGATAGGGATACACCATTTCACCCCGAAATCATATTTGCATTGGGATCCCTCTTTGATTCCCAGAATCCAGAACCAACTCTTCCATTCGAGCTCGTGAGCCGCTCGAAGGGCTTCTATGAGCTTGAAGGTTGTCTAGTGAGGTACCACCATCACGAGTTAAACTTCTTATGGAAATAGTATCTCTTGAATAGGGCTAGAGTGAGCATCATGAATACATTTAAGCACAAGGCCTCAAAAACCTCCAAGATGTGCCAAGCATTTGGAGGTAACTGAGCAGGAGACAATTTATGGGGATAAAAATAATCCTTCTAAAATGGAGAAAAGGACATACTTAGACTGAATTTGAAAGCCATGTCATAAAGTGTGAACCTTTGTTACCTTGGCAAAAAAACTTGATCATACCAAGAAGGAGATATGACCTCCTATCCTTCCAAGGAATCCTGCATCTCTTCCCTTCGGACCTCTTCAAGCTTCGCCTAGGTGACATTGTTGCAGGCATCATCAGGCTTTTTACCATCCATTGGTTTAGTATACAACAATACAATAGATGCTTGTGCCTTATCATCATCATTGTATTTTGTCTAATGGAAAACGATACACCTTCTTAGCAATCTCATTGAACGGGTCAAATAATAGCTCATCATCTTACTAAGCCTTAGCAGCCTCCTCGATCACCTCAGCACGTCCACTCCTTGAAGTTTTTCCTTCATTAGATAATCTCTTCCCCTTGTTTAAGCTTGAGCTCCTTGAATTAGTACAAGGCTCTTCGTCATCTCTTCCTACCATATTAGCAACCATTTGGTCTCTACCACTAGAGTCATACGAAAAAGATTGCGAATAGGAATTACCTAAGCTCGACATTACTAGAAACATTGGAACGATGAAGGAAAAAATTATCACTAAGAGTCTGGGAAATGAGATCGCTCTTTCACAAGTGACGTTTGAGAATGCTTTTGATTGCAAAGATAGCCCCTAAGACCTATGTATTTATAAGAAAGAGGAGAAAAGTGTACTTGCTCTCACTCTTTAGGAACATGGGAGTGAATCTCAATAATCGAGAACATCATGATGACATCAATGCCGCCTAATGTTAGAAATCATCATTACAATGGTCGCATCTTTTCAAATTCAGAAGCTTTCCCGAAAAGTCTCATGATTCTGAGCCCTCGATGCTAGTATAGTTCTAGATCAACCCAAGCTTGAGACTATAAACTCAAGAGATACCAACATGGGCTTGAATAATCACTAAGGCAGTAACTCTTTCATGAATTCGGGGGATGCAGGCTAAATGGAGAGAAGCATTAAGAAAACCAATCTGATAAGTTGATCTCACAAGCTGAGCCCAAATCATTTACTCTCCTTGTTCCCTCACAACCAAAGTAGGGGAGGGTAAGTGTTGAAGTAAAATAAAGGTCAAGGCCTACTCGACCTACTACCATCTTGGATCCCATTCTACAAAGAGGCTCGACTTAGTACTTTCCTTACCTTGGCAACATCTATGACCAGCTTAGCTCGGATAGGTCTTGACTTCGTTGATGAGCTTTTTCTATAGAATCACCAAATGATCCTTGTCCTGATATGGGACTGGTGGGGGCGGTGGGAGGAGGGGGAGGGGTAGAGCATTACTAGTTTAGCCATACTCCATGCGATAGTAGCTCCATCAACTCGAGTACTACATGAATCCTTCATCTCGATGTTAGGTCAGCTACTAGAATAAGATCCACTCTAATAGAAAAGATTTAGTGGGTCATAGTATGATCATGAATTATAAATAGCCTTTCCCTTCTCAAAGAAAAGGCATAATCTCTTTTATCTAATCAATGCTCCTTTTTATATTTACCTTTGGATCTTCTAAGTGACCCACAAATTAACTTAAGCATCAGAGTGGCTATGATGAATAACTCTGAGCAAACTACTGACCCCTTTCTGTGATTGTAAGGGCTCAACTCTACTAACGAGATCAGCACCTGCGGTTGTCACGACTCTAATATGGGGGCCTAACAAGATTTATCTAAAGCCATCATATCACGTGTGCACCCGTAACATGAGAGCCATCTTGTATGTCAGAGTATACAAGACTCTATTTATTTATAAATGTTTATCATACAAATGATATAATATATTACAGTATTTCAACTATGGAATTCGATTTTCCAATTTCCACCAAGATCGCAGAGAATCGGTATCCCCCACCAAATGGTGAAATTGGGTTTCCAAACTACAACATACAAAATTTAGAATTCATCTAATTTACATTCTAAGTTCACCTTGTCCTATATCTCTATCTTCAATAGAGTTTGTTGGAGAAGCTCTCTTCACACATTCCTAGCCCAATCCCAGCTAGTAATAATCCTGCACAAAAACTGTTGGGGGGTAAGCGAACCACGGGCTCAGTGAGATTACCAGACTTATCACAACAAGTAAGTTATTATCAATCATATGTAATGCATCAATCAAACACATGAACAATTACAAGCTTGGACAAACCGGAATCCAAACAGGATGGAGATTTACGCCCTCTCATCGGGGTTGAAGGAGCTAATCCCTGAATCACCTACCCAGGAGAAACTAAGTACACAGGAATCCATAATTCTCACATTTATTATCTCTTTATGTTAATGATGTTTTAAACACTCAGTTCCTGTTTTGTACCTTAGAAACTCCACTAAGTGTTAGCCATTTCACAGCGATACCATGGGCGGCGTCCTTCGTTACCAGTTAGTTCCCATGGAACCGACAGAAAAAAGGTAAGCTTGCGTAGAACTACTAGCCCTCGGCCTAGAAAAACCAAGCATTACCAGAGAACCGAAATTCTAACACGTAGTAGGCGTTCGTAAAAACATAATGCAGTTAATGCAAATCGTGCAATGCATGTCCGTTTCATTTATAGTACCGACAGTTGTTAATCAAGTTTAAGGCGATCATACAATTTACAGACAATCATCAACATATTTCATACAATATTTATCATACAATTGGATTATCGCTTATATTATGATAATTTGTCATTCAATCATACACCACGCATCATGCTGTATCCCAATCCCGCATGCATATCAATTGAATATATTATATATATATTATTCCAAATGCGACTATACTACAAGCACAAACAATGTAACAAGTCTAAGTTACTCACCTGTGGTCCTCGTTAAGCTGTTGTATAAGCTACCGGAAATCCGGGAATGGATCTATTTTCCTATGAAAGGAAATAACAGAGATTTATTATTGGACTATTTCTGTAAGAGAAGTATTCCTATAATTAAAGGCGCTGATTCTAATCGTTGAATATTAGACTAAACCCATTACTTTAATTATTGTATCGTTAAATAATTTAATTAAATCATTTTAGATACCTAAATATTTCGTATTGGTGTTTGATATAGTTTTTATTAATTGCTATCTATATTTTTATTCAAGGGGTTTGTCTTTTCTTAAGTCCTACCGCTTTTAATAGAAGATTTTTATTTATTAATTCTTTGCCCGTCAACCTTATCTGTCTCTCAAATTGGTATTTTTATTTATTTAAGGGTATGTTTTAGTATCTATATCTTTCAAAAGTTATAAAAATCGTATGTAGATATATCGAATTTCTATTATACTTTAGTTTCTTTCTTATTGCAAAACAAGCTAAGTTTAATACTACAATATTATCATTAATATTAGTTTTGAAATGTTAATATCAATATTAGTAATAAATACAAGTATAATAACAATCATCTTCATGCTATTAGTGACAAAATAATAGTGTCGATGATAATATACATATAGTAGCGTTAACGTGCAAATAACAGTATTAATAATAGTTTATAACTCGTGATGAAAATATCAGCAATATTGAATACTATACTCAGTAGTAATAATAATAGCAATAATTATAGTTATGCTCATAGGAATAACAGTAAGATTGATGTTGGTTTAAAAAGTGGAATTGAGTGAATTTCCATTTACGATTTCTTATTCATTTTAAATCCGATTTCGTTGTATAAATAGTCGATTTGGTACTACTCAAAGAGTACTTTCTAATAGTGAATTTATTTTTCAAGAAAAGAGATTTGTACAATTTTTAAATTTATGAAACACATGTATAGATTTTAAGTGAATCTTAACAATAATAATCAAAACGTGTTTTAATCATATCTAACTCATTTCTAATCCGTTTTTGACGAATGAATAATTGTTTTCATAGTATTTTCCGAGTACCATTCATTGATTAGGTCGTTTTTGGTTTATAACAAATATATCAATACAGTTTATTTGACCTTTCGAACATCTTTCTTTATTTGATTTCTTTTGGTTCCTAGTTTCTTAAAGTTTAGAGTCCTAGCTTTCAAGTTGATGCTTCTATAATCCTAAATAATTATATATCATCCTTTTTTCAACCATATAACTTAAAACCGTCATATAATCTTCTTATCTATTTCTTTAGTTCACTCATAATTTGTAAAATTATTAATATGTATAATTTCTATGAATTGTTTATTATATTTTTCTTGTAATGTAGAACTCCTAATCATGCCTTTAAAGCTTGATTTATCAAGTTTTATGCTCATGTAAGGTCTTAGAAGCATTAGACATGCATTTAGACTAGATTAGATGAAGTTTGAGTCTTGTTTTGTTCACTTCACTCCTAAATCCGAATTTACTGTTACTATATTCCTAATATTTCTAAGTTGTTGTTTTTCTTTTCCAACAATACCTAAGCATTCTCAACACATCATCCATCTCTCCATTTGAATTCCTCAATAGATTAGCAACTTCTATTAACCGTAAAACTTTCCTCCAATGCTCAATAATCCATCCTAAAGGCTATTCACAAATTTAACAAGGATAGGTTTAGTTTGGAACTTACCTTGGATTGGAATGGAAGGAGGTTGTTCAACTTCCTCTTAAAGCAAGAATTAAACCTAAATCAAAGATTAGATGATGAGTTTCTAACTAATCACATTAACTATAATGGGAGTTTACTAATGTAATCAAATATTCTCACCTTGTCAAGCTAATTTTCTCCTCTTGAATCCTAGGATAATTTAAGACTTTTGGGTTTAGTTTTGGATGTTGTTGATGAGTATTAATGTGTATGTAAGGTATCGAAGTAGGCTAGGGTTTATGGTTGTTCATACAAGATTTCTAAGCTTCTATGTTGAAGGTTGTAATGGCAAGGAGGAAAGGAAAAAGTGTTGGACGCACTTGGGTTTGCAGCTGAGATTTTGGAGTGTTTTTGTGGGGTTTATGAGCTGAAATTGTGTCTAACTTAGGCTTATATACTTATACTAGGACCAAAATAAGTTTTAGAAGCTATAGAATGGGTTTTGGACTTGAAAAATGTCCACAAATGCAGCTGTACATTCCCATACGATTTTGCAAAGTTGGATGCAAATTTTGACTTGTTTTTGACAAATTTTTGTGGCTATCTTTGGAAGTCTTAATTATATTTGTTTGGTGGCTAATTAATGCTATTTATGTGTGTAAAAATAAGAGATCAACTTGTGTAAAAATCGGATCAAAATCAGTTGAAGTTTGAAGTGTGAAAACTGAAATTTCTGGAACAATTCCACCTTGATTTTTGGACGAATTTTGGATCCGATTTTCTCATTAATTTTTGGTGTATGAAGTGTCCATTTGAAGGCTCCTTATTGGTGTTTAATTGGTCAAAACTATTAGCTCATCGAACCCTAGGAATTTTGCAAAAATCGGAATTGGATTTAGAGAAGTGTGCTGCTGTATTTGTTGAAATTTTCTCCTCTGTTGCAGCTGGTACATCTGACTTTGGCAAAATATTTAAGACGGTTATGGTTATTTATTCAAGCTGAAATTCTCCTCATTTAATGTTATTTACATGTGGAGTGTTTTGGTTGGTTTTTGGGTCAATTTTGTTTGAATTTAGAGGCTCAAATTTGGATCAAAGTTGGTTAAGGAAAATCGGGTCTCTGCAGCAGGGGAGGTTTTTGGACTGCTGCAACACGATTTTCTATCCAAATTTAGGGCTGTTTTCCTATTGCATTTGGTCTGTAATTCTTACACATTAATTGTAGGTTATAGGTGTAGCTTTTGGGTTGGTTTGGGTGTTTTTTTCGAGTTGAAATTCGTAGCAAAAATGGATTAAAGTTGGATGAAAACCAGTTACTGCAACCGAGGAGGAGTCTCTGTTGTCCCAGGTACTCTGTTTCCACTTGGCCATGCTGTGCGTGTGTGGAGCTGTTGTGCGCGTGAAGGACTGCTGCTGGTCTGTCTTGCTCGGTGGAATTCCTGCTGCTGGCGCGCATGAAATTCTAGTTGCTCGGTTAGTTGGCTCCTGCAGTGTGCGTGTTGGTTGAAGCTGCTGCTCATGCGCTCACTCGAGGATGCCCTGCAGTGTACGCGTGAAGCTTCTTCTCACTCGGGAATGTGACCTGCTGTTTGTGCGTGTGCTCCTGATGCTCGGTCATCATGCTGCTTGGTGGACAGCTGCTCGATGGAACCTTGCTGCGCGCGTGGGAATGGAGCTCACTCGACATCTCCTGCTGCGCGGTTGACCCTGCTGTTGATCAACGTCCCATATCTAAATTTTTCCAGCGGTGCAACGGTTGAAGACATCCAATGTTCCTTATACATATATATATATATATATACACACACACACACACACACACATGTATTTAATAATTATTATCTAAAATAATCTTTTTTATATAAAAAAAATTATTCGCGTATAACTATATTCGTTATATTTACGTTTTATCGAAATAAAAATTACCTAAGTTACTATAAACTTTAAATTATTTATATTTTTGAATTTTTAGTTAAAAATTAACACGATTAATTTTTTTTATAGTATTTTTAACTTACGTAATTAAATTTTCAAGTTCGATGAATTAAATTAGGAACCAAGTCCTACTAAATTTAGAATTTCCTAACAATTATAACAGCGGGTTCGAGATTTTCTTTTTAGTTCTAAGTTGATAATTATTATTCAGTATTAGTGTCTATTTGTATTTGTAATCTATTTTTTTATACCGATAAGCTCTATAAATAAACTGTATCTTGTCGGTTTTGAAATTTTTTTTTAAAAACTTTTTCTAGTTATATCTTGCATTATCAGTTCAAGATACGAAATCTCGTTTTTGGTATCTATTAAGGTCAAGAAAATTCTTATTCGGGTTTTTCAAACTAGGAATGAGTTTATTACAACTCATAGGTCTATTCTAAGATTTTTGTTGAATCATATTTTATACTGGTTTCACATTTGCCAACTTGTTCATTTTCTAATTATTAAAGTTTTCATTGGCAATTCGGGATTTTAATTTCTAAATTTCTAAGTCTTTTAATTGGAATATTAGTGTAATTTAAATATTTATCTCAAATCTAGATTCTTAGATATTGATCTATTTTACCAAATATTATATTTTACTGTATAGAATCTATTTATACTATTTTGTTGTTAGCAACCTATTTTTATGTATGGCTACTTCAATATTGTTAATAGATAGCTTGGACACTATTATTTCATTATTTAACAAGCGTAGGATTTATTGCCTAAGTATTGAACTTAAGAATTCAGTAATTTATATTAACGATTACTTTATCGTTGTTTTATAAATTACATGAGATCATATTTGTTACAGTTTTGTATTTTCAAAATTTTTATTGGTAACGATTTTAATCTGTCTAGTTGTGATCAATTTCGTTCACACTTTAACATTTTCAAATCGAGAAAAATTTGGAGTGATTTTTACTACTTGTTCCAATTATTCTAAATAATCAAATATTACACTTTTAATATTTGTTAAAATCATGTTACGTAAAATTTAGGGAATTACAGCGGTAGCTTAGAATATCATGGCTTTTTGCATCAATGTTAAAATATGTCAAGAACTTTAAGAAATTACTAAACATTACAATCCAACAACCTTTCATCGTTTCCATACATTGGGTTTGCAAACACATATCAAGCATGCCATAGTTTATTAAAGCAGTTTGGATAAGACACATGACATGAATTGAGCAATATATAATAGTGTCTTTAATGAATCCACTTATTCTTTATTATTCAACGATACACAAGCAAATAAAACAACAACATGACAAAGGGAAGAATCAACGTTATCTTGACATGGTAGTGGCCACAAACTATACTATAAGAAGTTGACTACGATAAATAAAATCGGCAAAACACACTTTTGAGGCTTCATGAAATTTCCATTGCATTGTATGACCTGGGACAATTAAAAAACACATAGAGTGATTACCATAATAAACAAACACAATGAATCTTAACGAAAAATATTTAAATTTAGTAAATTATAAATTGAGTATTAACAGCTACCATGATAATGAAGGGAAAGTGCAAACCAAACAAGGTAATGTTTTGATTACCTTAGAAATGCCAACAAAAGAAATGTAAAAAGATCTAGATATCTCATCCAAATTAAGCATACGAGCAATCTAAGTACATAATTAGTAGGAGCTATTGTGAGATTTAGAAACACAAGGACTTGCACTAAAAAATGGAGTAACCATACCTAACTTTAGTCTAATGAGAAAACGAGACATCCAAGCATTAGTCAACAACTTATTCATTTTTGTAAAGAATTAAGCTAACTTCCATGTATCAGGTACACATCAATTCCAAAAATATTCAGCTAACTTCTCATATATTTGCATAAAACTAAAAAGCTCAAACATTGGCACATAAAGTAGTTGTGTTGGATTTTTGCTTGCCTATTAATGAATGGGTTTGTACTTGAACAATTGTTTTTAATTTTATAGGAAATAAAATTCCAAGAGAATGAAGTCAAATTCCATCCATCTCTAGCATTTCCATTTTTCGTTTTGTAGCTCTATCAAGTCCTTTAATCATGCATTTTATAGGCGTAAGTAAGGGCATAGAGGAACTACACACACTATCCAATGCATTCTTGCCCCACATTTAACAATTACTTCATGAAAAGTCGGAAATTGTGAATATTTAAACATGAAATATTTTGTGGCTATATGTTAATATTTATTATTATTAAGGTTTTAATATTTACTAAAATCAGTGATGGTGACTTTTTAGCCATGATAGATGATGATAGAGGGCAATAGCAGCCTAAACTAGTGGTAATTGATTAATGATAATTGAAAATGCAGATGGGCAATAGGAAAAATGATTTTTTTTTTTAATTTATAGAAAGTATATTCTTCATTTTCTATAGCTATGATCCCTAGTTACCGCCACTTGTCATTGAATATCTCTCTGCCTTCCATTATCACTTGACAGATGTGAAGATTTTTTTCTTTTTTTTATTCTTCACTACATGTGTCATTAATTGATTTATTCCACATGTCATTTTTTATATTGGTTGTCACTAGTAGTAGTTTTCTAGAGGTCCGTATATGTACTATTTCTTCTTTTTGTTACCAAGATGACTATATTAACTTACATAATAACACAACAACATTATTTGATTCTTCCACTTCTTTGAACATGGATTTTTCTGTTTTAATTAATAAATCTCATCATTTAGTTGATTGCACTTAGTTTCCACATAGCATCAAAGTAGTTAAGTAGGTTTCAATTTTTGTTACTATTGGAATTGTTTTCTTGAGAAATTAATTTCGTAATTTAAAATGGATTTACAAGTTGATAAGAATCATAATGATAATGGAAATCAAATGCATACAAATCCTTTTTAAATTTCAAGTTCAGATAATCCTAGAATGGTAATTGATAATATCATCTTTAATGGAAGCAAATACTTAGGATGGAGTAGCTTAGTTAAAATGGGCTTAGGAACAAAATTACAGGGAATCACAAATGGAAGTATTCCTAAGCCTAGCAAAAATTTGTCCAATTTAATTCAATGGACAAGATGCGATTATATGGCAGAATTCCATACTCAATCTCATGGATAAATAGTTGAATTTTGAATTCTAATGGACCATCATTGTATCAATTGCAACATGAAATATGCAACTTGGAACAAAACAATCAATTGGTTGGGGTTTACAAAGTTCTCGATTGATGTCGTTTCATAGTTGTGGGTGTATAAACTATTGCACTTATGGCTTAATGGAGAAGTTGTTGGAGTTTGAGTTTTAAAGCATGTTTATTTAGCTTTTAGTGGGACTCTCAAAGAATATTAGTCACCTTAAAATCAAGTGTCAGTTACAGAGCCTTAACCTTAGTCAGTAAAGCATTTTATCTTGCACAACAAATTAAGAAGAAAAAGGTAAATTTTAGTTATGGGAATAGACACCAAGGAGGTACATTTTAATTAGAAAAGGAGATGCAACAAGGTTATATTTGAAGAGAATGATGTATAATAACAAAAGAGGAATAACTATTAAGTGTTTTGAAAACATTGCAAAACTAGAGATCACACTATCTAGAATAATTTTCAAGTAATAGGATATCCACAATAATACAAGGGAAGGAGAAACTTGAAGAACTCTAAGATGATACACAATGCAATGATGATAAGGTTGATGCCATGCTTTCTACACCGTTAGAATTGAGTCATGAATATGATGATGTTACTTCTTATAAAAGTGGTTAACTCATGATTATGATCAGCGTATAGTGTAATCAATATGTCAGAAAGTCTTGCAGCCTATAAAAGGAAAGCAAACTCAAGACGCACCTACAATAAGCATGGTTCACTTTGTAGGTATGTTTTAATCATATGACTTTATATAATCATTTAATCACATATCAACATCTTTTATCATAATCTATCATCATTGAATTATCTAATGGAAACATTTAAACCATTGAAATAACAATAATTATTTTCATTAACACATCCTTGATCTTTTATGGTGTATTTCATATACCAAAACTCACGCATAATTTGTTGCTGTCTGCAAAGCATTAAACGATAACGTGATAACTAAAGTTGATGTTGTTTCCTTTCAATTTTAGGACTAGAAAACTAACACTTTTGTAGCATTAGCAAAGCCAATTAAGTATTTATATGTAATGAAGTTTGAAAGCCATAAAAACTTCCATTCTTTAGGTGATAAGACACAACAAAATCTTTCATTGTCATGTGTTCTTTGTAACAAATCTAGCATGATTTAATTAGTTTATGCTATAACGTGCCATTTTTTAGTTCCAAAATTACAATATTTGGACATGTGTAAATAGTTTGATTTTGATAGTTTTCTCTGTGAGACATCTTATCAAGCGAGAATCTGTGTTCCTTTTCTCGTAATGTAACGGATTCAATATTTGTTTTCTAATTACTTTATAGTGGTTTCTAGGTTCATATCACATCACTTCTTTATTTGGCGCACACTATTTTTTTCACAATTTTAGATGATTATGCAAAATGTACTTGAATTTATTTGCATAATAATAAGTCACAAGTTGTTCCTATGCTAGAGAAATACTTTCACTTTGTCATTAATGTTCTTTTTTTAAGTCAAGTCATCTATCCTTTTTCCATTACTCCTAAAGCTGTAAGGTTGGGTAACGGTGCATAATTTTTATCCTATCATTGTCAGTCTATGTTTACAAGCCTTAGAGCTGACAATAAACATATAATTCTATTAGAAATTTACATTCTAGATTGCCTAAATAATTCTAAGGAGAGTGTATGTTCCCATTTACGTACATAATAAATATAATTCCCATGTAAGTTGAATTGGCAATCACCTTATGAGTTATTGTTTGACCAAAAACCCAAATACGATCATTTGAGAACAATGGGTTATTTGTGTTTTATCCCTTTGAACTTACATTACAAAGACAAAGTTAATTTAAGGGAGGTTGAGTGTGTTTTCCTTGGCTATGTAAATGGATAAAAAGGATATTAAGTATATGAACTAAGAGCTAAGAAATCCTTATGACTCAAGACGTGAATTTTCATGACAATATTTTTCCATTTAATCACATTACTTCTGTTGATCTTGTCAATTTCCAATAAATAATTTGTTTCATCCATCATTTTATGTAATTTTTTTATGATATCCCTCTTGTCAAAGAGTCTCATATGGAGCAGATTTTTGTTTCTTCTAACGCTAATCCTCCTTTGGTCTTTCCAGTGAGTCCCAATTCTTCAATTCTTGTCCATAATAGTCAATCGTCTCCTTCTATTTTGCATTGATCTAACAAGGAAAGGTTGTCTCTAATCCAAAGTGATATGCCTTGTTCAACTATCTTAATTACATGAGTAAAGGTTTTGTAAAGTATATTTTAGGGATGCTAATTGTTGGAGGTACTGGCCATGGAGGCTCTATTTGGTTATATAAAATAAACAAATAAATAAATAAAAGGCACGTATAAAAATAGTAACCTCTAAAAAGTGTTGAAGTAGTGAGGTTAATTTTTGGTTGTGTGTGTAAAGGTTGAAGTGAGCTTCTGATTTCGGTAAGGGAGGAAAATAACTTAATGTAATTATTTTCTTTGTTAGTTTTAATTGGAAGGCCTTTGATTTTATCTTTATGTATTCAATTAGAATTTGAATTATCACATGGATAATTCTTTTACTTCCTACCCATACTTAGAGAAAGAAAGGATAAGTATGGAAAGCACCTAATGTTCTTCTTAATTAATGAGGTGTTCAATGATATTTTTTTCTTCACGTAATAAAATTGACTTTAGATGACCATAATCGACCATCTATTAATTTTATTTTGGATATGTTATTTAATAAATTTACAAGTTTAATGTGACTTTTGGTGATTTATAATGTATATAAGACTATTTCCTTAATGATTTGTGGGAGATATTAATGACTATGTGGAAAAACTTGCGAATTAATGTAAGACTAGGGTGTTTAATTTAAGTTTTAGATTGCTAATTTATATATAATATAGTTTTGAGTTGAAATTTAAAATTTTATGTTTATGTGATTGAGTAATATTATGCTTTTAGAGTTTTAAATCAGGGTTCACTATAACAAAATAAGCCTTTAACTACGTCTAATAAACGTGGTTAAACATTAATTAAACGTGACAAAAGATTTTTGGTAACGTTTTTATACACGTAGCCTATAGATGTCGCAAAAGGTCCATCGTAGATTTAATAGGTAACGTTAAAAATTAAAACGTCACTAATATGAATTTGGTAGCCAAATATACTTTGTTAGGTTACGTTTAAACATGGCCTATTATCATGTATTGGTCACACTTAAGTGTGGCTAAATATGATTATTCCCCATCTCGCCAAATATAAAAGGAGGGAGATTTGTAATCAACGACGTTTACACGTAGGTAAATATCGTTGTTAGTAACATGTACACGTAAATAAATAACGTAATTGGCGATGTTTAATCGTGGCCACGCACATATTAAATAAGCTTTATATATGTTCATTGGACAAAAGTGGCGACTTATAAACGTGACAAATCTCCAATTAACCACAATTTAAACGTGGCTATTAAAACACATTAGCGACATCTATATATAGGTATTCAATTAAATGTGGCTATTAAAACGCATTAGCGACGTCTATATATAGGTATTCAATTAAAATAGTAATTTCTAAATGTGGCTGTTATTTGAAATTAGCAACATTTACACGTGGTTGTTCTTGTTGAGAAGAGATGGGCATTAATGTTTAACATGATTTGATTTGCCAACATTACTTGTTTTTTGTACATCATATGCACAATTTGTAATATACACCTGTTCGATCACAATATAATTTATACTTGCTATTACTTTTGCACATGGAATTCATGTATGAATAAATATCATTAATACATTTTGGAGCATACAATAAGCTCAAAATGTAATAAGATCTAGTATCACAAAAATTACTTAAAGATTACCATGACTATCATTATAGTAAAGGAAAAAAAAAAAAAAAACACACAATATTGTTTAGTATCCTTGGAAGAAACATAAGCACAAATTCCAAATTACACCAAAATGAGCATATGTTCATACTTCATCAAATCAATTTGACCCCATTCATGTCAGTTGCTTTAGCCAAAAAACAAAAAACTAAGTCTTTAATTTTCTTCCTCACTGTTGTTACCATCATCTCCAAGTGATGGATTTGATGAAGGATCTCGTGCACTTGTAGAAGTATTTCCATTTGGATTTGCTGTCACACAATATGTAGATATTATATAATGATTAAAAAAACATGAATGAGATAATGAGAAAAGACCCATGATAACTAACCTGAACTACTGGAAAACTTGAGACAAGTTGTTCCACCAGTCGAGTTAGTTTAGCAAGCTATAAACATCATTGAATAGCAAATTCAATTCAAGAAGATGAAAAAAGAATGGTAATTAATGGATGATGAGCTATTATCTTATATATCATAAACTTGATATTATACAATACCTTTTTCTATATCCAAAATGATCAAATTGGAACATATTGTTATTGTTATTATATTTCTAACCTAATAATTTAAATTGAACATTGGAAAAGAAAAGAATGAAGTAAATATTTGCAATTGTAGTAAATTCTATAATATAAATTTCTTATCAATTCCTAATAATAACTATTTCAATCTCGATGCACATGAGCAAAACTAGGGACATAAATACAAGAGGCAATGTGCAAAAACTCCTCCATCATGTACATTTATATACATACATATATAATAGATAGGATATAGTAAATGCCTTACACACCTAAATGTATTAAATTTCAAATACTTTTGAGACTCAATCATGTTTCCAATAAGCTCCTATATAAGTTCTACCACCCAATTGACTGCTTGACTTTGCTTTAGAAACCACAATAACAAATCATGTTGTGTGATCTTCCTTGCAAGAGTATAGCTTAGCAATTCATAATATGTGTGGTTGTTATATGAAAAAGATACATGATGATGTATATGTTTTCGACAGTTTTTAAAATCACCATACTTTATTGGAAAAAAATTGCAATATTAAACAAACCATAAAGTTTAATTACGTGTTGAGTTTGTTACTCATGTAATGTTCTTTCCTCTTGCAATGTTGCTCTTAACTCATCCATCATTTTGTCTTCGTGTTGATCTCCCAATAGATGGTGGTCCATATCCTCTTCCAGGATGGTAGTCAGATCTGTTACTTGCATTCATAAATATGTCAACAATCTCCTCCGACGTCTTTGGCTTGTCAGAAGATTGTGACTCCTCATACATTTTATCATCTTCTCCTACATTATGAACAAATAAAACATAACATCTGCAACATGTTGCTTATTTAATAACACATTCAAAATATAACTTAACCCATAGACTTACATAATCTTCAACTTGTTGCGAAACCCAACCACCGTACCGTCAGGCCTTGGTTCATGATAGGAAGTTAGCTTAAAGAACTCGATAGCATTAGGCAGTTGGTGATTTTGATTGATCTACATACATATATATGTTTGAAAAATGTTAAACACTTGAGTAAGCTTACTATTACATGTTAGAAATTATTTAAGTTGCTACTTATGTGCTCATTCCTTCTACTCTTAAATGATCGAGAGCCAGACCTATGCAGGTATTTGACACAACTACGTGCTTCTCTCCCAATCATTGATTTAGTCTATTCATTAAAAATGGTTACATATTTATGTAGTTATTAATTGAAATCCAAAGAAAAATTGGCATGTAGAGTTTACCTTCTTCGATGGCTCGTTGGATTGTAAAATTGCCTTCTCTTCTTTAATCTCTTTAGTCCATTGTTCCATCATCTTCTTCCAATCATCTTCACTTGATCCTTTAGGTCTTGCTACATCACCAATTACCATCCATCTCTTCTTAGTTTTACTTCGATGATTTCTAAGTAGACTCCATCCATTTATCAGCAGCAACAAATTTGTTGTCATTTTTCACTACATCATCAATATTCAATCGACTCTACATTAACCATGCCAGTCAAGACAAAAAACTAATTAGTAACATCATATAACAAGTAAATAATATGAAAAAGTTTAGTTACCTTTACTCTCTCCCAAGCTCGTTATTTCTCCACCTTATCTAACTTTCTCCAATCTTCACCATAAAGAGGCAACAAGTCCCTACATGCTTTCCCTATCTTCTATGCTAGTTTTGAGGATTGATCTGCTGATACAAGACGTCCTCCGGATGTAGTAAACTCAATTAGCATTTTTCCCTTTTGCTTGATATTCTCTCGCTCAAGTGCTTGACCACGATATGCACTTCTCTTAGCAACAGATCGTGTTGAGCTTTTAGTTGCTACAAATATAAGAGAATTTTGCATTTACTTTCACACTTTCAATAATTTATTGCATATAATTATAAAGCTTACCAAGAGATTTAGTATTATTAGACGCGTGGTTGCACTCTTGAGACCTATCTACTTGACCATTGTTCATTTCCATATACATGGAGCTTTGTTTTCTACATTTAATAAGAACACAAAAAAATGACATCACATAAGTTAATTTTCAAAGAAAAAAACACAACAAGAATAGTGGGAATAGACTTAAAAATAGAAGTATAGAGCATTTATATATGACCATATGGAAATAGGAAAAAAAATTATAGACCTACATAACTGTACATGACTAAGCAACATCAACATTAAGGAAGGCATTACAGACCAAACATGTCAATACATAAATTTCTTCTTCGATATGAAAAAAACGAAAGAAATAAGCTACACTTCATATTTATTGATTTAGCAAAGTTTTATTATGTGTCTATGGTGAAACAATGGCCTGAGGGAGAAACTGCCAAGTCACATCTAGCCTTTTGTTTCATCTATGAAAAATAAAAAGAAATAAGCTGCACTTCATATTTTTCCATCATTCATGTAATTGGTAGATAGCCATCTCGATGCTTAGTGTTATAGTATCCAGCTATCAGTTCAGCTATGTGGGATCTTGTTATATAATGAATAAATTCCAGCCACTTTTCATGGCAGCTTTGCTCTTATTCCTTGGAATGCCCAATTGCATTTGCTAGGATTTTGTCACCATGTTCTAATAGCTCTTCAGAGTACCCTTCTTGGAAGAATTGTCCACACTCAATGTTCCATGTTCCCTCCCTTTGGCTGAACACCTTTGTAGAAAAGGAAAAGTGTTTTAGTATGATTTTAGTCATGTCTTCTTCAAGATATCAATATTAATTGGATTCTATTAATGAGTGCTTTTGAGCTACTTTAAAAAAAGGAACTACTTCACAAGTGCCTCTAGGATACTTGTCAAAAGAATGAACAAATGGGTAATGGACTTTATGGTATTTACCTTGACATTTGTAAGATCAACATGATGTTCTTCGAGGAAGATAATGAATTCTTTGAAGTTTTCTTTAGTTGGAAGGTAATGTCCATTGGATGGCCATATCGTCTAACGCCAACAAGATGAAGATACATATCAAAACAAAGAAAACATGAGTACTATCTGCAGTGGAATATATCTACCTCAGCATTCCATCATGGGCGACTAATCTCCTCAGCAGCATTATGGCAGCTCCAAACAATAAACTTGAATGTTAGAACATGCCCTTCTTCTCCCGCCCCACATAAATGCCCTTGAAGTGCTTAAACATATGAATGAAGCAATCAATTGAGAATTGAGTTTCTGATTATGCTAGCAATGGATTGACCAAAGTATTCCATGTTGTTTCTTTCTCATATAAGCCGTTTCTCAGTAGTATGATTTGAAAATACAACGGAACTTCATCAAGGTACTAACTAGTAGAAGAATGGTTACGCGCTCTCGCTTGCAAACCACACATCATAGTAGAGATATAGGTTATCTTCTGTGTGTTGGATCAACCCATGATTTAAATTAAATGTTAAAAAAAAACACGTAGGATGTAGGTGGGGTGAAAGAAAAATTTCACATTGTTTTTATCAGAAAATGAAAGAGAGGGCAGCTTTCAAATATTTATTTCCCTTTCTCTTTTTCCGCTTTTTACATTTCTTACATCTATTTTCAAAGTCCCAACTAATATCTTTTAAATATGCAAAAAGCAGATATAAAAAATATGAAAAATAGAAAAAACACACCCACACACGTATACATATTAAATGAAAATAAAGTTATGTTTTATGTGATTAAACATAAAGAATTGATGGATTCATTTCATAAGGTCATGTCCAATAAAACTTCATTCATACTACATCATAACGCCAATGCTTATGCATAAACATTAAAGTATCATTTTAGCATAGCAAAAACAGGGGATGCACTGGTTTGGATCCAAATTTGCATGCAAGCATATCACTTTGCTTTATTTTCAATGGCTAACGCGGGTTCAAACTTCGTCCATAAAATTTATAGATCAAGAGTTTGATAGAAAATGTCAAGTTGAAAGTTTATATGTAAAACTGAAATGGAAAAATAAAATTAAAAAATATTTTGCTCTTATCCAATGAATTCATGTTACGCAACCCAAATGCAAGAAAAGAAGTGACCATTGTTGATGCCCTTCCTCTATCAACGTGATCAATCAGTTGCGATAATAGTTAAGTTGACATCCAACTTCAAGCAGAAATATGTAATTTCAAACCGAATCATGACAAGTATCCTTCTCTTCCAAATGCATTTGACTAATATGAGGAAAAGCTCTTACCATTCTGAATTGTTATGATGAAAGCCTACAAGAGATGACCTTCCGCCATGAACCCTTTAAGATGATAAGACCCTGGGCTTCATGGATTAATCTGCTTACAAAGACCCCACTTAAGAACAGTTAGACCAACTACATATGAAAAAGATATTAATCTATGAATCCAAATTACCTGTGAAGGAATTGTTCTCGGGGGCATCGGTTGCTTCAACCTTCATTTTCTTTTGATCTAAATAGAAAACCGTTTCTATTACAATCCTACTAGAAAATTCAGATGTCAACTACAAATACTCTCAGTTGATTCATAAGCCTTCTTAAAAGTTAAAATTTTGTGATTCAATTCATCTTTAAAATGGCATGTCATTCATCAATCATTGTGTTTAGAGAAAACAACAAATGCAATGCAAACTGAAATATAAATGCTTAAAAAAAATTAAATCCATTCTACATTGCAAAATATTTAGATCTAGAATAAACATTGGCCAATACAACATAAGCTAGAACCTTTCCACTTCATATAATACATTTGACTACCATGATGTGCCAACAACATATGTTAAAATCAGAACATAGCATTTTTTATTGCTAGAGGTAGGAGATACATACCAAAGGCACAGGTAAACTTTCATGATGCAGCAACTCAGTGATACCTTATGGCAATAGGGCCATCTGAGATAAAATTCAAATGAAAATTGTCAATCGATTACTGTAAATTTCCTAATTATATAGATGAGAAAATTAAAGTCCAAGAATGTTACTCTCCACAATTTTTGTCCAACCCAAACATCCACAAACATAAATTTAGGTCTAACTTAAGCCCACTATCGTGTTATGAAAAAAGAAATGCTTATGATCTTTATCTTCTTCAAATCATTTTCAAAAAGAATTAAGAAAAAAAATAAATTAATTAGGATGCAGTGCAAGTATGTGGTAATGTTTGTGAATTCTACTAATCTATATCTATAATTAATTGCCATCAACATAAGCCATACAAAACTTACATCATTGTGAGTGACTATACGTTGGGATATAGACCACCTAATTGAATGAAGTTTTTTTACACAACAAAGGTCCCAAGTGATCCTCGATCATACCAGATCTGAGCTATGAAAAACATAAGGAAAGCACCCGAAACTTCATTAAGAATTAAGAATGAGCTGGTGACCACATAATTGAGATTAGTTTGGAAAGATCATATAAACTGCCTTTAAATTGTCTCCATACATACCACAACTATTACAGCATGCAGAAAAACCATGATGACAGCAAGATGATATAATAGATCCAATTAGAATATATACGAACCATTATAGTCACCAACTTGAGTATTAAATTTCTCTACTTGCACCATAACAGACTTCTAATGCTTTGAAAAAAGGTCATCAATATCATCTAGGGTGTGTTTATTTTGCAGGAAATGTACTTTCTTTGACATCTGTCTTAATCTTAATTCAGAATTGTCAAATTTTATCACAGATAACAAAAGATTGCAAATATTAGTTTCGTTCAATGAAAGTGGTGATTATAGGTGATAAAGCAACCTATTTCAATTGACCTGTTATCAGTACTCATTGCTTCTATAATGCGCTCATTAGAGTGCTTCTTTCCCTCATTCACATTATCGGAATCAGGCAAAGAGCTTAGGACTCTGGTAGCACGTTCCTCTAGCAAGAGTGGAACAACATCTATAGGTCCACCATCACTCATTTCAGTCCGGTCAAGAAGAATTAGGCAAACTGGCAGAAGTAAATTTCTCATTACCCTGGCATAACAAGGATAACCACCTTCTTGATTATCGTTTTGGTTGCAGACTATATTATTACTTTCATATTCAATAGAAGAGGGATTTGAAGTTTGCTACAGTTGGTAGCAGGACTTTGACTTCTTTCTACCACCATTGCTGTTACAACTTCCTGGACAGAAACTACTGAAGATCTAACTTCACATCTACCCAACTCCTTGGTACCATTAGAAGCCACAACTTTGAAAGAATATTCAGTTCCTAGAGTCAATCCTGTAACAACAAATCCCAAAGTTTATGTAGTAAGAATGCATGTGGGCTCTATTGGATAATCCTCTTGAAATGCTTTGCGATGCCATGAAGTGTAACTAATGGACTCTAGTAGATAATCTCCGGAACACACTATCATTGTAAGAGATATGGCACCAATTTCCTCAAACTGGAGGATATTAGAAGCTATAAAAGGTGGACCTACATAGATAAGACATGCAATAATAACAATTATTATTGTTGTTGGTGGTGGTAGTAGTGGTGGTGGTGGTAGTGGTGGTGGTGGTGGCTATGTAAGGATAATTTAAATTAGGTATGGACACCTTGAAGTTCTAAAATAATACATTCATACCTCTTTGAAAATGTTAGTAACACAATTTCTCCCTAATGTAATATAAATTAGTCTTTTCCAATATATAGTTGCAATTGGTATTTTTTTAGGCTGATTCATCATATGATTTAGGGGTTCCCTCAAATAATTTGAAATTTAGCAATCAAAGGGGTCAGAACATGTCATGCATCAGCCTAAAAAACTCAATATATACTGATAAAAGATCAATTGACTTAATACTACCTTGGTGGAGGAACTCCATGTTCTTAACACTTCTTAAGGGGAATTTAGGTCATAAACTTTAAAATTTTGATGGTTCACAAAGAAGTATCATTGTCATTAGCACTTATCATTTGTATGAGCTTCTCATTACATGAATTATGCAAGTGTACTATCAAATTTTGTATGCAGGAAATTAAACAATCAACACAAACAAAGGCATCGTAATGACGGGATAAAAAACCAATTGATAATTATTTTAAAGACACTGCTTTCCACTAAATCAATACCAAAATATTCACAAAACAAACATCCAATGTATGTGACCATTACAATTGCTACTGTAAAAGCTGGAAGTACCTTGTCTCCCAGAATTATGAGGTGAATTATATGTGGCCTTGGAAATGAATGATTTTGGTAATTCCACAGTAGAAGCACAAAGTTTCTGGACCTCAGGACCTGCTGAAAGCCTGTTGACGATTCCCCAACTAATCTTTACAGGTAAACCAGTTAGAGGACCTACTTCAGCCTCAAGATTCTTCGCTTATGAACAATACTCCATTCTAATTTATCTTTCAAATGTTTACTATACAATGTTCCTGTAGAAATTTATCATAATCTATCAAGTAAGATTATCAATATAAGAAGTGAAAACAAAGTCGGCTAAGCTTCTTTATGCCCTTTTCAGCCCATTTGATTCTCCTGTTTATATATATACTGATAGTCCTACAATTGTGCACTAGTGTCCAACCTATAGTTCACTAAAAATTCAAAGCTATGTGTCCATATTGTAACTTGAGTTGTGTAACAAATAGAGGATACAGCTGTCAAGAACATCCATTACCCAATTCCATACGCAAAATATAAATTAATAACATAACTTAGAAGTTAAGTTAATTTATTTCTTCACTAATAATAATTTCACTTTTTTATTATATGAACGTCTAAATAATCTAGTGGAGATATTCTATCCCATCTCCATTTTTTCTTCATTTATTTATTCATTTATTATTTTTTTTCAAATATCTCCTTTAGTAACTTTGATATTAAGAAATAATATGTAGTCACATTGTTCATGTTCTCATATATTATTGATATGCTTAATAACATATGTTATTAATATACCTTTCGTACTTTACCATATTTGGCTTCAATTTCTGATAAATTATCACTATTACTCAATATCTAAAAATTTATTTAACTCATTTATAAATTTTATTTTTGAACATAAGTTTTTCTATATCACTTAATATTTTTTTCCACTATAATATACTTGTTCCAAAAATAATTAGTAGCTTGATAAATAAATATTCACTTCAATCCATGGATGTCATAAACATTCCAACTAGAACGAATTAAAAAGTCAAAGCAAAATGAAACAAAAAAGAGAATGGCTAAAGGACTAAATAACACCTCATGTAATCCAATACATGCATAGTTACTTAATCACTGCCGCATACCAAAAATCATAAGAAGAAGATCTTTCAGTCCAAATAACATGAATCCTCCCATATTTACAAGATCTATGTTAGCGAATCAAGACTTTGACTTTTGACTTCACCTAAACAAAAACCATAGTAGTATTTCTTATATATATATATATATATATATATATTTATAAAGAGTATCCGAGCTATCCATCTAAAATTAGGATCATGACAAATGAAATAGTGTAAGAAAGTCTTAGAGAAGTGGGTTCAAGAAAAGGTCATGTTGAAAAGTCCATCTAAGTTTGTTTAGGAGGGACAAACCATCACATGATTGAAGCAGTCTGTTGAAAACTAAAGTCAACAGCAATATGACAAAATCCTAAGATACAACATCAACTTTAATTGGTCCATACTAGTGCCAAAACTTAAAGACAAATGATGGAAATTAGCCATTAGGAAACTCTCATCAAGCTTTAACATTGTCTTTAGACATACTGACTTCCTTGAAGAATCAACAATTTTTACACATTGCAAAAGAAAAGCCTCTTCTTTTGAATATTTTGTAGTTGTAAACAAGTCATTTTGCGCATGATCAAATTTAGAAAATTATAAGGAAAAGTCGAGCGTAGTCAACTTACACTATCAAAACCAGATCAATTCATCCTTGTTCATGTTTATAAAATAATCACCACTCACAGTATCAAATCAAAACATAACAACATATCATACAAT
Organism: Combretum micranthum; assembly: GCA_024138025.1. Classification (NCBI taxonomy): domain Eukaryota; kingdom Viridiplantae; phylum Streptophyta; class Magnoliopsida; order Myrtales; family Combretaceae; genus Combretum; species Combretum micranthum. The sequence goes on along the minus strand of JAMXBD010000495.1, from coordinate 32,398 downwards.
GAACAGCTATGCCCAAATCAAACAACAAAAACAAAAAAAAAAAAAAAAACAAGTTGCTCCCCCAGTTCTAGATATACACGCCATCAAGCAAAGCTGGAAATAATCAAATCAACACTTTCACTATCTAGACAATCACATAATCATTGTTCCAATAGACTAATATACAAATAATTGAAAATTAGAATAGATAACCAACAATTAAAACACAGATCCTAACAAAACATATAGCAATCATAACCTTTGATTTTGGTATAACCTTCACTGCAACCTACTGGTCCTTAAGCCCACCTTTCTTCGACCTATCCTTACACGTATATCCAAAATGGCCTCTCCCAACCTCCTCTCCTACCTCATGCTTACTCATGAAATTCTTTGTAAAACCAAAGCTCTTATTGAGGCCCACCCCATTTCCAGCCCTACCTTCTACCTCGCTCCCATCCGGTATCGTTACCTCATTTTGCTCCACCTAGGCATCCAGGTGTAAGACCATGTCTTTTCCGTGGTCAAGATCTTTTAAAACAAATGGATGCAATATAACCAGATGTATTGTGTAAAATATATCTTAAAGCTTACCTATTAAGCTTTGCATTTTCCTCCAAGCAAGAGCTTAGATTACTTTTGCATTTCACTAACTCCTTCAGGGTCTTCTTCAACTGCAACTAAAACCTATTGATTAAATGCCTAGACATATGAAGAATGAAGGCCGTGAAAAAGTGAAGAAGTGTGAAAAAATTGTAACGACTTCCAAATGGAGATTTTCTTATAGTCCTGCATAATTTCCTACTTCATTGTAAATTATTAACTATAAAATCAAGAAGAAAGTAATAGTTGAAGGCGAAAAAAGAAAGAACATCAATTACTTCATGAATAGAAAAGAAATGAGAATATCAAACAAAACCAACCTAAGACTCTGTGCTGGACCTTAAACAGTAATGTTGATCACAAGTCCGATCCATAGATTGTAGCAGCTATTTAAAAATTACAAGCTAAAAAGGTTAACATCACTAGAAAATACACCAAAAAATTATGACCAAGCCATATTCTAGGTGGGTCGGCTACATGGATCACATTTTAATTACATCCTGCCATGGACTATATTCTCATCAATACCTAAATATATCACATCATTTTAATTATCCCACTAAAAAGATGTAAAGCTAAAAGGAGTGATTCACTAGTAGGGTAGGCTTTACAATGGATGAAGAGCAACAATGTCAACAAAAATATATTTCACATTCTTATCTGCAAGTACCTATTCTCGTAGTTTAGATGCCTTGTTGCATCAAAATTAGGATTGCAATTCACAAAATACACTCAACACAAAGCCAAAAATCATAAAATACAAATCAAAATCAAACCAAAACATGTGCACAAAATACGTTCCATTTCTTGTTCTTAACTTAACCCAAGCACTTAAAACACATAAACACAAAAGTGCATTGAGTTAGAATGAAATGAGTAGAAGATGAACCTATTTAGGTAACGTCAAAGGACTGAGAGCTAAGAGGGAGATGTCGGATGAGCGTCGTCGGAGATGAGCCTAAGGGAAGGAGTCGACATCATAATGGGAGTCACTGTCTGGCTGTGGTGTCTACTTGTTCTTAGGTTAGAATAAAAATGCTTTGAAGGAAAGTGGTTTGTAACTTTAGGATTTAAGTCAGGATAGGATAGAATACTAAGAAGGTCCATTTTTCAATTAACGCTAGCAGGTTTTTCTTTTCTTTTTTTTTTTAATTTTTCTAATAAACATATACCTAAAAATGGCAGAATTCTAAAAGAAGGTTTTTATTTTAAGTTTATTCAAAATTTTTAATAAAATATATTTCTTTAATTTTTTAATAAAACAAATTGGTAACGTTTACTATAAGCCAAAAGTTGCAAATCAAATCAATGTCTCATATAAGCTAAAATTTATTTGCAAACGTAACCATTGGTATTTCTTACCTAACATTTAATTGATATGACCAAATTATAAAAGAAAGGCGATGTTTACAAAAGTTGCAAACATCGCCCTATGTAAAAATTCCTGTAATGGTTTAATGTTATATAAGTTTAAGAATATTTTCTTTTTAGTATTTTTACTATCAAAACCTTAGTTTGAGTCTTGTCTTTATAATTTAAACCTAATGTTAGGTCCTATTGGGTATATTTCAACCTATCAATTATTCTATAAGCTATCATTTACTAACTGATAAACTATATAAATATAAGAATTTACTTCTAACTTAGTAGTTAGTGACCTGTAACTATATTTATCAAGATATTGTCCATTTTAGTGTAATGTAACATAATTTTATATTTAATATCACTTATTACTAAGTGTTCACCATCGTTGTAACTTGGGCACGCTTAACATTTAATGCGAGAAGAATTTCATATGCTTTTAATAAAGATATCTTAATGATTGTCATTTTATTACCTCATATGTGCGCGATATACTATCTAATTAATAATTTCAAAATAAGAAAAATTTTGGGGTTACACAAGAACCATGTTGTTATTCATAGGCTTTTAATAATCAAGAGCCGGTAGAAACTATAGAGAAAGAATTAGGCTCTTAAGCTAAATTAAACTTGGGAGTTCACTAGCAACCATGGATAATGGAAGAGTTGAGAAATATAAAGCCCATTTGGTAGCATTATAATCAAAATTGAAGAAGAGGATTATCATGATAGATTCTCCTTAACTACTAAACTTGGTACATTTCACATCTCATAGAAGTTACAGGTGCTTATAATTGGTCTTTTGATCATATAGACATCAATGATGCATTTTTGCATTGACATTTCGATGAAGAGCTATACAAGTGTTTTCTTTCCCCAAAAGGCTATAAGAATGAAAAATGTAGACTAAATCATTCACTTTGTGGTTTGAAACAACTTTCTTGATGGTGTAATGTAGAAATATATCACTTTTTGGTTGGTAAAGGTTTCTCACAATCTAAGCTGATTATTCACTCTTTACCTTGCAAAACTCTAGTTCTTTCTTGGTTGTTCTATCGAATGTTAGCAACATGTTTACCATAGGAGATAATGAGTCTATGATTACTACATTAAAGCAAGATTTGGATAAGGTTTTTACCATCAAGGAGTTGGATTTAGCTTTATTTTTCTTGGCATAGAAATCTACATGACACAAGCAATTATCTCATTGAATTAACGAAGTTTATTTTAGATGTCTTGACTAATATTGGTCTATCATTTGCAAAAATAAAAATATTTCGTTTGCCAACTGGTTTGAAGTTTGACAAAATGGTAGATGACATTCTTGATCAGCCTTTGATACATTGGCCTATTGTTAGGTGTCTTCTTTATCTCACATTGACTAGGTTGGATAATTCATATGTTGTTTACAAACTTAGTCAATTAATGGCTCATCTTAGAACTCCTCATTTACAAGCAGCTAATCATGTATTGAAATGTCTAAAGGCATTTCTTTTCTTAGGCTGTATTACTCCTTTAGCAATTCACTCAACGTTTTTAGATATCTAAATTTATACTACATATAGAAAATTCTTGATTGGTTATTACATTATGCTAGGCAATGCATTGGTTTCTTGGAAAACAAAGAAAAAACAATCTAATGTTAGTACTTTTGTAGTTGAAGTGGGATGTAGAAGTATGGCAACTAATCCAAGGAACTTTTTTGGATGTTCTACATCATAAAAAATCTTGGTCTCGATGCATTGTTGATTACATTATATTGTGACAATAAATCTGCACAATTGATTGCAACTAATCCATGCTTAAATAGTTAAATTGCTACTAGCTAATCTTCTTACCAAATGCATTGGTGAGGCTTAATTAAGTTTTGAACGTTCTAAGGTGGGCCATTGAGAGGCTCTACCTTTAAGGGGAAGACGTGAAGATTATTTATTTATTCTTCACTAAAGGTGCCATTAGCTCATATATTCCCACATGTGATTTTGTTATTGGCTACAATTAGTTGTAGTTTGCTAGTTGTCTTGGATATCACTTTTCTTCTGTTTGTTACAGGGACTTTTATATTGGTTTACGTAATAATAACATTATACTCTCTTGGTTGTTTACTTCTTTGAATAAGTATATTTTTGTTTCATTGGAACTCCTCATTCAATTGATTGCACTCAGTTTTCACAATATCGATTAGTCATCACAAACTCTAAAGAAAACTATTGTATTATTTGTCAATTCTATAAGTTTTATTGCTAAAAATATTTAATAAAAAGGTTTGAAAAACGTTTTTCTTGAAAGAGCTATTCCAGTCTTGACACTAATGGTTTCGAGCCTTATGGAAGTAGCCGATAGACTTTGTTTATGTTGCATGGCCAGGCCATAGATGGAGTCTAATTTAATTCAGAACATGATGGTAGCAAAAAAAAAAAAAAAAATGCTATTTATAATTTCGATGAATGGTGGAAAAAAGTAGGGAATATACCTCCTCACAGATAGATCAAACAAGTGGCATTTCAACAAATATACGAAAAACAAATTTGAAAATCGATCATAATATTACCATAGTGCAGAACAGTCATAACATTTAATTGACCTAACCCATAAACCCTCTCACTTCTAATCACTTACTGGTTACTGTGACAATTAAAATGATTAATCTCATAAGAGTAACATTAAATATTTTTGCTATAAAAATATGAAGGAGAAAGAAAATGTTCTTACTTGTTATTCATATTGAAGCAGATCAAACAATGAAGACGAACGTCACTCCTACAAGCAAACAGAGATTTGAGTCAATTTACAAACTTTCTGTTCACTGATAAAACCTTAACTCAGTTCCCAACCATAGCAATTTCCCTTGCCACATTGAAACTCCCATAGACAATATCTTCTTCTTTTTTTTGCCTTTTGCTTTTTGGATGGCTTTAGATCATTTAATTTACCAATAAGATCTTTAAAACATCAACAGCCCAAAATCACAATTTCTATACCGTTTGTAGCACATACTATCCTTTCTTCTTTAAAATCTCTTTTATGACTCTAGACATATATTTGTACAATAATATAATGCAAAACACATTTATGTGATCCTAAATACAATTCTAGGAAAAATCTAAGATAAAGTAAATGAGTACATTGCCAATATCTCGGATGATTAGAGCAAAAAGCAAGATTTAGCATAAACATAAAGAAAAAGAGGAAATGGTGAACACAATTATGAAAAAAATAATAATAATTATATTAATCGTAAGTTGATGATTCATAAAAGTAAGGATTGACAACTATCATGACAATGAAAGAAAAAGTTGTATAAGAATATTTTTGTTCTAAAATGTGTGCAGCAAAAGATGGAGGAAGAAAAAAGAAAAAGATATCAAAGACCCAGACATCCTTATCCATATTGGATATAAAGATGGTACAGCAATCTGATCACATGATAGGAGGCATCATTGTGAGACAAAATCACACAAGAACTTGTGCTAAGGAGGAGCCACCATGTATAACTTTAGCCCACAACACAAAACGAGATAACCAAGAGGAGCTCAATGCTAATTCAAACATATAAAGGATCCAGCTAACTTCCATATACCAAACGCAATGAATGAAAGTATCTAACTTCCATTGACCGGTAATCGGGCAAGGAAATTTCATATATACATAAAAAATATATATATATACGAAGCCTAAACATCAACACATAATTTGGTTGTATTTTGATTTTTTTACTGACCTATTGATGGATAAGGCTGTACTTGAATTCTTTTTCCAACATTATGGGAAGTAAAACAAGAATAGAACGAAACCTAATCCTACCTGTGGTCATTTGCAAAGATGTTCTTCATTGGTGGCTATAAAAAGTTTTAACATATTGTCTCTCTATCATATCCTTCTAGCCGCTCTATTTAATCCTTTAAGCATGCATGTCACATGCTTAAGCAGGGGAGAACAACCATATTTTCCTTAACTTCTAACATGATTATCAGCGTCACATTCATCTTCCTTCATTGTTTACCTCTAAAAATATACATTAGCCATTGCAACCTTTTCGGAAAACTACCTTAATACTGGACTATTTAAAATTTCATCATAGAAAAGCATTGTTCTTACCATCCTCTAACCTTGTAAAAGTGGATTTCGTACATAGATTGTGCGATTCTAGTCAGACATCAATTCAATTCAGAAGATCGTGGCAATTGTTTATAATTTTTATAAAATGGAGGAAAAGTTTGGAATTGCAAAGATGACTCTTATGGAAGGGGAAAAAAAAAGACTATTCATAGATAACAATTATTGAGGCATTTCAACAAACTGGAGGGATGCAAAACAAAAATGAATTAGTTAATAATATCGTGGGACCCAAACTCACGCTTCAAACATGTAAAATCAACTTTGCAAAGCAGAATTACCCAAAAAAAAAAAAAAAAAACTTTGCAAAGGAAAAAAAAAAAGTAAATATAAATAAAATTAAGATTAAAGAGAAGTTTTTTTTTTTCTTTTTTTTCCGTCTCTAGGGTTAGGTCCGTGTGGCGCCGAACAAAAAAATATTTTTTTTCCTATCTTGAATTATAAAAAAAAAAATGAAAGAAAATTAAAGAAAGGACTTCTTACTTGTTACTCGGTGACTTAGTTGGACACTGGAGAAAACTTTCCTTCCTTTTTCTCTTATAGTCCTGGTCTTATCCGCACCACCTCGACTTCCTGGTTACAAAGTGCTCTTACGTTCCTTGTTATTCTGTGCCTGTACGGAGTATTGAACCCTCCTTCACAAAAGACATGCATCTTCGGAAGATTCTTCATATAAACATGTCTTAGAGATGGAAAATAGAGGTTGCAATTGGTAGAAGAGAAGCTTCGAAGACTTGGTAATTGCACAAGCCCGATAGTATTGAGCCGGGGAAAGGAGATGTCAGCATAATCATCTTTTGCTATGTTCCCATTATCATCAAGATCATTTGTTACTACCTCTTCTAATTTGTCGCACTCTTGTATCCACAGTATGGTTAGCTGCACCAGACCTTTGGCCACAGAAGATGTTAACAGATATCGTAATCCCTTGCAATTGAGGACACTCAAATCGATCAAGTTATGGAATAAAGCCAAGGATTTGGGTAAAGTCGTCAGGTGAGGACAATAAAGGATTGTCAGAGATTTAGCTACATCAAGAAATCCTTCTTTATAGGGAACTATAACTCCCTGCTTCCCATTGTCCGATGGAAATATCTCTTTGGAGTCACTAAGCCCCACTCGAAGGGTTCGTAGATTGGGAAATTTATCAAGAAGCAACAGCCATGGAATACTCCCAACCCATTCTTTATTTTCAATGTCTAGCAAACCCCACGTCGTCGGGTTAGCATAAATCTCATCTAGAAACTGGAGTTTCTCTAGAGTTCTTGGATCAAAAAATATCCGGTTCAACCTTGGAGTGTTGACCTAGTCAATAATAATAATAATGGAAAGGAAGCGAATTAGTTTTTCCTTGTCAGAGAACGCACGAGTCTCGTTTTTATGATATAAGTAGCTTTTTGGAAAGGCTTAATTTCATTCATGAGGAAAATATATGATAAAGATTTGTACAATTAATTTATGCTTTTTAAAAGTTAAAAGTTGTAATCTAAATACAATATTATTAGAACAAACTTTCTTTCATAGATATATCTAATCTAATTGTAGTTTATTTAACGTTTCAACACTGACATATATTTTTTTCATTAAATAAAATACATAAAGATATTCATTCACGTACCTTTTGTTGTTGATCTGGCGCGAATATTTTTGCTGTGGGACAATTTGAGAGGAGCAGACGCTCCAATGATGGCCATTCCAGTTCTAAAGGATGCATAACTGCGGAAAAGATATTGGCCTCTGGACCTGGACTTGTTATAGACTGGTGATGAGCGCTTTCATCATTCCAAACAATTTCCTTCATTCCCTCACAGTGAGATACCCCGAGGTCAAAAAGTTGGTGTAGACATCTGGCAATTGAAGCTGGGAAGAGATGTATAATGCTATCGCAAATTTCAACATAAACTGAACCAAGCTTCTCAAAGGACAGATGAACCCATCTAGGATCCTCAACGTTGTTCCACACATGCCTCATTTGAGGTAGGCTATACAAAGTTAGTTCTCTCAAAGCAAAGATAGTCCGAACCACATCATTGAACTTATCAGACTCGGGTCTGCTCATTAACTCTGGGGATTCAAAAATACTTTCTAGTGATTTGCAGTCTTGGACGGATAATTCCTCCAGATTGAGGAATGCCTCAATTGTCTTACATGGAAATATTGTCACGAGACTGTCGCATCCATCAATTTCTAGCCGCTTCAATTTCCAAAATGCTTTTGATGAACATTCCGAATGAGTAGATTCCTTACTAATGTGCCATAATTTCTTCAAGTTACGCACTTTGTTAATCACCAACGACTTCAGTGTAGGAAATTCAACCTGCCACATTTAGAACCCCACTCACAATTCCTTTCTTCCTTTTTCTTTACTTGTTTCCACACCCCCCCCCCCCCCCCTTCAAATAATTTAAGATCATTCATTGATTAATAAAACAATGAAAAATGTCAGCACTTGGAATAACAATTCCCACATGCTATTCATGTTATTGATTCAAACCGAGTATATGCTCTCTAATGGACTTGTTCGTTTAAACCCTCAGCCGATCAGAATTGGGCCTCAGTTTCTATCTTTCGTGTGTCGTTCAGTTTGCATGAGACAATGTAGCTTGTAGGAAATGATCCAAATATATATACATATATAGAGACTATAAAGTTGAATTAAAAGTAATTTCATAAACTACAGAAATAAAGTCAGTTTAAAGCAATAGCGGAAATGTCGAGTCCAATATATAAATTTTATCCAACTCTTTTGTAATTATAGCAAAGAGACTAAGAGTGAATAAGTACTTTTAGAAAATTAATTTGAATAAATTAATCTTTTTCTGTTTGAAAGAATATTTTTTAAAGGGTTAATGTCATGAATAATATTTGAATTTTAATAAAATATATAATAGGTATCAAAATTATTAAAATTGATCAATTTAGTAGTTAAAAAATTTTAAAATTAATCAATTTAATATCTAGAAGAACTTATTGATATATATGAAAAGTTCTTTCAAATACTAAAGTAATCTATTTCAAAGTTTAGATACTAAAATGATTAATTTCAAAGTTTAGGTACTATCCGTGGCATTAACCCTTTTCTAAAAGTATAATTATTGGGTTAAAGTTGTTGTAACCTATTAGTATGAACATTAATCTCGTAACTAGATGGATGGGGTTCGATTCTATCTCTTTTAATTATATTATGCAAAAGTAGTTTCTATTGCCTCTCTTTCAATTATACTAGATTAAAGTAGTTGGCACAAAGCTCAAGAGCTAGAACGAAACACGTGTTGATTCTTGGTAATCAAACATTGCAAGATTAGTTTTCTAGTTTTACGTTATGCATAGTTAATAATAAATTATATGTACAAATACAAATAGTTAAATAAAAAATATGTGCAAGTTCATACAGACTACAAAGATAATAATTTGAATCAAAATATCTTCCTATGGGAGTTTGTGATCCAAATCCAGTAACAGACCAAAGCTGTCAACTTTGGCGTCAACGCTGCCAACTTTGAAGTAAAGGCTGTCGGCTTTGAGAGCCAGTCTTAACTCTTAAATCGCTGGCTTTGAGCTGGCCATTATTTTATATATATACACACACATCTTTAGGGTTTTGTGGAAAGATATATATATATATATATATATGTGTGTTCTTTGTGTGTTATCATTTCCAACACATTGTACTACAATACATTTGTACTCTTTCTTCAACATATAGTAAATTCTCTCTCCTTTGCTCGTGGTTTTTTCCATCAAAAGTTTTCCATATAAATTTGTGTGTGTGATTTAAGTTTCTTTGCCATTATTTCATCTATCTCTTTTATAACGTTGCCCAATATACAATTGACTATTTTATGCGTCTAAAGAGTTTTATAACCTAAGCTTATTTTCAGAAAGACATTATTTTTCTTGAGTCAATCACGTTATGATGTTAGTGACTACAGGTTTACTTCGGTCTAAATCCAATAAGAATATTTGGTACCAAAGAGAAGTCTTCGTTTATTTGAAATAGATATAGTTTACATATATATATATATATATATATATTTTAAATGGAAAAAGTGATTACGTGTTTATAGTTAAAATTCTCTTTCATATTTGAGGTTTATTATGAACTATTAAAGTAAATGTACTCCGCAATAACAAATAAATACATTTCATTGTTTACGACATATATACATATATACGAGTGCGTATAAACAGATAACATCGCGAGGTAGATTTTTTGACCTTTATACCAGCATCCTATTTCTTTTTTTTTTTTTTTGAAATATTCGTGTAAAATGATAGTTAAATCAGAATAATCGTCCCTGACCTCTTATAAATGAATAAAGCATGCAATTTAGTTTGATACGTACCTTTGCCATCAAAAGAAGCGGTTTGCAATGTTGGTTAGAAGTTGCAGCAAGTACGTCCATGGTATGACAATCGTTGATTTCCAACTCAACTAATAGTGGCAACTCTATTTGAACATTTTTATCAATAAAGTTGCAAAGTCCCAGCACGTTTGAAAGCTTGAGAGAGGACAATTGAGGAAATATAACTTTACTGTAATAAGTTTCTCCCATTTGATCTTCACTGCTCTTTGCTACAATATGTTGCACTAACTTACATGATGACACGGTCAGCTCACGTAAACGCTCAAGCACTTTTGCACTTGATATAATTCTTGAGGTTTTCTGCCTTCTAGAGCTATGTGCTTCAAGTTTGAATATCACTTCCACTGAGTCGCATGATTTGACTGATACTGATTCTAGGCTTTGAAAATTAGGCAACATAAGAGATGGCACGATTACCGAAAGTTGATGACAATCCTCTATAGAAAGTGTTTTTAGATCCATAAGAAAGCTTGTAGGCTCATTCTTGGGCCAGATCTCTTTCAAGGTTAGTCCTCTGATTGTTAACTCTTGTAAATTGGGAAATATGACCTACAAAAAACTTACATTATAACAATGATATGATATATCGAACTTAATACAAGCACTTTTTTACGCGGGGGAGAGGTGGCGACAAGCAAACCTTTTCATCAAACAACGGTGAAGAAGCATCTTCTACATTGTTGGTTGGGGTGATCTTTTGAGTTTGCTCTTTGAATCCATCTGAGTTTGACCTTAGAACAAATGTCTTTAATTCCTTGCACTCAATTATTAACAACTTTTCCAGAAAAGGGAAATATAGCTGATAATTATGTCCTGAGCAAAAGTGAACCAAGTTGTTGAGGTTTTCAAGATGTAGGGAAGTCAAATTTTTGAATTTCATTACCCCTATCGATTCCCTGTTTCCTTCTTCCCCATCAAAAGAAATAACTTCCTTCAAACCTTGGCAAGAAGATACGTACATATTCCTAAGCTCAGAAAGACTCTTAGCCGTGGCACTGGGAAAAATACTTGCCAAGCTAGCACATTCTATAACAAATATTTCCCTCAAACTTGGAAAAATTAATGCTGTCTCCTGTGATGAATGGTACAGTTCTTTCAATAAATCACAACTTGCAACTTCAACTTTTGTTAAATTTTGCAATCTCTCCACTGAATATGAATTAAAAACTGTCTCCACCATTGAACAGTCTTTGATCTCAATGGAAGTTAGCTTGCAAAATGAATCTTCAGGTAGATTATCGTCCCATATGCTTTCCATGCTCTTCATTGAACGAAGGACCACCTTTTCCAAACGTGGAAGAAAAACCTGTGACCATAAGTGCATAATATGATCCCGATTGTACTTGTTGGTGACCTTGAGTAGAGAAGACTAATGTGATAAGTTTGTTGGAAATCCTTTATCTTTATAACATTATTCAATCAAGTTTTATGTTGATTCCTCTATAGTTGTATCAACTTTTAATTAAGTTCTTTATATTTAAGTAAGTAAAATTAGCTTGGAACTAGGAAGACATAGTAAACGGAGTAAAAACATAGATATATGCAACGGTAAAATGAAAATGAAATATATTTGCATATTTATACATGCTAATAACACCCAATTTATGAAAAAAATGTTGATTATCATGGTTATCAAACTCGAGTTTCTACTTAGAATCCTAGGGTTTCATAGAATCTGAACGTAGAATCCTAAGATTCTACAACTAATGTAAATTTGCTTACAAAAAATTTAAAATTTACTTAATGTACTAATAAAACTTTAAATAAATTATGAAAATAAAGAATTTAGTATTAATTTAGTTACATACATCCAAAATTTAAGTTTTACCAATCATAATTCTCATACACGCATTAATATGTTTAGTGCATTATGATAATTAAATAATTAATTACATTTACTAATTATTCACAATCTACGATTATTAAGATGTACTGTAAATCATTTAAATTATCATATGTGAGCAGTTGATTTTGTGTATTAATTAACATTTTCATGTTTATTATATGTTTGCACATAAAATAATTACATTAATGACAAATAAATTACATACAAAGATTTTTTTAAAAAGGGGAGAAAATATAGCACTCTCTATATTTGTTTAATTTTCGTTCAAATAAAAAAAGAAAAAAAACCTATAATTAAGTTAAATTAAGATAAACATCAAGAACCAACCCCAAAAATCATAAATTTAAACATATTAAATTAATTGCATTTTTAAAATTCAATTGGAAAAAAAAAGTGTAAAATCACTATACTACGATTCTACTACCAATTATATTACTAATTCTACCACCAATTCTACTAATTTTACTATGTAAAATTGTGATTGTACATGAATTCATTCAAATATGATTTTGCAAGCGAGTTGACTCGAAATCTTGTCATCAAATTGTAAACTCTTAGAAATGTACAAGTTGACTCACAAATTTGACAACCATGCTGATTACTACTAAATTAATAGTCAATAGCCTTATAGCATAGTTATATTATATTAATACTGGTGTTCCAATATGGGATGAATCATATTTGAATCTCCTCTTTTCATTATAATAGAGAAAGGAAAAGGAAAAAAAGAAAAAAGAATCTAAACAAATGACAAAATAAAGGAGAGAAATAATAATAATAGATGAATAAAAAAACCACTTGCTACATTAAGAAGGAAGAAACCACTTCGAGGCCCCATAATTCAAGGATGATCTAAAAATCATAAATATAAATTGATATATGTCGTCAAAATTAAAAAAATTATAATTGTTAACATATAGAAAAACTTCATTAGAACCCTAAATTGTGTGATCCTAAATCAATATGAATATATTACTTTAATTTAACTTGAAAACTGGAATTATAAAATCATACTATAATATTGAGAACTAGGAAAATATTATGACCCGAACCCACTTTCACTAAGTCAGCCAAACCCACTTATCCTTTACACAAACCTTGCCATCTCACTTAATCCCTCTCGAATTCCTTTACTATTCCTCTAAGTAACTTTAACGCCTCTACTTGTATCATCATCTTCTCTCTAATACTACTAATGGTATTTGTATGTGACATTTGTGTTACAAGTAATGAATTAGCTAATTCGAGTTGCCAAACTCCTCAAGTCAAAAGGCTCCTTGAATTAACCAGCTAAAAGGATGGTTGTCCCCTTTTGCTTTCTTTATTTATACGATGATGGATTTATAAGTAAGATCTTAACAGATCTGTTATGTCTGTTGTACAATCTGTTGACTTGTTACAAATCTTAACCAATCTATTATTTCTATTAACTTCCTAATTGTTTTAGCTAAAATCTCAACTATTCTAGCTAAATAAAATCTTGTGCTAAGTGGTTGTCTTCATCTTCTATTATTAGAGTCGTAACATTTTCTTCCCCTGTTGAAAACAAATTTGTCCTCAAGGTTGTAAAATGTTGTCTTGCTCGTGTTTGTATAATTGTCCCATCCATGTTTCTACTTGAAGTTTTTTATGTGTAAAAATTGTGCTTATAGATAATACTGTTTATGAGAAAAAATTTGACATGAGCCTTCGAATGTCAATGATGGCTACTGCATTTATGATGAGAAAAGAAAAATTTCTTTGCACATGTTTGTAAGAATGTCCCTAAGAACACAATAATATTGTTTATTGACCTTAAGACCGTGGATCTCAAAAAAAATAATGGTAGATTAAATGCCCGTGTTTCGTCCCATCCTTGAATTTGCATGAAAATAATTTTCCAAAATCCCATGTATTGGAGTGGTGATGATTGGATTATTTTGAAAATTTGATGGTTGCCTAATGCTTGAAAATTGCTGGTAGCGATCGGTCGTTGTTAATGGTTGCCTACTTTTTTAAAATTGATGGTAGTCATCAAAATATGATAATAAGAATCCATCCGAACCAAGTGAAAATTACAATTTAGGACATGAAGTGAAATTGTATGAAAATATTGTGTTTACAGCTCTTCTTGAGCATCTCTGTGTTGCTTGTAATGTTGTTTGAACCTCTCCATAGTTTCCTCTAATAGTGAGGCATCTGTTGTCATAACATCATCCTTAAGAAAATCAATGTAAATTGTAATTTTCATCACAATTATATGACTTGAAATGGTTCTCCATTACCTCCTTGAATACCGCCCAGGTAAAGATTTTATTATTGTATTTCATTCCTTGATACCACTCTAATGCCTTCTCTTCCAATGCAAAGGTAGCTAGTGTAGTCCTTTCATCCTTAGGTACATTATTGAAGTTGAAAATTCTTTCAATCTTGAATAACCATCCTAATGCATCAACCCCATTAAACTTGGGAATTTCTCAGTTGATTTCTTTAAAACTAGGATTAGAGGCGCCTTCATCGAAAAGTGATGACTCAAAATTGATTGAATTCTAATGAAAAGTAGCCATTTGAGTCCGATTCCTAAGATTTTGCAAACTACTATTGATAGTTTGCTTAACTTTTTCCATGAATGAAACTAACTTCCTATCCAACTCTTGAACCAAAGATTGTTGAAATTGCTCCAATCTTTTCTCCAATGAATTTGTTCTAATCAATTTGTTCTTGGTTCTATAGGTGCCATTGAAGAATTAATTGGATGAACATAATGAATCTGCTCCAAGAAAGATGAGAGCACCAAATATTATGACTCGAACCTACTTTCACTAAGTCAGCCCAACCCACTTATCCTTTACACAAACCCTGCTATCTCACTTAATCCCTCTCATATTTCTTTACTATTCCTCCAATTAATTCTAACGCCTCTCATTCTTCTTCTCTATAATACTACTAATGGTATTTGTATGTGATGTTTATGTTATAGGTAATGAAGTGGATAATTCAAGTTGCCAAACTCCTCGAGTTAAAAGACTCCTTGAATTAACAAGCCAAAATGATGGTTGCCCCCTTTTGCTTTCTTTATTTATACTATGATGGATTTATAAGAAAGATCTTAATAGATTTGTTATGTCTATTGTATAATCTGTTGATTTGTTAAAAATCTAAATCAATCTAGTTATATTTGTTAGTTTCCTAATTGTTTTAGCTGAAATCTTAACTATTCTAGCTAAATATAATCTTGTACTCACTAGTTGTCTTCATCTTCTATTATCCGAGTCATAACAGAAACTTATTCTATAACTAGAAACAAAACGAATGTTACTTCTATGAATGTTATAATCTGAATTAAGAAAGGTTTAACGATGACAAAAGGCTAGATGAGTAAATAAAAAGTTCATGATGAAAAAAAGAAGGAATTGGATTGAAAATTTAATCTCTAAACTAAAAAGCTATATGATATTTAAGACTTAGATGATGATGATGATGATGATGATGATAGTTGGTCATACTTTATAAATTGATAAAACCAACCCATAGAATCACAAATTAAAACATTGATTTTAAATTAAGTTAAGCTATATATAAAGTATGAAGGAAAAAAGGAATACTGTTAACCAATCAAATTAAATCGGCTTAGTTGGTAATTTGGTTGACATGGTTAACAATGTCACTAACTTAAATGACCCAATGAAAATATAGAGTACTTGATTGAGCTTTTCCAAAAATGTTGGATTGGAGAGTTTTAGTATACCTTCAAA
Source organism: Combretum micranthum (assembly GCA_024138025.1). NCBI lineage: Eukaryota > Viridiplantae > Streptophyta > Magnoliopsida > Myrtales > Combretaceae > Combretum > Combretum micranthum. Next base: position 16,392 of record JAMXBD010000495.1, on the reverse strand, counting down.
AGATCAATGGAAAATAAAAACCTTAAATTGAATACATAAGACCTAAATTAATATAACAACGCCTTAATGCTCCGCCTTGATTCTTCCTCCAAGTTTAACTCTTGTTATGCCTAATGTAGATTCGTGGCGATGAAACCTAGTCATCTACAGTCACCTTATCAAGGGAAAAATATGATAGACTCTTACCATGTCAATGTGTTTCGTAAACACCTACTTATCTCTCTTCATTATAGTTAAGTAATCTTGCCATCCTTCTTACTCAAGCATCTCCATAGTCTTAGGTAGTTAATTTAGGAACCACCGATCATATATGTTAGGTACACTTTATTGTTTTTCCCAAGTTATATACTTTTCTCTTTGCCAAATGTTACTCTTGCCAAAGGATCCACTTCACTTGTAAGAGAGATTGACACATGAAATGCCCTAAACTTCTGCTTAATTAAATTAGAAATGATTTAATTGAATAGTATAATAGGTAACTAATTTTGAACTTGAATTTTAATTTAGTTTAGAAATTGATTTAGATAGTTTAATTAAATTAAGTAAAGTAAATTATAGAATATGATTAGCTAAATTGATATAAATTAATAAGTAGACTTACATTGAATTTTCATATTCCAAATATCCTTCTATTCATATATTTGTCTCAGTGGCCTTTTTCAATGAATCAAATTATTCATTTTTTTCCCAATCATTCATTTATGCTCCTATTTCTTAAATTTCAATCCCTTACACCCTTAAAATAAATTGTTTTAAATGTTTAATGAATTTCTATATCTCTAAATCCTAGCCTAAATTTCATATGCTTAATCCCCATAAATTTTGAGTTCAATTGCCTAAATAAAAATATCAGTTCTTAAGCCCAAATTTAAATTAAATATCAATTTCTTATAAATTAAACTTCTAAGATAGATTTTGAAATCAAGTTATTAATTTCTATTTTATAAGTTCTTAAATTACTTTCTAATTATTTTAGACATCTAAGATAATCATCTAAACGGTTTAAACCCGAATCCCCTATCCATAAATATCTTTTAAAAATCCTTTTAAACCCTTATCCTTCCTTTTCTTATTCATTTCAACCTATCTTCCCTTTTTCTTTTCTTTCTTCTTCTCTTCTCTTTCTCTTATCTTCCTTCTCTACATTTCTTTCTTTTCCTTCTCAAACAATCAACACAAAATCTCAAATTCAACAAGATCCAAGGAAGAATTGAAGACAAAAAATAAGATAGAAGTTGGGAGTTAAGTTAGAAGAAGCTACATTAACACTAAGGAGTAGTAGTAGTGAAGATTTAGTTAATAGAAATAGCTTAACAAGTAAGTTAGTTGTTTTCTTTATTTTGATTGTTGTTTATACAAGGAAATGTTGAATTAAAGCTTGATGTATATAGGGTTTATGACAAAATTAGTAGATTAGTAATATACACACACATATGTCAAAATCTAAAAATGTACATATTTGAGTAAACTGTGTTTGATGAAATGCTAGGAAGGAAATAAGAAGTGGAAATGTGTTTAGAAGTATTGTAAATTATGTTTATGGATGGTTATGCTGATTTTATGTTGTTTTGTTTGGAGTATAATATTTATAACTTGATAAAATTAGAGTAAAAAGATAAAGGAAAAATGTAATTTTGATCCCTTATGTATCACGTGCATGATACGACCCTTGAAACACACTGAGCTAAGATTAAAGAGTGATCATAGGCATGTTGAGGACCATGAAATACTCTGATCATGGATTTTTAATGTAATGGTCTAGACTACGACTGTGACAAGGGGTATGATCTCCTCTGATCACATTTTTTGCCTTGTCACGGGCGTGATGCAGCCAGTGATAAGGATTACGACTCCCATCACAGGCGTGATCCATTCCCTTGTACCATCCATATGAAAGAAAAAAAAAAAGAGAAAAGGAAGAAAGATGAAATGAAATAGATGAATGATGAAATGAATTAGATGAATGATGAATAATAGAAATGATATGTTAATGCTTGTATAATTAGGAATGAGTTAAAATGAATTAGATCTATTAAGTTTAACTAACTTGGTTAAGTTAATTTATGTTTATATAGGTGTAACTTGAAATGTAGAGTAAATTAATAAAATTAACAACTAACTAGATTTAGCATGAGATTTAGATATGAAATGAACTTAGTTAATGAACCTAAGTTCAACTTGATTTAATAAACTATAATAAACTAAAATGACCTAGATTGATTAAGTCTAATCAACTTGACTAAGTTAAGTTAATATAGGCTTAACAACTTGTAATTGACTTAGATTAATATGATAAATTAGACCATAGAGAATAAAGGGAGTATGTTGTTTCAAATATATTTACTAAGAAAAATGGATTTTTCATATAAGTTGGTAATTGTAGATGTATGAGTCTGATTCTGAAGGCTTTGATTTTAATTTTTACTTGCATTTAACTCTTTATACTAAAGTGATAGAGCTTTAAGAGTTAGGTTCAATTCATTAGGATGATCAAGGGAGTTTTGGCATGGTAGACTTGGAGTAAGGCCTGTTGGAATTAGCTTGCCCAATTCTAACTTTTCTCAAATTGGCTTACACACATTGTAAATGAAGGCCTTAATGGGCCTTGATCCACAAGGGAGACTATATTTATATCCATTATGAGAAGGACTCATGCTGGTTGTTAGTCATCTATCTCATCTAACAGACAACATTGACAGCTAGATCTCTATAAATATCCTTAGCACATATCTTATTTAGATGATGGAGAAATCCTGAACAAACATCATAGTGCTATTGAATTTCTATTTTAGTGAATCAATTACTTGATTTACTTAAGAACGCGCTTGATCTCGTGGTACTTATTGAGGTTGATGTTACCTAGCTTCCTCACCTGTCATGCGTGTATTAGAGCCTACTGAGATTGCCCACTTCCCCTCCCTACACAATCTTCTCTTGATTATCCTAGTATGTGTTGTTTCCCTAGATTATGTATAGCACGATTTTTATGCAACACACACATGATCGTTCCATTCGAAATTATACCCACACAGTAATTCTTAAAAAAAAATTTACATGAATGATAAGGAACATTGATGTTTTTATAGTAAATGATTTATAAATAAAGGAAAATAAATAATTTGATAAACAATGGAAAACTGTCCATATCTTGGCGTGGCAACTTTTGCGGCTATGGCGGGGTTCTTACTAAGTGTCTGATCAAATAGGTTTTTAATATAAGTTTGATGTGAGTCAATAATTTAATTAATAACTTATATGAATTAATTTTATGAACAAATGCTTAAATCTACCTTATGTCTTATCTTTTGAACTGTCTTTGATCTTCGTCAGGTTTCAGATAAGGTACGCAGTAACTTGTGTGCTGTGTGTTAGGATAGGCATCTTAAATAAACAAAAACTTAAAGATGGCTAAGAATTGATTGTTGATTGTTGTGTCATTGGATCAGGTCTAGGGAGTGACAACCTTACTTGGTGATGCCGACATAGTAGTTAGGCACTTAGGCGAATCCCTTGCCATGATGTAATGATAATTTATAGGTGTCTTAAGGAGTAGCAATAGTGCAAATGGTATTAGAATAACGTCTACTTAGGTTTGGAGGAAAGTAGTATAGTATGACTCACGTTTGTAGGATCAGTTGAGCTGTATTATATTATGAACCAAGATGAGTAGAGATGTGTAATGATTGTGAATCCTAGATGAAGTTTTTTTTTTTTTTTCCGGTTAGATAAAGGAGATATAAGTATATAGGCTACTTATATCAACCCTTTAAGCATCTACTATTACTCAGGACCCCCAGATTCCTAGAGATTATTTTAGAATATAAGTACTCCAATGTTGCTTGTTTCACTTTAATAAACAGATAATAAATTGTTGTTTGTTATATTGCATTAGTTTAAGTATGTATGTCATCTCGTATGTGCCTATGTTATTGTTGTACTAGGCTTTGACTCCTTATGTTATTCTTTCTATGTGCTAACTAAATGATGATTATGCTGCTGATGATTTAAATGATAATGGTGATGATGTTCATCTTTGGCATGGATTGACTTGGGAGGAGTTTGTTAAAGCTTAAGGAGGAATAGGATTGCTGGATTTGTTTTTGTTTTAATTTTTTAAGGAACTGTGATTTACCTTTTAAAGTTTTTTTTTTCTTTTAAGGGGCTGATTATTTTTACCATTATAAAAGATATACATGATACTTGATAGTATGGTTATGTTAAGAGTTGAACTACTTAAGAGAAACTAGTATATAGTTTTTGTTTTTATAAAGGATAATCTATTCATGTGAGTAGAATTTTAAATGTTTTTGTAAAGATTGTTTTGCTGCTACTAAATTAAGCTGTTTCCAGCATCTAATTAAACAATTTTAAAATCTAAAATTGGCTAGCAATTATTCAATATAAACAATTTCTTTTAAGGTTAGCATGTGCGTATACCACTTAAGGGTTATACGTGGTGACTGATCATGCCTTGATCATAATTCGAGGTGTGACAACACAACCGCACCTTTTGCAACATTTCCCTTAAAAATTAGGTCTATACATACCTTAATTGCCTTTTAACAAACTATCTATTAGAAATCTCACCATCCTCTATAACTGCTTCATCAAATTCTTTCCTTCTTCTTTTATGATACGGGGTTTAAGAATGGGGAAGATGATACCTGGAGGATATGAGTTAGGTGGACCATAATATATGGATTCAATACCTCCTACTATTGCTTGCTCTGTTATTCAACCAGACCCTATAGAAATGCATTATCAGTTTAGTCATCCGTCATTAAAAATACTATGTCTAATGTGTTACAGTCTACAATCTCATCCTAATCTGTAGTACTAGTCGTGTCAATTAGGCAAACAAAGTTGTATTTCATTCAGCCCAAGAATCGACAAAGGGCTACTCTGCCTTTCATTTAGGTCATTTTGATGTATGGGAACCTGCTCATATTACTTTCTCTTTTGGATTTGAAATTTTTTGCCATATTTATCGACGACTATTCAAGGATGATGTGGTTATATTTATTGAAGAGTCTTTCTAAGTTATTTGATATCTTTTATGCATTTCATTTTGAAATTCAAAATCAGTTTAAATCCTCTATTCGTGAGTTTCAAACTAATAATGCTAAGGAATATATATCCAATTCATTGTAATCATATATGAAGAAGCGTGGTGTTATTCGTCAAACCTCATGTGCTTATGCTCCACAACAAGATAGAGTTGTTGAATGTAAAAACCACCATTTAATTGAGAGTGCTAGGACACTATTGATTCATATGAATGTGCTTAAGCATTTTTGAGTTGTTGTCATTCCTACTGCATGTTTTCTCATAAATAGAATGCTGTCTACAATGCATGACAAGGACCCTTTGCTTCTTCTTCTCCTTAATCAATTTTTTTTCCCTTTACTTCCTTGTGTCTTTAGTTATTTGTGTTTTGTCCATCAACTATCTCTAGGTACTAACAAGTTTGATCCTTGATCAATCAATTGCATAATCCTTGGTTACTTTCATAGTCAAAAGGGGTATTGTTTTTATTTACCTGAACTTAATAAGTTTTATGTCTATCTAGATGCATCTTTCTTCAAGTCAACTCCAAATCTTTCCACACTGTCTCCATCTTCTAGAGATGAGTCACTTTTGTTAACTTTGCCATCATGATTCACTTTCAGTTGATTAGGGCAATTCTACAACTTTGCCACCTTTACAGGGATTCCCTCATTTCAACTGATCAAATATGGATGTTCATGTTCATCGATAAGGCACTAGCCCATATGACTTTATATCTTGACCAAGTCCTCCATCAAACTTAAATCCTCTTCCTTTATCTGATAATGATCTCTCCATTGCATTAAGAAAGGATAAGCAAGATATCTATCCTTATATTCACCATCTGATTTCAAATGTCATCACATACTCTTTTCTTTCACTTCCTATGATTCTTTTATTACATCATTATCTACTATTTCTATTCCAAACTTTGTTTTAGAAGCTTTAGCTCATCTTGGTTGCTTGCCACTATGCAAGAAGATATGCTTGCTCTTTATCATAGTAACAAATGGGATCTTATGCCTCTTCCTAATGGTAAATCCAAATTGGCTATTGATGTGTGTTCTCAGTCAAAGTCTTATTTGATGGTATTGTTGATCAATCAAAGGCCCTTTTAATTGTTAAAGACTAAACTTAAATATATGGTGTTGATTATTACGATACCTTTTCACTGGCAACTAAGATAACTTTCGTGCTTCTTCTAATTTCTCTTACTACCACTCATCATTAGCCTTTACATAAGCTAGACACTAAATATGCTTTTCTCCATGGTGATCTTGAAAAAGAAGTATATATGGAACAACCACTAGGCTTTGTTGTTTAAGGGGAGAATGGGCTAGTTTGTCATTTAAAGAAATTTTTATATAGGCTTAAACAATCTCCACGTGCTTGGTTTAGTAGATTTAGTTTAGTTTTGATGGAATTTGGTCTTTTTCAAATGTGATTCAAATCATTCTATGTTTTATTGATGATATGATGGTAAGAAAATTATATTAGTTGTGTATGTTGATAAAATTGTGATTGTGGGAGATGGTTGTCATGGGATTATGAGAAACTAAAGGATTTCCTACACCAAAAACTTTAAACTAAGGACATAGGAAATTTCAAGTATTTTCTTGAATTGAAGTTGCTCGATCTAAGTAAGGTATAATTTGTCTTAGCGAAAGAACGTTTTTTACTTACTATTTGAAACTGGTTCAATTGAAGCAAAGCCAATTGATTCACCTATGGATCATAATGTTAAGCTCTTGCCTAGTGAAGGAGATATCTTGGATATGACCTAGAGAGGTATGACAGGTTAGCTGGTAAATTTAGTTATCCAATAACACGACTTGATATATCAATTGTAGTCAATGTAGAGCCAATTCATGAGCTCACCTCTCACTAGTTGTTAGAATGCTACGATTTATATTATGCATTATTTTAAAGGATCTCCAAGTTAAGGTATATTGTACAAAGAACAAAGCTATGTGCATGTTATTAGATATATAGATGTTGATTGGGTAGACTTACTATTGGATAGAAAATCAACCACGGGTTATTGTTTCTTTTGTTGGTGGTAATCATATTTAATGGAAAAGTAGGAAGCAAAATATAGTAGCAAGATCAAGTGTAGAAGTTGAATATAGAGCAATAACATCTAAAACATGTGAATTACTCTGGTTTAAGCAAGTGTTAGAAGAACTTGGTTTTCCACAATCACAACAATGAAACTAATATGTGATGACTAGGCTGCTCTACACAAAACATCAAACTTAGTATTTCATGAGCATACAAAGCATATTAAAATCGATTGTCACTTTGTTGGTGAAAAGTTATTGAATAAGGAGATTGATACAACCTATGTGTAATAAGAAGATCAACTAGTTAGTTGATCGACTTACTAAGTCTCTTCAAGGAATTTGAGTGAATTATTTTTGAAACAAATTAGGAGCGCTTGATATATATACTCTATCTTGAGAGAAAGTGTTAGAATAATTAAATGTATTAGTCTAAGGGTATTTTTGCATTTTTATGTTAACAATATATAATATCGAGATGGGGTTTACGTGACTCCAACACCTTTCTATCAAAATAACATTAAAAAAAGTTAAGCTAAAGCAATAGGTCGCAAGTAGGGAACATGGCCAAAATTTTAATAATGGGGAGGGTGGAGTCATACTTTGTACTTTTCTTTTTACTTAAAATCTAAATGTACCAAAATCAACTAGTTTTAGGGAGGTAGGACAGGATAGGATGTAGTGAAATATACTCCCTAATTACTATTAATGTTTGAACAAAAATTAGAATATAAGCTAATTTCAAATGTCACTATTACAATGTTTCTAAGAATTATGTATATAATCACTCTATAAAATATCGATAAATATAGAGATAGTATAAGAGAATCATGCACATCCACTTATGATCTATTTCAATATATATATTGTTCAATACGGAGCCAAAGGAAAAAAAGGTATAGCTTATCTATTAGAATAAGACATACCTTTGTGTTGAAGAATGGTACATTTTCAGTAGCTTCTTTACCCCTCATGGCCTCGTCCTTTTCATGCTTTGTAGAGACAAAAGTCTTCATTTTGGGACAATCCATTATCATCAACAATGTCAAGGAAGGAAACTGATAGTGATGATGTCCATGGGAGAAAGCTTTTAAATTTTCCATATTGGATATGCTTAGATAGGTTAATGATGGAAACACCACATCATCTTGCATTGCATGATCAACATTCTTATTCTTTAAAAGGATTGCCTCCATTTCCTTGCATAAAGCAATAGATAAATGACCCATGTTGGCCATGGATGATGTGAAAAGATTTTTCAATTTGTTACAACTCGACACTTCAAGTTTTTGTAGTGTAAGGACTTGTAAGATGTTGTCAGGATTCTTGCTCCATATTGTCTTCAAATTTGGCAAATTACACAACTTTAGATTGATGTGCAAAGGCTGATCCGAAATATACACATAACTATCATCTAAATCTTCTAAGTTGAAGATTGTTTCCATGGACTCGCAGCTATCAATAGTAAAGGATTCTAAATCCCTTAATTGAAGCAGCAAATATGAGTCAACACCATATAATAAGGATTTACATTTCCATAGTTCCAGAGACTTGAGAAGATGTAATTGTACGGGATATTGACCTTGAGAAATCCTTGTTAACTTGGTAGTTCACATAATTTCAGAGACTCCAAACAAGGGAATAAAACCTATCAAATAAAAAACAAAAAAAAATTATACGTGCATAAATAGTACACATATAATGAGTTATGCTTAACACTTGCATGCATGTACACTTTAACCTCATTAGTTTAATTGTACTGGGGGAAAGGAAAGTATGTGGTTATATATAATTTCCTAAATCAATAGACATGAATGTGGAAACATTTCACTCAACTGGGAAAAAAAAGTATAGGAATTTTTCTTTCTTCCTCCCCCCCCAATTTTACATACTAATGACTTCGGCTATAAGTAAAACGCCCAAAAAAATTAAAGTGAAAAAAATTTCGATTATTTACCTTTATTAGTTACTTTTAAAATAAAAGTAATTTCTTCCTTATCCATATTATTTGAGTAAGAGTAGCCTTTTTAGTATTTTTTTTTCCTACGTCCCATTATTTTCCTTAGAATAAAATCACTCTTTTTTATTTCACAAAGATTTTAAAACTTAAAATCTTCTATGCATTTTAGCAATTTTTAATTGACTTTTATATATTTGCAATTTTTTTTTATATAACTTCCACTCTTCCCCTTGATGTTGAACAATTAATTAAGGCTCATTAAGTAGGCTTAATAATGTTTCAAAGCAAAATTTTTGTAGAATTACTGCAATGTCCCTTGCTCGGTTTTATTCAATATAATCAAATGTGCAATAAAAAAAAATTATCTAGAAGAGGTCTAGCTATCAAAACTTCTTAAAACGTGTTAACATGTTGCAACCCACATTGCTAATATTTCAACTCAAATGAGATGTGATTGTATATAAATAAATGCACATCCTTACTAATTTCACATGAAAATGAGCTAAAGACTATAATCTTCTTTGGCCCAATTTTCGTTTTATGTTTTAATTTAAATATTTTTTTCTAATTTATTTGTAAAAAAAAATGCATACTTCAGGATCTGCCTTGCCCCTAAAATTTTGGCCCTTGATCTAATGGGTCCACATTAGATCCAACAAATATTCTTGAATATTTTAAAAGTACCACTCTCCAAAAACCCTAAACCTTTAAGCTAATCTACTTATTATTTTGTTAAGTTAGGTACTAATCTAGTGTATTTTTCATGTTAAACCAAGGATTTGAGAAAAAAAGAGGTTATTAACCCTACCTTCGATCTTGGGATGTGTAGGGTGTTGAAAATGGCTAGGTGTTCTACAATAATTCCATGTAAATTTGAGTTGGTTCTTTAATTTATCTTTGTAATGGAAACTTATTAGCCATTGTATTTTGGATGAGTCAAGTTGACATTACAAGTGGCCTTACCAACACCTTCTCGAGTGGTAGTACACTTCAAGGAGGAAGATAGGAGTTCTTCACTAAGGTAAAATTCCCACATCACTAAGTCATTGATGGGTATAAAGAAGTTGAAGTGGAATAACAAGACGGTTAATGGAAAATAAGAGAAATGAAGATGGGATTAACCCAATATATCTGGAGAGAGATTAAATTACTTTGATGAATTTTATTGATTGAAAATTAGGAACATAAAAACGGGCAGTATGAATTAATTTAAGCATGATAGAATAAGATAATTAGCAAGTTTAGCCTCAGACCTGCCTTGCGAAACACAATTACTGAAAAATGTTTATATTTTATTAATTAAAATATGAGTCTTAATCTATAACTCGATCTAAACAAGGAATATCTATTGAAATTAAAAAAAAGGAATCAATAGTAGTTCCACATTCCTCCTTTCTTTACTAATCGCCACCCTTAATCATCTTTATCCAATAATGTTTGCTTTTTTGTCATGAATAATGCTGTCAAAGGATGTATAGCAAGATATAACGCAATTATATGTTGAGTTAATATTATAATCTTAAGGTTCTCATAGTTTGATATGATAAAAATTGAATTTTGATTGAAAACATATGTTTTCTTAAGGACAATTGATGATTTCATGACCTTAAGTTAACTAAAGGTAATAGTATATATCAAAAAATAAAGTCGACAAGATAAAATTGTTGATAAATGGAAAATTTCAAAAATAAATGGGCCTTCTTCACTTAGTCAATTCACCTAACATCACAACAATAGTAGGTAGTAGCAACACCACTACCACCACCACAACAAAATAAAATGAGGACTTAAATTGGACAGATAAGCTAAAACCCAAAATCTTAAATGAGCTCATGTAATAATGAGACCCAAGACACTAATTAGCCTTCCTCTTAAAATGACAATAATGTCTAGTCAAAAGTAAATCAATTAAACTTGATAGAATTAATTACATTAACCCTATTCGGTCCAACCTTCTAAATTATATGTTAGAGCCAATAACTTAAAGGTCATAAACTGGTGGCCTAATGACCCTTAAGAGCCCAATAAAAACTGATATAGGATCAAACATAATAATTTAATTATACTTAATGATGTAATAACACTTAATTATATATTAATATACTCTTTTGCTACTTAGATTTATCATATGAAAGTTCTACTATAACAAGTAAATGGTGCTTTTAAGGTAGTAATTAACAACTAAACTAATATGTAAATTTAGCTAATTAATATGAGTAACTTGTGTTTATTCAACTCGAACCAAAGAGTGGCACCCTTATATCGAGCATAATTCAAGTGTAAGGGCATTAATGAATTATACATATAGATAACTGTGATATGTTGTCTACATAATGATTATGAACCTTAGATGGGACTAGTTTTTATTTAATTTATTTCTTAAGCTAGAGACTGATAGTTCCTGCTAACCCCTAATACATTGTTGTGGTATCGAATCTGGTTGTCCCCCCTTATGTTGTTACTTACAATGTCTTAACTAAATCACCAAATTGTTATTTACTACATAAATTTAAGCATGCTTGATCATTTTATATGTGCTTGTGATATAGTCTTTAACCCACTCTTTCTTTTTGAAGTATTGATAATATTTGACAACTGATGTTCGTACAATTCTTTAGAGTATGGTTTTGAGGATGAAGATGGGTATAGAGAGTACGTCATGAAGATAGTGATTAGATGTATGATTTTTGGATTGATATTGTTAGATACATTGTTAGACCAATGATCTTGATTTTTTTTTAGACTTAATAAAATTTTGAGTTGAGCTTATGTTTTAATGATTTAAATAATTGACTTTCTAAAAGGTTAACTACAAAATTTTTTTAAGCTTAAAAATGAACTAAAAAAACAATGATTCTTAACCTTACATAATTTACTTATGTAGGATATATGGTGATTAACATCACCATAGATTTGGCATGACAAAATGCTAGAGTAATAATTTTGGAAAAATAAATCAAAGCTAGCACATAAAGTGGAATATTTTTCAAATTGTCGATAAGTACAATTTTATTTTAAGTCTCTAAGACTGCATGAAGTTCCTTAAAAATGATTATTCGAAGAAAATAGGGGAAACAGAGGAATTATAAGCCTCTAATGTTTTGTGGTTATATAAGTGCTTGCATCTGTGTTAATGAAAAAACAAATGCATATTAGTTATCCCTTTTTCTTGTTTAACAGCATCAATTTATCGTTTTGTTGGTTTAAGGATGAAGAATTTAATTGGGATTTTGTTGGGAAAAATGCTAAATAATTGGTGAATTTTTGGTTGATGTTTATGCAAATTAAAAGTGTGTAAATTTGTGTTTTCTAAAACCACAAAAAAAAGAAATGATCTAAATTTCCTACTCTTGCATTACATATTGCATCAAGCATCAATTGTTGATCGAAAGAAAGAATTTATGAGGGGGGATAGTCCTATTTTAATGATAGCATATTAGAGAACACCATTGATAGAAGGATAATCAACTCCAACTATAGTGGTGGTTCTTTAAATCAACGGTAATAAATGTTCCATAAGAAATTTCAGTTATGTTTTTCTACTAAAATTTCTTATGAAAGATATAATTAGGAAGGTATGGTTGGTGGGTGTTCAAATACTTGTTAACAATAAAAAAAGATTTACAAAAAAAAAAAAAAAAAAAACCCTATCATCATTGATTCAATTGAACTAGTTTAGAACTAAACATTGATTAATGTTATTTTATGATCCTATCATTTTCAAAACTTTGTTATTAAAGGACAAAGTTGTTTAGGTGATAATGTTTCTTGATGGTTTAAAAAAGAGTATGGACTATCCATTTTAACAATTCCTCAATTAACTCTTTTTTGGTAACTGTGGTCTTTTACTAACCTACACAAGGGCTATCTGAAACAAAATTAATTCATCTTTTACAAATTTAATTTTGACACTATTGTAATCTTCCTCTTATCAAATTTCACATATATATACAATAATGTCTTATTTGGTGCAAAGGAATCATATTCGCATAAAATGCAATGGAATGAGTGACATAACAAGAAACTCATTTCTATATTTAGAAACATTATTAAATGGGATGGAAAAGAATAATAGAATATGTTTATAATAATATTTGTCAAAGTGCCAATAAATATAGATAATAAATATGTGATATTTAAAAATATAATTAAAATAAAATATGTTAATGAGAGTAGGATGGAATTGCGACTTTATCTTTAAGAAGTGGGAATTTAATTTCCCTTTAAAGTTGAAATCACCAATAGTAAGGAATTACGATTCAAACTATAAAAAGGATTTATAGACATTTGAATTGGTTATTCTAACTCTTAAAAGGTGTTTCCGAGCATGGGGAAAAATAAAACCTAGAATCGTGATTCTATTCTAAGTCCATTCTTCCATACCAAATGTATCATAAAAGTCTATAAAATAGTATTAATCGATGTTCCACTAACAATTGTTAACACTTCAAGAAAAAAAGTCTTCACTTTTATATATTAAAGATATTGTTTTGAGAATTGCGTTATTGAAAACTTCATTTCTTTTCCAAAATTTTTAATCTCATAAAATTTACATATGTTTGTTAAGAAAACAATATGAAAGAAAGTTATGAAATAAGTACCTGACGTCCATCCATAAAAATTGATAGAGAGCTACCATCATCCTTAATAGCTTCCCAATTTCCATTTGAGCAAAAGCTTGAGATACTACATAAATTAGTTAATTCCAACTTATGTAGACATTTTAGCTTTAACAACTCAAATTTGTCATTTACAACATATCCTTTGTCATCTGCACTGTCCATTTCACTTTTAGTATATGTAATAATCTCTTGTATCATCTCACAATCACTTACCATAATCTCCTCAAGATATGGAAGGTTTTCAACCAAAGAAGAAGAGAAGAGATTCCTCAACTTATCACAGGCTTCTATCTTTATGACTTTCAAATTCATAAAACAATTACGGGGAGGGTCACTTTTGCATATCTTTTGTAGGTTGGTTAAATAGAGAAGTGATAAAGACTCCAAAATAGGAATGGTATTTGATTGATTTGAGTGAATGATGGATTGGATTGAGGGACATCTTTCTACATGAATATGTTTTAGCTCTGGAAAACCTTCCTTGGATAACTCAGTAATACTTTCATCAAATCCAAGCAAGCAAGATAGACTTAAATCTTGTGTCCTTTTTAAAATTGCTTGCAATAGTCCTTTTACAATCAAGTTATTGTTGCTAGACTCGAAGTCAAGCTTTAGAGTTCTTTCTTCACCAAACTCCTCTATATTCCACAGCGACCCAATGTATATTTGATACCGCACTAACTGTCGCAATGGCATGTTATTGGTAAGTGACGCAGCACTAGTAACACAAATGTAAAGAGTGCTTAAATATGACATATTGTTCAACTCAGTGAGGCTTGCATTACAACCCTTCTAAATCCCATTGGTCAAAAAATATAGGCAAGTACAGTTCTTCCATATGTATCAAACTTCCCAAGACATTAGATTCAATAATTTCCAAATTGAAACACTCTCTCAAATCTAAGAGTCTTAGATTTTTCAATTCCCCAATTTCCTTTGGTATTCGATATATGTGATCCATAAATGGTAAGAGATTGTAATGTCTTTAACTTTCCAATTATCCTTAGATCTCTAATTCCAACACCATCAAGACATAAAGTATAAAGCTTATCAAGAAACTGAATAGAAGAAGGCAATGGGTCAAATGTCATACCAGAACATGCCAAGACTTTCAATTTCCTCACATGTTTGAAAAATGCATCCGGAATTTTGAAATGAGCATTATTGGCTTTTATTGATACTATTAAGATATCCAACTCTGGACATATCAACTCTTCAGGAAGTTCATGAATTTCGTCCGAGTAAGTTATCGATATGGATTTGCACCTTTTAAGCTCATCCTCAGAACATGCTTTCAACATGTTGCTATTCCTAATCACCAGTGAAGTTTGAACTTTTGTAGCAATAGAGAGGGCAACATCAGCCTTCAGATCATGTAACTTAACATAACCTTTATTATAGTCCTCCAACAAGCAAGATGCTTTTAGATTATCTAGTAATAATTTTAGCTTCTTTCTTGCTTCTTCCATTGTATGGACACCTTCCAAAAGCCCCAAGCCCATTCCAAATTTAAGTAAATCATCCACTGCAATGATTTGAGCACCACTTTTTCCGCATAGCAAGAACAATGATTTTGCATCCTCACTTCTTATGAGATTATAATTAAACTTCATTGATTCTTCTATAAATTCTTCAATTCCTAGTTTATTAGACTCTCTTAACATACTTAATTTTTCATCCCAGGTCGATAAATGGAGGGATTTTAGAGAAGTAGCCAGGGGATAAATAAGAACTGGTAAACCTGCACATTCATTGGCTAGCTGGTTAATCAATGTGATTTTTTCGCGAGCTCGAATGCCTAAGATTTGCTCGAATAAGGCTACTGTGTCTTCTTGATCCAAAGGTTCAAGATGGAAATTGCATTCAGAGTCCATTTTACTCCTTAACAATTGTTCACTTCTTGAGGTCAACACTAACTTGATTTTTGAATCATTATCACCAAAGGGAATCCCTAATTTCTTCAAATCAATCTTTTCCCAAATGTCATCCAAGATTATGAGGACTTTTTCCTTTTGCTTTAACCTCTCTTGAAGGCAAACCGCTTTTTGAGCCACACTAGTCTCCTCCTTCATCTTCAAGCCTAACCTGGATATACATGAAAATATAATTATGAAATTCACGTTCAATGAACATATACGTGGAGCCAAGACTTAATTGCAGATCTAATGAATCTGAATAAGGGATTTTTTCATACGTGATTGTTTGATCACCTATAATATAACAACATCTTTTGAACATTTGAATGATATGAACAAAAAATGGCTAATGTAAAAAATGGTACTTAAACTTTTACAAAAAAGTTCGATTAGGTACCTAAAGTTTGGTTTTAAACAATTTGGTATCTGAACTTTTGCAAAAAGTTTAATCGGTACTTAAAGTTTGGTTTTGATATTTTTTGTACTTAAAGAAACTTTTCATGTGCATTTTTCCAACTTGATTGAACTTGCTTCAAGTATAAAAAATATTTGTAAAAACTTATTTTAGATACCAATAAAATATCAAAACCAAACTTCGAATAAGAAAAATATCAATGAAAACTTTTTTCAGGTATTAAATTATTCAATACCAAATTTCAGGTCCTTAATTGAACTTTTTACAAAAGTTTAAATACCATTTTTGATATTATCCCAAAAAAATCACAAATGCTGATATTATCAATTTGAAATGCTTAAAATGTGTAAAATTCCCTAACGATCGGTGACCC